>JBBPBP010009777.1:32655063-32691985 GCA_037974735.1 Cicer chorassanicum | reverse complement strand
AACTCTCTTACTCCCATGTCTATCCTCGCTTCCTTTACGTGGCTAGATCCTTCATGATGAATCCTTAGAGTATCCCAAAGTTCTTTGGCGTTTTTGCATTCTTCAACTCTATCATATTCTTCCCTGCTCAAAGCACACGTTAGAAATAAATGAGCTTTAGAGTTTAGGAGTACCTTAGCATTTTCATCAGCTGTCCATTGTGCTTGAGGTTTCTCATCGGAGGTTGCATCTGTGTTGTTGACTCTGATGACATGATCCCCATTTTCAATAACAGACCACATGTTGTTATCTTGAGATATGAGAAATAATCTCATCTTACTTTTCCAGTGGTAGTAATCTGTACCATCAAAGTAAGGAGGTCTAGTGGAGGATCCTCCTTCAGGAACATACTTAGCTTTTGACATTTTTCCTTTGGATCTTTTTCTCTTACACTGTTAAGTGTAATATTTCTAGAGAACCTTGCTCTGATGCCAATTGATGGAGCTAAATATCACTAGAAGGGGGGGTTGAATAGGGATTTTGGCTTTTAAAAATTGTTTTCACAAGGTTATGAATTTCTGTCCTCTCTGAGAGGATACGATGGAGGATGGAAATTCAACCGTTTTAATCAAGAACAAATTTAAAGCAGAAATAATAAAATGAAATAGACACACAGATTTTATACTGGTTCACCCAATTATGGCTACGTCCAGTCCTCACACTCTTGTGAGATTTCACTAATAATCAATCTGATCAACCTCAACCTGAGGATGATTACACTTTGTGTATTATCTAGCTTCACCAAGCTTACAATCACGTTTTTGAATGATTTCAAGTAACCTTACTTGAAAACTTACAGAATGATTTGAGTATGATTGCTCTCTCTTCTCTTAAACACTTTCTATAAAGATATTACAAAGATCTATTTTGTGAATGTAGAAAGTTTGAAGAGAGGATGGATATTGCTTTTGATAATCTTAAGATTTTGATCCTTTTCTGCAATATTTGTGTGTGTATGATTATGGAGAGCTTGCTGGCTTTTATAGAGTTCGTGTACAGCTCTCCCATGTGTTAAAACACTTCTTGACCGTTTGAGGAGGATGCATCAAAGAGTCCAATGGTCTCTGTGCTGAAATTACAAAACTGCCATCCAGCTGTCTTGAACAGTGTTAGTCCATCCTCAGCCTTGAGATTCAAACCTTCTAGATACTTGGTCCAATGTAGCCTTTTCTTTTTCTTTCTTCAAGACATGAAACGGCTATTTCCTTGACTTTGTGTGCTACAGCAGGCTGAATTCGTGGAGTACAAGGTTTGAATACAACTTTTGAACAATGATGTGACAAATTGTTCAACTTTGTGCCTAGTACTAGCTGTCCTCTTCCTAGAACAGCCTATCCTCGTACTAGTCAAAATATGCTTTCTGACCTCTTTAGATAATATGCTTTATTGGGTCATTCTTGGTTACAATCTTTACATCTTAACCTGATTAAGACTTATGATTAAGTTGCTGGATGTATTCTGTGCTTTTACGAGGCCATCCTCGCGTAGGCTTAACCCATCCTCTTGCTTGCAAATATGATGGTTTTGAGTCATATGTTCATTCTTTCAGCCTTTATGATTAATAACCTGTTTTCTAATATAAATCCACTCAAGAGCACAGATTAGTCCTTAAACACAATCATAATCTCTTAAGTAATTTTGTTATCATTAAAATCAATTGAGAGAGATTTATTCTCAACAACTCTCTCATTTTTCAATTCTTTTAATTTGTGTTTCTCATACCATTAATAGAAAATATTTTTATAAAATAACTTATAATTTTTAATTTGTGAAAAACTGACAAAATGAGGAGGAAGTATTTTCTTTCCTTTATTCTTGCTCTCCATTTCTTTCCTTTTAATCATGTTAACAACTCTTTTCCATAGGGTTGTACATGAGTCAGCTTGAATTGGGTTTGACTAAAACCAAAACTCAAACCGTCTAGGGAACACTAGTTTGGGTCTGGTAAAAAAACCACCGTTACACTAATAGATTGAGTTGAGTCAAACTGCTTATTTTTTGTATGGTTGGGTTGGGTTGGGTACTAGATTACCCATATTTTTTTTATTTAATTGTTAATGATAGACAATCATATTTTTTCTAACAAAATGCCACAACCTTAATTTTCCCCCAAAAATATAGTGTAACCTATTTTAACTATTTTTTAGCAACTAATATATATAAACATACAATTAGTGAGAATATCAAAATAAAAAAATTCATCATAAAATACTTTCATTGCAAGCATCAATATAACCTAAGTGACAAAGTTTCTAAAATTACATAAAATACTTGTAAGTATCAAAATAACTAAAGTGCAAATTTAGGAAAAGGATCACCTAAGTAACATAGGTAAAATGGGTTGGTATGATTTTATTTAATACCCATACTTTTTTAACGCGATTTTGTAAAATTAAAATCCCTCATTCACCTTAATTTATCTTACCAAAAATATATTTTTGAATTAATCCGAATTGAGTTAGTCGAGTTGATTGGGTTGGACCAACCAATATCCAGTGCTACCTTTCTAGGTTGTCCAGTCATGGCTTTTTTCCCTTCCAATTTGCTGTAAAGAGAGGGTGAGAACACGATCCCAATCTTTAATTAATAATTAGTAATTTAATAAAAGAAGATAATATAATTTTTATTTTATAATAATTACGGTTAAAATCACTCACACAATTAATGATGATTATCGAATCTATAAAAAACTTATATGCATAAAAATTAAATTCAAATAAATATTAGTTAAACAAAATTAAGATGAAAGGATTATATTTTAGTTGAAAGCAGAAAATATATTCAGACTTCATGAACGATTAAAAAAAATTAAATTTATCCTCTTCAATAACACTAGAGAGCATCAAACCTGCAATCTACAGCAAAATAAATCTTGGATTGTTTATTTATTTTTGTAACCTATATGGATAATTGAATGGATCATAGAATCTAGAAAGTATATATGCTTTTGACATCCACACATAACCTATTTCAACCTCAGCCGCCCATTCTTTTCTTATTGCACAAAAAAATCCTTTTTTTTATTTCCTCTTTCATTATTCACCAACTGTTTGTTAAATTGCCTCAACGACAAAAAGTGTAAACAAGGCTTTGAAATTAGAGGGAATTAATTGAGAAATGGTGAAGAATTGGTTGAAGTGAGAAGGTGGAGAAAAGGACCTACCTTACCCACTACCATCTGCCTTCAACATTCATCACCAAACCCTTTTAATCTCCCTCTCTATACATTGTTATTTGTGGACCTATCAATGCTTCAATTTCAACTACCATAGATTTGTTCTTTACACAAATTATTCCCATATCAATAATATTATTTAAATTTCTTTTACATAAAAGATATATAGAGATTCTTCAGATTTGGGTCTTTGCATCTAGACTTATTGTATCTTTTTCTTTTAATTTTGTCTCCCTTTTTTTGTTGCCATTTTTGTTAATCCCATTTTCCAGGTGTCACAAAACCTTGTATCAGATTTTGGTGCCCCCCATTTCTTTGCCTTCCTTGTTCATCTCTTTCATTGAATGACAGCTGTTAAATTTGTTTTGTTCCTTTTTGTTGTGGGAAGCCAATAAATGCAAAAAAGCATTTCAAAGGTTTTATCAATTTTTCAATCCCTTTTTTATGATACACATAGGTTTGAAAAAAAGTTTTGCGGCCATAATTTGGGGCCGCGAAATTAAGTATTTTAAATTTAGTGCATTATTAGTCACATTTGACTTCAATTTGCATGTAATATCAAGGATCGCAATTTGATAACAACTTCAATCAATTTTTTAAACTTGTCTAATAGTAGTTCAAGTCAAGGCAATTTCCACCCCAATTCGTCGGTGTGTTTGTCTACCTTATTTATTCCATCCAAACCTATGTGAAGAGGCCCACCATAGGGTTTTTTGGTGGGCTATCTTTGAACCAATTAATAAAAAAAAAGCCCTCCATTCTTTAAAAAGGTGTTTGTTTGAAATTGAAGATTCCGAATTTGTTCAACAGTTTTGGTTATGTAGTAAGGTTTCATTTTGGTTTTGCTTTTGATTATTATTATCTTAAATAACAAATAAAGTGATTGCCTTTCCTTTCCAAATTAGGCTTCTCCACTAACTAGAGACTCTTATCTCATATGCCAAATTCAAGTTTGACCCGTAAATCATTTCCTATATTCTAATAATGTTACTTCTTTACTTCATAATCATAACTTGCATCTCCTTTTTCTTGTTTATAAACACTATTTTTCTCAAACCACTTCCATCATGGACAAGTGCAACTGATATGAAGTTGCTTCCCTTTTTGTTCTGCCAAGAAACATTCTCAAAGGTTTTAAGAAATCACCACTTTTTGATTGGTTTACTTTGTCAAATTCATACAAAGATGTCTCTGATGAAAAAGAGTTTGAGTTCAAGAATAGAGAATGTTGAAGAGACTCATCATGAGTTGTCATTGTTGGACTTGCCTGAACTGGCCTTAGAATGCATACTTGAAAAGCTACCTCCTTCTTCACTTATTCAAATGGCTGGTGTTTGCCATTCTTTGAGGGAGAGGTGTGTGAGTGATCATTTTTGGGAGAAACACATGAAGAAGAAATGGGGTGGAGTTATTGGTCAAGCTGCATATAGGGAATGGAAATGGCATCTTGCTTCAAAAAGGGATGTTAAGGGTCTTCTTAAACTTGGCAGGCAAAGAGGCTTCTTGATGAAAACTTTATCTCTTGTTTGGCCTTTTCAATGGATGAAAGTGAAGGTTGATGATGAAAATGATAGCAACAAGAAGAAGAATTCTTTGCCTGTTGATTCTCTTATGAATTGGTATCTTGCTATTGAGACTGGCACTTTCTGGTTCCCTGCTCAAGTTTATAACCGTGAGGTATCTATCTATCTATGAGAACCCTTTTGGTCATTTTTGTATTATTGAAAATTTTATATACACCATGATGCCTGAAAAGATTAAATCAGTTGCTTGAATTTCAATGGAATTCCTGCCTGTTTGGATTGACTTATTTGAGTTTTTCTACTTGCATAAGCACTTATGAGACTATTTGGGAAAACATATGGAAGCAACTTATGACATGTCCATAAGCTGTTTTTAGCTAATTTCCATAAGCTCTCCAAGATAACTAATGCTTATAGCTATTTAAGTTGTTTATCCAAACAGGGTTTGGTGATTTTGTTTTCTCACATGTTACAATTTTGCTGTTGGTGTTGCAGAATGGTCATGTTGGATTCATGTTATCTTGCTATGATGCTGAAGTTAGCTATGATTCGCGAATCGATACCTTTTTAGCCAGGTAAATTTTACATGATCTTAGGAGATCATATACTTAACTGTGTCATTTCAGCCAGGCTATTATGTATTATATTAATTGGTTGCATATTGTAATTTATGTGTGTCTAATCAGGCTACACAAAGCTGTATTTATAAAGTATTTACAATAAATACAAGTTAATGTGATTGCTAGTTTCTATCCTATTAGCAACTAACTACATATATTTTACATGTGACTAATTATAACAAATATTACAGGTATCCTCCACATGGAAGAAGAACAGATGCTAGAGAATGTGGCATTCCATGGGAAAGACTAAGAGCACCTCCTGTTGATACCTCTCCACATGATCTTCATATCTCTGACTGTTTAAATGATTTGCATCCTGGTGATCACATAGAGATTCAATGGAGGAGAAACAAAGAATTTCCTTATGGTTTGTTCCTTTAACCACCATCATTTTCTAATTCCATGTTTTAATTCTACTAATTACTTCTCTATCCATCTTATGAAAAGTCTTTCTCTAATAACACATGACAGAATTTTACATTTGTTTCCTGCTATTTTTTCCTCAAATCCATGTGGAACACGGAATCTTTACTAGTCTATCTATCTTAAGAAAAGTCTTCACCGAATAACACGTAGCAGAATTTCACACTTTGTTTTTCTGCACGACATCTTTACTAGTTGGCTGGTATTTATGTCTCTTTATTATAGATCCAATAAAAGGGGTAGTTGGATTGGTTCTAATTAAAAAAGACTTTGAAGAATTCAAATTAGTAGTAGTAAACCATTGGAATTTTATAAACTTAAAATGAATTGCTTTGCTACCTTTATGGCAGGTTGGTGGTATGGCGTTGTAGGTCACTTGGAGTCATGTAATGGAAATGAAAATCATTGCCGCTGTCATATTAGTGGTGAGTTAATCAGTGTCAATTTCCTTTTGGATATTTGTTATTATCAATCATTACTTTTTCTTGGTTATTATGGAATTTTAATCCTTGTTCTTTTCCTCCCTTCTAGTTGAATACATTCAAAATATTAAGTTGTTATTGGTAAATGAAAGGCTAATACCAAAAATGGTTGTGGGGTTATGTTGAATTTTCTTTTCTTAAATATAATTATATAGTTTATAAAGATACCAAAATTGTTTTTAAACAAAGAAATTGCCTAGTAATTTTGATGATAGAAATGGAGTGCAGATTGTTAAAGTATGCTGGTTGGTTGATTAAATAGTTTAAATTTAAATTTTTTTGTAATCAACCATTATTATATTGGTGAGGTTATAAAGTGAAAAAATTGATATGCATGTATAGTTTACTTTGACAAACCAGATCAGGCCACAAGTTAGGATAAGTCTCTTTACAAATTATAATTATAATGTATCTAAATGTGGACCACTTGCTATGCCATTTGAATGGTCCCCCAAGACATTTCATGATCAGTATGTCATCATTTCCACAAACACATTGATAGTTTCTGTCTCAGTGGATACATTTATGACCCAACTATGACTATGTTCATGAGCTGAATTTTAAAGTTGTGCCTCTGTAAACAAAATCATGTGTTTATAAAATATTGGTTTAGTTCTCTTGTGTTAGGAATTCCAAATTTGGTTGGTTTAAACTTTTTGAGGAATGAAAGTTAACAAACTTGTGCTCTTACATTAAATTTATATTTATGTGTTTCAATATTGTTATTATAGGCATAGATGAAAATTTTAAATTTTAAATTTACAAAGATAGGTTTGATTTGCAAAAGAATTTGTAATGGACAAAAAAGTAGAAGACAAACTTTTAAGTTACCGGACAACTTTTTATCATGAATGGTGAACTACTATTTGTCTTTTTGATAAATTGTCCACAGACAACTTTTTGTACCATAGTTTAATAAAGTACAAGATTTTTTATTTTTTTCCGATCCCTCAGCCTTTTTTTTTGTTGTCCAGCTCTGAGGTCACTTCTCAAATCAAATATGAAACATATATTTTTGTCTTGTTCAGTACCTTATGTTTTTTTTGCAAATAAAACCGACCCAAATGCTGTCAACATGAGAACTGCAAGATCATTGCATTAACCTTGTTAAATTTATGTCGAATCTCTGTAATGTTTTTCTTAAGATTCAATCATAGTTTATTTGATGATATATGTTTTTGGCTTCAGACACGGTGGTGCTAGAGTTCAATCACTACACTCCTGGTTCAAGATGGAGACAAACTAATATCAATAGGAAAGATCATAGGGAAGAAGGAAATGAGGCTGATGGATTTTATGGTGGAATAAGAAAGATTAAGAGTGAGAATGAAATTTCAATTTGGAAACGAATGTGGCCATCTGAAGTTTTGGATTAGTATATCTGGTCAAATTCTACACTAATATGACTTTGTTTCATCAGCTGAAGCATGGTCAGATTCTGTTTTACACAAGGAAATATACAAATGGAAGGGAATTCTCATGAATTTAGGCCAGTCTGATTTTCTTTTCCACACTTTGGTTATCACTTTTGTTTTTTGCATGACAAAATGTATGCATACTCATGTGGTTTTCATCAATGTAAATTACTTTACTCCTCATTTACACACACAAGATGTACAATGTGTTCAACTATTTATAGAAATCTAGATGATATACCAACATGGGTTGTTCTCAAACAAATGGTTAGGGATTCAAACCCGACTCTTCTGTACAGAGAAAATTTGGTTGAGAGAAGAGTGTGTTTCTAGCATATGGAGATTAGTAAGTGCACAATGACAATGGATAGTTGCATATCAGAATGTAATGATACAACAATGACCTACACAATTGATATGACAAACATTAAATAGAACCTATGTGTTATAATGAGAAACCTAATAATCTATACCATTCACTGACATTTCCTCCAATAATTTGAATTGCATCTTAGAATTGTCATTTGTTAGGGAAATTGCTTTCACAATGCATATTTTAAAATAAAAGGTACATACCCCAACAAAACAATTTCCGAGCACATTCTTGTAAGGCTTACAATAAGAAAGGATAAATATCTTTAAGACATTAACACAATAGAAAAAAATAAAACTAAAGTAAGAAAAGAAGAGGGGAAGAATACCGCACAATCATTATATGAAGTTGATTTTCAAATTTGACATAAAATATTAATAATAGTAAGAAAAGTAGAGATGGAGAATACAACACAATCATTATAGAGAATCTTATCAAAGTTTAAATACACTTTTAATGATCCTATTATTGTCTATTAATGATTTTAATCCCTTTCTTTTTATCTTTGGAATGTTGCTCCCCAAATATTTAAAAAATGAGAAATGTTATTATGTGTCTTTAAAACACTTATTAGTATACTAAAGATATAAATTTTATATTAGAAATTGTACATTTCTTTTTCTAAAAAATTATTCATTTCAATTTTTAAAATACAATTACTATTTAATGAATGCTTAGCCTTTAACAAATTATGCAATTTTAACCAACCTTGTTGACTTACCCACCCATATTTAGTAGATGTGCTGATGTGGCAATGAATTATATTATTTCTATAATCAAATTTGAAATGTGATTAAAAACTATTTTAAAATAAACTATTAACTATTCACGTAAACTATCATAAGTTTTATTAAAATGGATGAAAACAACATATAAGCATATCGCAAACTATTTTTATAAACTCTCGGCCATCCCAAATCAAGCACTTACTCCTTTTTTTTTGTTGGTATAAACAGGTTTCACAATCCTCAAGCAAGGTAGAACCACATGAGTAGCAAATATTTTCCTTGAAAGGGACTCATGTCCTTAAATAAATTCCAAATACACTGTAAATAAAATCATGATCTTTTTAATACTAATAAACATTAAATTAGGTATATATAAACTAAAATATAGTTTACAATAGTAATTGAACAGTTACAATAGGCAGTCAAATTAATGGAAGAGGCGTAAGAAAGAAAGAAAGAAAGAAGTAAGGAGGGGCTGAAGCTGTTAAAGAAAATCAGGTTTCCAATTTGTCATAAATGGTCTCCCTAGGTTCCTGGCTTTCGTTTTGGTCTTTGCCATATGCAGCAATTAATAAAGCCTCTGCCCTTCCTACAACATGACAAATTTATTAGAAATATGAGCAAATAGAAAATGTGTGTAGTAATGAACAAGAACCAATCACCATGAATAAAATATATTTGAACTAATATTGAGAAGTAGAGGGTTTATTTGGAAGGTAACCTACAAATATAGCACACGGATGTGTGAAGCTTGATAAGCCATTAGCCATTAATCATTTGTATAGAATCTATAGATAACATAATCATATATTGTAACTAAAGGGATACATGTTAATCTTCATAGATACATGAATATGGCAATCTAGAATGTATGGAGAAACTAATAGTAGTAAGGAATAATATTTTACCCTGTTGTTACATACACAGTTAAAATCATTGTCTATAGGTGAGAATTAGAGGTTGAATATTATCATTATCTTAACAATCAAACACTTCAAATTTTAAATGAATTAGGGTTTCGTAATTGTGCAATCTTATAATCAACATTTCCTAATATTTTATATGTTAAATTGAAGGAGTATTATGTAAGAGGTCTAGGGTTGGATCCTTGCTACTAACAAATATCCCTCTTCTCCTAACAAATTAAAAAATAACATTTGCCAATCGAAGGTATGATTTCTTGTAACAGATTTTGAAGATAACTTATGATCATCAAGCAGCATAGTAGTTGAACAATGGACTAAACAATAGAAATATGTACCATGATCTTTTTTCCTGATTAAAAGGGAACTCAGTGATGGAAATAATGTGGATGCAAGATTCCTGCTATCATCCTTCCATATAAAAAAACCAAAAACAGTTGTAGTTAACAAATGAGTTTCGATGGTTAACAAAATATACTATGAATGGAGAAATATCGACATCAGAAAATCAGATAGCATTAAATGAGTTTGTTTCCAAACAAAGTTATATTTAGGGATTTTTTCATAGGGGTATTTTTAAGTTTCCCAGGAATCTGAATTTGATAATCTTGGATTGTCGTGTTTCATGTTTGGTATGAATGTTTTATAAAAATATTATCAGGAAAGTTACATTACCAAGATATTTTAAAATTATTATGTTTCTTGGCAAAACATTTTGACATGCGACAAGAGGGTTGGCAATCCATGATTTCCAAAACTAGATGTAAAGATCCCGTGCAAAAGCATAGAATGGACGGAAACAGAGGTGTGAAATTCCGCCACGAGTCATTAGGGGAAAGACTTAGAATAGATAGATGGAAAAGCATGGCGGAATTTCAAATACATTTAGTTATGTTCGAAAGTGACAACATTTTTGGCCACATGTGGGTTAATCAAATCCAGCAGTTTTGGTGGCAGTAGAGAAATGGTTGTTCCTCAAATTTATATCAAATGAGGTCAAAAGTTATGTGGTCCACTGTTTAATATAATATTATTAGTTTCGGCGAACATAATAGCTTTTTCTATTCTGATGAAGAACTAGCATCATATTTGCTGATTATTCTTATGTTTTTGGAAATAATGTAAGAACATTGGAAGTAGAAGAAAAACTGGATATGATAATTTGAAAGCACCAACACAATCTATAATGTTAGTACCAAACCGACCTTTGCATTCTTGCTTCCAGAGAGTTCAAACTTCGCTTTCCAGGTAAAAGACGGCACTGGAACAACAGAGAACCCCGACGAAACTAAGATCCCAATCCACAGTCCATACCCAAATCCTCCACTCCACCAGCCCTTGAATACAAAAGATGGGGGAAAAAATATTAATCTGAGCAAAAATTTATTGATACACACTTTTCTAAATGTTGATAGAAGTAAATTAATATTATTTAAATATCAATCAGAAAATAGATTGTAGCAAATTTCATGAATTTCTTGTAAGAAAAATGACATAATTTTGGACATCGAACATTCATGACTTACATATATTTTTAGCCCCTCTAAAAAAAACGAGTTTTGATATTAGTTAGTCCCTTTAAAAAGATTCCCATTTCATCCTTCATTTTTTCGGACTCACTAACATCTAGTCCCTGCCTTTAGTTAGTCCCAAAATGAAAGGGTTTAAAAGAAGGAAAAATATACAGGAACTAAGTAAAAACTCAGCATACTTAGAAAGATGAAAAACATATTTAAGTCAATATTCATCTTTTCCAATTTCGACGTTCCAATTTAATCATAACTATCACATAAAGTTGGCTTGAAGTTGATTGGCACCAATAGATGGTTCAAATATCACATGATAAATATATGCTAATTAGGGAAAAAGCCATTCAACTTGTTAAAAATGGGTTTATCTAAGAAAAACAATAGACTTTTTATCTTTATAACTAAATAGGACTACCAGTCAACACTTGATAACTGATATTTCCAACAGACAAAGCGATTTATACTTGCAGATTCTGTAGGCAGAGTTTTCTTTCCAACAACAGTGAGAAGTTGATGCATGAACATGTAAATTTTGTCAAGGCCAGCTACCACACTAATTAGTATGAATGTAAAATTTAATAAAGTAATGAGTTAATAATAAGCAGTAGTAATAAATGAAGTCGTACAAAAACTAATTCCAGTGGGAATACTAACCTGCTTCCCGTCTTGTGGAAAAGGGAGCGACTGCTCTATATATGCAGTGGTTCCTAATGAAATCAAGAATCAGTTCGCAAATATCCAACCACAAACAGTGTCAACCTTCAATATGAAAAAGCAAATTAATGATTCAAAAAATTACTATAGCAATCTGAGGGCTTATAATAGAACAAGAAAAGGAAGTGTAAAATAACATTAATCGATACCTAGTCCAATGAAATTTTCCACAAATGCACAAGAATGAGGTTATTAATATTTTTGTCTAACCAACCTATAGTGGAAATGGCACTATCAATTTAACTTTTCAAATGTAAATAATAAATATTGACTTCTGATAGTAAATCTTATCAAAACTTATGAATGTCATGTGCAAAGTAGTAAACACAACAGCAGCTTTGGCTTTAGAATACTAAAGTTCGTATAATACAATGATTCCAAATATTGTCTATTTCTGTGATTGTGTTTATTAAATTAACTACTTTCCGTCCATTCATAGTTTCATTTATCTCCACATTTTGCATTACTGAAATTTATCAATAATCTGACCAAATCCTACAATGGTTCAATTAACCATTAGTACAAATACAAATAAATGAGGGGTAGTTGACGCACAGACCTGAAGAACTGAATAAAAAAATCCGTGCACATTTAAGAAGAATTAAGGATATAGAAAATAGTGTACCAGCTGGAGCATCAAAACTACGGACCAACTGAATAATAGAATTGGCATCCAAACGTCTTCGAGTTCTTTTGCCAACAAGCATTTTCACATGAGGAGAGTCAAATACCTGCATATGTTGGACTGATATGATCACGTCTTTTGTCAATATATGGAGATAAAATTCTGAAAAGAACCTACAGCTACAGGAGCTGTTTAAAACATTAAAATCAAGATTTCACTCTCTCTTCCATCTATCAAGTATGAACAAATCAAAGAGTAACGCTAGACACGGCATCAGTAAACATAGTCATGTTACTAATAAATTATTCTCTATCATTCCGGTCTGTTTCTTTTTTCCGTTATGATAATATCAAAAGATCATCAATTACAGCTCCTCTGTCAAAAAAAATTAACAACTCATTGTGCATTTTTGCAATTACCAACATAACACAAAAAAAAAATCTTATAATTTAAATAGAAAGCGGCAGTACAGCAGTTGTTATACATTTAGTATCCATCCTTCATCATATACCAAACTGCAATGGGTATCAATTTGATTCCTTTATACATTGACGGATGCGCAAAATTATGTACAAGCCCTAAATACTTAAGCACAAAGCCTTAATGTTATCCATGCTTCATACCTGTTGTAATCTTCTAGGATCGATCAAATGCAACCCAACAAAATTATAAATCCGGTGGAATACCAAAAATGGAACTCAATTATTTCAAGTAGATAATTATATCCTTCCTCAATGGAACTTACAATTGAACAAACAAGACACATGGCCCAAAAAAAAGCCACATATACAAAGGAACAATCAATTACATGTAGACTGCATATATAATTCCATTTACAAGCAATTCTCTACAAACTATGAAACAAGAGGAATGATGCTAGCGATGCGCTCTTTTAACAAATTATGATTGGAAGGTTTCTTAAAGAGACAACACATTTTCATATAACTGATCAATTTACAGGAAGTTAAATTGACTTTTTCAGAAATGCTCCAATCCTACAGAATGTGTTTAAAATAGTATGATCTTAGTTAACAAAAGTTAGACCAAACCACAATTCTTATATGCAAAAACAGCCAAATGTCAAACCAAAGTTATAAACACAACAAAGCTCCTTCATGCCCATCAAAGCGATTCAGTAAAAAAAAATGCTGGAAACACCATCTCAGTACATTCTAAAACACACCCCAAAGTTTGGTTGGAGGTTTGATCCCCGATCAATGCATATGAAAATAAGTTTGAATAGATCAACCACTTAAATGAATATATCAGTTACCTCAAGAAATTGGTCTCTGCAGTTGCACACATGTATACTTGATTTATAAAAAAGAAAAACACCCTAACAAATCATCAAGCAAAATACCCTAAATGGGCACATATTTAGCCCTGCTTACTTTGTGAAAACATTTTGTTTTATCATTTTCTAAAATATATGTTAATTTTAATTTGATTAGAGACTCTTGAAGTGAATCTTGTCATGGAGAGAAGATAAAATGTTAGTTAGTTTATAAAGATGCATTTCTGAAAATAATAAAAACAGTTTATGACATTTTTATTGTTTCTAGAAATGTAGACAAGTGTTCACTTCAAAATCTTTTAATTCCTTAATAACAAGTAAAATATACACAAATTTTAAGAAATATTTTCACAAAGGGAACTTACCACTTCAAAATTTCACAACCACCCTCATCCCACAATGTTTCTAATTAATAAGTTAACTCTATATAACCCTTTGACTAGAAAATTAAAAAAGAAAAGAACTTTAACCTAAAGAAACATTGTACCTGAGCTTGGCAAACAGAATCATGGACTTTCAACAACGCGATAGCACCAGAAACATCTGGGTCGATTCCAAGGAACCATTTGGAACCCTCAATTTTGTGCTCATTCAAAAGATGTGCATTATTGTTATTTCCTAGGGAAGAAGAGTAAGAGATTGAAGCCAACCAATTTTCCTTCAATTGAGCATTGGAAGAAGAAGAAGCTACAACCCTACGCTTTCTTACGGGAACTGTGATTTGAGGTTCAGGGTTCAGATTCTGGGCTTGGACTTGAGCTTGGGCTTGGGATTTGGGAAGAGAAGAGGAACAGAAGGATCTGATATGAACGGTGGGTTTGAGTTTGAGAGAGAGTTTGCTCATGAAGTGTAATTGGATTTGGTGGAACTCTGGTGTTAATTGCATTTTCAGGGATTCCATAATAATGGAAACAGTGTTGAGAAACAAGTTAAAGGAGGGAAGAAAAGGAGATGAAAATCGAATCAAATTCAATTTCTTTTATATTAATGGAATCCACATTTTACATAAATAACCGATAACAAGTTATTATTTATTTACAAAAATGTTATATACCAAAATTAATATTTCTAATTTTGATCGTCGGTATAAAATTAATTTATATAGTATTGTATAAATTTTTTTTTAACAAACAAATTCAATTTTTATTCCCTTTTCTAATGTATTTTGTCCAAATGCAAAAGGTAAAAAAGATATAAGTTTATTTTAACACTTATAAAAAATTTACAATTTTTTTGTAGTGGTTAGTATTATTTAGAAGAAATTATTTTTATTTTTTATTAAAAACTTATTTTTATATCTATACTATATTGAAAAGAGAACACCACTATTTTAAAATATATACATGTGTCATGTCGAATCTTGCACAAAGGTCATCCTAAAGAAAATGTCATAATAAAAATTCACACCATTTGTGAATCATGAAAGGATAAAAGGGGTACAACACATATTTGTTCAAGCTCCGCCACTGGCTTATATGCGTCTGGTTACAGTGGCTTTTATGCGTTTTGATATGGTGGCTTCGACGAAGGCATGAACGGACGGTTGGCAGCTAGTAGTCGGGTGGTGCTTTGTGTTCTGGTATGTGCAAAATAAAACGTGGTTGATATTAGAGGTGTTGACATTCAAACCCATAAAAAAAAAAAAAAACCGCAAACCGATCCAAGAAAATCAAAAACCGCATAAAATCAAATATTTTTGGATGTTCTTTTGCAAAAACTACACAAATCAGATCAAATTTCGAATTCTTTTTTCAAATCGAACCAAACTGCAATCATAAATTTTAATACTTATTAATTTTTTATTAGTATGATATATTGTTTTTGTATATTATTTGTTGGTTTTTAATTTTTTTTCCCTAATAATACTTATTAGTTTAATGTAATCTATTTTGTTTTTATTTCATATATTTCAAATATAATCGACCATTGTTATTCCGTAATGTTAAATTTAAGTATATTATATGTTATATTTTGCATCAAATCTACTACTATATACCATGTTTTTAAAATATTATTATTAATAATTTTTTTTAACAATTGTAATTTGAATATCCAAAAACCGATCCAAAGTACACCCCTTGAAATATTATATTTTGCATCAAATCTACTACTATACCATGTTTTTAAAATATTATTATTAATAATTTTTTTAACAATCGTAATTTGAATATCCAAAAACCGATTCAAAGTAGACCCCTTGAAATTGGATTGATTATTCTTTTAAACTTGTCATCCAAATCGAACCGAACATTATATAATAGGAGTAATATTTGTAATAGATAGATCTGTTATGAGAACGCTACATAATAGTTATGCAAGTGTCATTAATGATTCTCATGTGACCATAGTCAGTAATTAGACTTGAAGTCACTCTGATCACTAGTTGGAGAGTTGTATACTTTAAGATAATCAAACATTATTTGTAACAAGACAATTATAACGGTGGTTATTAGGTCTACAACTTACCATGTAGAGACATGTTAGTGATGTAGATATGATTCATTCATCCTACATAATAAAAGTTGTGTCTTGGACCTCTTGATAAAGTGATATGTGACATGTGTGTGGCCACGCCGAAATGGACCAATATAAGATATTGGGATCATTAGTGATTGCACGTAACTCGGGAATCGAGAAACAAATTATTGGACCTAACGAGGGTAACAATTCTTATGCATTGTGTTCAATTAAGACATTTGGATGAAAGGATAATTACTACACAGTAAATGGTGGTCGCGGTAAGGATAAAATCATATCACCGATTTTCTCATTAATTGGATAGCAATGACGCATTGTTAGATGTCAATCATTATTTACAATAATTTATATAAATTTAATATTTAATATTATATTAATATTTTATATTATTATCAATTAAGTGGGAGCATATATCATCCTAGGCAAAATTGGTATGAGCCATCATAGCCAAATCTACTTACTCTTCATCATTAGAGGATTCATCATAATCATCTCATGTAGCCATCAGAACCTTCTTCTTCGATCTAGAATGTTTCCTCTAAAGTTTTCCTTTTTCCAAATTTGGACATTCATATTTGATATGTCCAGGTTCATTGCATCCATAGCATATGATGTTTTTCTTGTCAGATTTTTCATCCCTTCCTCAAGTTGGTCTACCTGGAATATCTTTGAGGAAATTGCTTCTTTCTATTGTGCCACATCTTCAAAATCTTTCTCGATATGAAAATCAGCTCTTCATCCTCTGAGTTCAGATTCTGATCATCTAAGTCATTATCATGTGATTCTGATGTTGCCTTCAAAACCTTCTTCTGCTTGGATTTCAGAGCCAAAGTTGGCTACTACTTTTTAGGCTCATCCTCTGCAAGCTCTGAAGTAACAATGTCAATTATAAGGAAGAGGGGTTTGAATTATAATTGCCCATTTTAAAAAAAATTCCTGTTTGAAACTAAAAGTTTAACTCAAGTTTGATCTTGGTAATACGAAGAACGATCTTGGTTAGTGTAAAAAAAGCAATATTAATTTTATCAATGAAAAATCAAATTGCAATGCATGTAGTAAATAGAGATAGAGATAGAGAGATTACTCAAGCATATATCCTGGTTCACCCAACTTGGGCTACGTCCAGTCCTCACAAATGTGAGTTTTTCCACTAAGTGCTCAAGGCAAGATTGTTCTTGGTTGTTACACAACTTTCGTGGATCAATCTTGATCTTTACACAACTTCCACCTTTCTACTTTAGAAAGGAATTCCACAGATTTACATTAACCTATTTCAGTAAGGATTTCACGAATTACCTTTTACAACATAAAAGGATTTCCACACACTTCTCAAGCTATGATAATACACTAGCCTTGAGTTACAAAATAATGATGATGAAGATGTTTAGAATCTGAATATTACTCAACTCTTGTTTGAGAAATAGATTATGTAACTTAAGACTTAGTTGTTACTGATTACAACACCAAGAAAATGATTTGCAAGCTAAAGAATGATATTTGAGAGAGCTCGAATATGAATGTATGATTGATGCTTTGCTTGGCACTTTGAGTTGTGTTTTGTTCTTCATCTTGATGCTGTATTTATAAGCTTCAAGAGAGGTTGGTACAACTCACATAGGCGTTGAGATGAGGCCAACTGTCATAGGACAATGAGTAAACTAAAGTAGGCCAAAAGCAAGAGTGAAAAAACTGAATCCAAGAGCATTCTTGCAATCCAGGATCGATCCTCAGATGAGATAAATGTGATCTGACATGTACTCGATCCAACACCTTTTCTGAAGTTGCTTGCTTGCTTTGAGTCCGTGTGCAGGCTTGATTTGATAGTACAACTGTGGTGTACTTTTACAGCCTGTACTGTTGTACTTGCATTTGTACCAAATGAAGAATGATCTTGTTTTTATATTCCTTCATGAAGCTTGTCTTGATTCTTCAAATTTTGGGCTGATTCTGTTTTAAGCTTTTCCTTGCTTATTCTTGATAAAGAGATAAGTTTGATAAAGCTTCTAGAATGCAATCTTTTGCATAGGATTGATCATTCTCGATTCTGATGGAAGTGAAGATCAATCTTCGTTTTACAGACGTATGGTAGGATTGATCTTCGATTTGCTATTTTTGCTTGCTTTGATTTTAATGAGATTTGTTTTGAATTTCTTGGTACCTATCTTGTTTAACACACTCAAATACACAAGTTAAATACCAAAACACTTAGAATCATAATTATAATTCTTAATTAACCTTTTATTTGATTATCATCAAAACAATTAATTAGAGATTTTGTCTTAACAATCTCCCCCTTTTTGATGATGACAAAACATGTTAATTTAGATTTTTAATTTTGATTCTAAATAATAATTCAGAGAGTTTTTTAATAAAAGACTCCCCCTCAATATGTGCTACGTATTTGAACCAAATAATGATTTCATTAATATCAAAAAGGATCATTACAAAGATGGTTCAAACCAAAGAAAATACAAGTAGCATGACATGAAAAGCTATAAATCAGATATTAAAATCTAAAGATACTTCTCCCCCTTTGTCATAGCAAAAAGGTATAGGCGAGTACAGCTAAAACATAGAATTAAAATGATAAAGAGGGTGAAGACCCTTCAGATGAAGGAGATAATGAGGGTTGTGGCATTTCTGGAAAAACTGGAACAGGATTTTGCATTGGTGGATCAACTCCAAGTTGGGGAGCAAGCTGATTGGTCATCCAATCCCGTAAAATAGCTTGTTCTTTGTCGTGATGTGCTTGCCTGGCAGCAATGGATTGGAGAGCAGCAACGATTTTGGGAATATCCCTACAAGCTTTTGATGAATCTTTTTCCAGTTTTGTCCTTTTGGAAGGACGTTGTTGAGCATCAATGGGAGTGTTTTGTAATGGGGCAGCAGATGTGCAAAAAGTAGACAATGAAGCAAAATTTGTGTTGATGTTTGGGACAGAGGTTGGAGCGGAATAAGGTGGAACGGAAGGGTCAACACTATCTACATCAGGAAAAATCAAAAATTGACTGATTCCAAAGATGGATGATGTAGTGGTCTTTTGTGGTGAGACAAAAATAGGGGACATGATAGAAGTATGGTGAAAGGGAAGAATGGGACATAGGCTACCTTGAATGACAGGTGAAGGTGGAAACGCTGTTGAATTCACATTATGAGGAGCTCCCTGAAACGAAGATCGTTCTTCAGGATTTGGAGAAGAGGAAGATCGATCTTGAGAATTAGGACAGTCTAGATCAATTGGAATTCTATCAGTCCTTTTTCTTTTGTTTGTTGGAGCTGAAGCAGATTGGGATGGAAGTTGTATCTTGTGTGAGATATTTTTGGAGGTGAATCTGGAGATTTTGATTTTGGAAGTTTCACTTGAAAGGGGAATTTGAAAATGTCTGAAGATTTTGGAAAGAACCATGCCGTAGGGGACAATGTTCCTTTTGTAATCTTTCTGAGCAGCAGCAATCATATGTTGAATGATTAAATAAGGCAGGTTGAGCTTCTTGCGATGTAGAATGTGATAAATGATGAGAATATCATTATCATATACGAATTCGTGACTGCCACAGTGAGGGAGAATGCAGTTTTGACTGATGTTGTTGAAGATTTTTGGTAGTGGTTTCAACTCAGCAGAAAGATTTTTTGTGGAACCAGCAATAAATAATTCTTGAAATACATCTTCTTTTGAGTGGTTGAGAGCTGAAAACTAATCTTTTCCAAAGATGGTCAGACCTTCAGAAGGTAGTTGCAAAATATCAGCTAACACTATAGGATCAAGGCGGATTTCTACACCTTTTAGAGTAGAAACAATGAGGGATTTGTCTGGAAAACTTTCAGCATGGCAGTAGAATGCACGAATGACATCAGGATAAAAGCAATCAGAAATTTTGAGGAACTCAGTCCAACCAAGGGCATCAGTGTGATGCTGGATAGATACTCCTTCAAGTTGAAGACTTGTAAAGTCAAAGACACGACCAATGTCGATAGGGCGTTGAGCCCATTTTTCAGAATAGACTTTTTGTATTTTTGCAGAGATCAATAGAGGAATTAGGATTTTTACAGATGAGGGTTTTGAAGGTTTCGTGGTTTTGGTTGTTTGTGGAGTTTGATAAGGGGAACGAGCTTGAGAGTTTGGTCTTAGTGAACAATCCTGAGTGGAACGATCTTGAGGGTTTGGTCTAGGTGAACAATCCTGAGGGGAACGAACCTGAGCCGATTGTCTTGGTGAAGAGCGTTTGTCAGTTTGATCCTGAGCTGAAGATCGTTCTTGAGGAATCGAAGATCGTTCTTCTGAGGGTTTTTGCTTTTAAGATGATTTGGGATTTTTTTCGTTTTTGGGCGGCCAAAAACTCTGAAAGGGTTTCAGTTGAGGGAGATTTAGAGGGTTTTGGTTTAGAAGCAGTGGTTTTGGTTTTGGTTTTAGGACGTTTGGATGGAGATTTTTGCACGGGTTTAGAAATTTTTGGGTTTTGAGGAGTGTTTGAAGATTTTGAAGGTTTTTAAATTTTGGGATTTTCTGGGGATTTAGGTTGTGATGGTTGTGAAGAGGGAGCGACTTGTGGTCATTGAGATGGGGGAATTTCAGCATCATCATCATCAAAGACGGTGTAAACAGTTGTATCAATGTGTTTACGTTTGGAAGTGCCAATGCAAGCCAAAATACGCATGGATCGTCTTTTTGAAGAGGATGTGCTAGAGGTAGGTTTCTGCATTTTTCTAAGATGTGGAGGGGTCTGACTTAAGGGAGGAATGGGAGCTTGAAACAAGGGAGGAGGGACGGTGGAGAGAGGAGCTAGAGTGAGCAGAAGACGGCTTGTTTCAGGGGAGGAAGACAGGTAGTCTGAGAATGTTTTCTCATAGGAAGAAGAGTGAGGGGGTGGGTCTGGGTGGAGGAGAGGGTGATCTGATAGGAGATGGGGATGGCGATTGTGAAGGAGTTTGAGATGTTATTGGATGTTTGTGAGCAGTGGTTTTAGTTCGAGCAATTTGTGGTTTGGAAGAGAGAATTTTTTTTTTTGAGTTTTTGATGAAAATGAAGGTAGGAGATGAGTGTTTCAGAAGAAAAGATTGTTTTTGTTGTTTTGTTAAAAAGTGATTTTGTTGCAGTTGAATACGAAGAGGAAGAGTTGCCACGCGTGTTGATTTGATGGAAAGGAGCAGTTGCATTGGGAAGGAGGAAAGAGAGGGCGTGTGGCTGGAAGTCGTTACCTTTTCAAAATGGAGGCAGACTTTTCAGATGAAAGAGAAAAAGTAGTAATGATGAAGAATGAAGATCGTTCTTGAGTTTTATGACACAACAAAGGAGAAAACGAAGATCGATCTTCGTTATGTCCAGATTGATCATGTTTCATATTTATCAATTTTGACCAGGATTTTTAACGATTTTTAGTCGTTCTTTGATTGAATTGAAGCTATCTTCAACAAGAGGCTTGGTAAAAACATCAGCCAACTGATTTTTTGTATCCACAAAAATTAATTCAACCTCTTTTTTACTAATATGATCCCTAATAAAATGGTGTTTAATCTCAATATGTTTAGACCTTGAATGTTGAATAGGGTTTTCTGAGAGATTAATAGCACTGGTATTATCACAATATATTGGGATATGAGAGTACCTTACTGAATAGTCTTCAAGTTGATTCTTGATCCATAATACTTTAGAGCAACAATTTGCTGCTGAGACATATTCGACTTCAATTGTTGATAGGGCGATCATGTTTTGCTTCCTACATGACCAGCTGATTAAGGCTTCTCCTAGGAATTGACACGGACCAATTGTGCTCTTTCTTTCTATCTTGTCAACAGCATAGTCGGCATCGCAGTAAGCTACAAAATCAAAGTGAGAACCTTTGTTGTACCAAAGGCCAAGATCAGTAGTACCTACTAGATAACGAAATATTCTTTTGACTGCGGTTAAATGAGACTCTTTAGGTGATGATTGAAACCTAGCACATAAGCCTACTGCAAAAACAATATCAGGCATACTTTCAGTTAGATAAAGTAAAAAGCCAATCATTCCTCGATATTCTTTTCCAGATATTGATTGTCCATTTTCATCTTTATCTAATGAGGATGATGGATGCATGGGAGTTGTCATGATCTTGGCTTCATTCATTTTATATTTCTTTAAAAGATCTTTGATATATTTTTCTTGACAAATGAAAATGCCATTTTTGATTTGTAAACCAAGAAAATATCTCAACTCAACCATCATGCTCATTTCAAATTCACTTTGCAGGAGATTTGAAAAATCCTCACACATTTTTTCATTTGTTGATCCAAAAACAATATCATCAACATACACTTGAACAATTAGTGAATCATTTTTACATGTTTTCTTAAAAAGTGTTGTGTCAATGTTTCCACGGGAAAAATTATTTTTGATCAAGAATGAACTTAATCTTTCATACCAAGCTCTAGGAGCTTGTTTTAAACCATACAAGGCTTTGGTGAGTTTAAAAACAGGATTTGGTTTCTTTTGATCTTCAAAGCCTGGAGGTTAATGGACATTAACTTGTTCATTTAAAAATCCATTTAAACATGCACTTTTAACATCCATTTGAAAAAGTTTGATGTTTTTATGTGATGTATATGCAAGAAGGCCTCTAACCTTGCAACTGGAGCATAGGTTTCATCATAGTCTATTCCTTCTTGTTGATTATAACCTTGAGCAACCAACCTTGCTTTGTTTCTTACCACTTTTCCTTCTTCATCAAGATTATTTCTGAAGACCCATCATGTTCCAATAATTGTTTTATCTTGTGGATCAGGGACAAGAGTCCAGACTTCATTCTTCTCAAACTGAAGAAGTTCTTCCTTCATCGCATCAATCCAAGATTGATCAATTATTGCCTCTTTGATTGATTTTGGCTCAACTTGAGAAATCATTGCCATGTTGCTGTTTGCATCGTCTTTGAATGATCTCCTTGTTCTAATGCCATCAGCTGTATCCCCAATTATTTGATTTGGAGGATTATCATCTACAAGTCTCCAGCTTTTGGGAGGAGTTTGAAAAGGAGACTGTTTATCAATCTCCTGAAGATCAATCTTCTGCGTTGGCCCAGATTGATCTTCCTCATCCTCATCTTTCTTTTCCAGCTCAAGATCATCAAACTCATCAAATAAAATGTGCATACTGATTTCAACAATTTTAGTTCTCAAATTAACGACACGATATCCTTAGATTACGTTGAGTATCCTAAAAATATGGCTTTGTTCGATTTCGCATCAAATTTTCCCAAGTTGTCTTTATTGTTTAAAATGTAGCAATAGCAACCAAAGATATGAAAATATGAAATATTTGGTTTTCTATTTTTTTAGATTTCATAGGGTGTTTTATTTATAATTTTTCTAATTGAAACACAATTCAAAATGTAACAAGAGGTGTTTATGGGTTCAGCCCAAAAATATTTTTCCACATTGGATTCTTCCAAGATCGTTCTTGCCATCTCTTGTAATGTTCTATTCTTTCTTTCAACAACCCCATTTTGTTGAGGGGTTCTTGCATAAGATAGATTGTGAGAGATGCCAAGTTCTTCAAAAAACGTTTTGAAAAGCGCATTTATAAATTCACCTCCATGATCACTTCTTACAGTGATTATATTTGATTCTTTTTCATTTTGAACTTTTTTACAAATTTTTTTGAAAGCATCAAATGCTTCATCTTTTTATTTTAAAAATAACACCCATGTGTATCTAGAAAAATCATCAACAATTACAAATCCATATTTCATGCCTCCCAAGCTAGTGGTTTTGATGGGACCAAAAAGATCAATGTGAAGTAGTTCAAGAGGTTTTTTAGTCGATATAAACTCTTTTGAATGAAAACTACTTTTAACTTGTTTTCCTTTTGCACATGCTTCACATACTTTAACTTTTTCAAAATTGATTTTAGGAAGTCCTCTAACAAGATCTAATTTTGACATATTTGAAATTGTTTTCATACTTATATGTCCAGTTCTTTTATGCCATATCCATTTGTCTTTATTCATGGACATGAGGCAAGATTCAACTGGTAATTCTTCAATGTATAAAATGTAAAGATTTTTCTTTCTTGATGTAGAAAAAATGATTTCTCCAGAAGTTGTCATTCTCACTTCACATATGTTGGGTTTAAAAACAACTTCAAAGCCATTATCACAGAGCTGACTAATGCTGAGAAGGTTATGTTTTAATCCTTCAACATATTGAACATCATTGATTTTGGCAGAATTTATTTTACCTATGGTTCCATTTCCTTTGATTTTGGCTTTATCATTGTTTCCAAAAGTTACAGATCCTCCATCTTTTTTGATGAATGACATAAAGCAATTCTTGTCACTCGTCATATGCCTTGAACAACCACTGTCCAAAAACCATGGCCTTTTCTTGACATATTGAGATCCATCCTGCATGATGTGTTATATCATTTTTAGGTACCCACTTGATTTTGAGTTTTGAGGAGTTAGTTTTAAAATCTGATTCTTTCTTGGTGTTTCAAATAGTCTCATAGTGACTTATCTTGGACCAGGAGGAATGATCAGTTGTCTGTTTTTGAAAAGGTTTGGAAAAACGAGTTTCACCAGGTTTTCATAAAGCTTCAGATCGAACTTCGTTTTTAGCACCAACTGAAGATCGATCTTGTTTTTTCAGATTTTTAGAAAATTTTGCCTTTGCTCTAAACTGTTCTTCTTTTTTAAAATTCTTTTTTTTTCTTGATTTTTTCATACCTTTTTTTAAAATCGCATGCAAATTCTAAGTGTTCAATTTTGTTACAGTGTGAACATTTGATTTTGCAATTTCCCTCTTTTCTTTCAGGAACAAAGAAATTTTCATACATTTATTATTTTTGAGTTTTATCAAAACCAATCCCAGCTTTATCAAATATCCCTACTTGGGATCCCATAATCTTCTGAAATGTCTTAGTAGCTTGAATGAAATTCATTAAATCATTTTTAAGAATTCCAAGTTCAGCCTTGAGAAGATCGTTCTCCATTTGAGATGAAGATCGATCTGGGCTTTCAAAACCTTCAGATTCAGAACCTTTGAATTGAGATTCTTTCAAGTTTTGAATGATTTCTTTAAGTTCATCATTCATAACCTGAACTTTCTCTTTTTCTTCTTTTTCTTTATGAAATTTTTCTTTAAAGGAACTACATTTTTGAATGAGAAAGTTTGAATCATTTACCAAATTATCAAATTCGATTTCCATTTGTTTACATACAAGACATGGTTCAGAATCTGTTACCTCTGTATCTTCATTGTTGGCCATCAAACACAGGTTTGCTTCTTCAGGTTCATTCGTATCTGATTCATCAGAATCATCCCAAGTTGCCATCATTGATTTTTTCTTGAAAGGAAATTTCTTTGGTACCTTTTTGTTTAATGGACATTCAGTTTTGTAATGTCCTTGCTTGTTGTATCCAAAGCAAGTGATTTTGCTTTTATCTATTTTAGCTTTGAAATCCTTTTTGTCTAGAGATCCTCTTTTGATCTGATCTCTTCTCCTCATCATTCTTTGTATCTTTATTGTGAGAAGAGCAATCTCTTCATCACCATCTTATTGATCATCTTCTGAATCAATTTTCTCAATTGTTTGTTGAACACTTGGTGAGCTTTGAGATGCTTTTATGGCTATTACTTTGCCTTTCTTTATAGGTTTATCTTCCAGCAACAATACCTCATGCACCCTTAGAGTACCAATCAGTTATTCCAATCCCAAAACTTCAAGATTCTTTGCTTGGCTTATGGCTGTCACCATTGGTCTCCACGTGATTGGAAGACATCTCATGATTTTTCGTACCCTGTCTTGTACTGAATAAGCTTTGCCAAGTGAGCGCATTTCATTCACTATGGTTTTGAATCTTGAATACATTTCATCAATTGTTTCTCCATCATTCATTTCAAACAATTCAAATTTTGAATGCCAATATCAATTCTTATTTCCTTAACATGACTTGTTCCCTCATAGTGAGTTTGCAATGTGTCCCATACTTTCTGGGCCATATCGCATTCATCTACTCTTTCACTTTCTTCCCTGCTTAAAGCACATGATAAAAATAATTGAGCTTCTTTCTTTTCAGCCGATGTTGAGTCGTTTTGATCCACTATTGGTATGAAGTCTCCATCTGTGATGATTCTCCACATACCAATATCTTGTGACTTTAGGAACAATTGCATTTTGCCTTTCCAGAAGTAATAATCTGATCCATCAAAGTATGGTGGTCTGTTTAAAGACCCTCATTCAGCAATGTATTTAACTTTTGACATTATCTTCCTGAATCTTTTGCTCTAACACTTTTTGAGTGTTTTAATTCTTTAGAGACTAGCTCTGAAGCCAATCGAAGTAACAATGTCAATTATAAGGAAGGGGGTTTGAATTAGAATTGCCCCTTTTAAAAAAATTTCTGTTTGAAACTAAAAGTTTTACTCAAGATTGATCTTGGTAATACGAAGAACGATCTTGGTTAGTGTAAAAGCAGCAATATTGATTTTATCAATGAATAAGCTGATTGCAATGCATGTAGTAAATAGAGATACAGATAGAGAGATTACTCAAGCATATGTCCTGGTTCACCCAACTTGGGCTATGTCTAGTCCTCACAAATGTGAGTTTTCCACTAAGTGCTCAAGGCAAGATTGTTCTTGATTGTTACACAACTTTCATAGATCAATCTTGATCTTTACACAACTTCCACCTTTCTACTTTAGAAAGGAATTCCACATATTTACCTTATCCTATTTCAGTAAGGATTTCACGAATTACCTTTTACAAAATAAAAGGATTTCCACACACTTCTCAAGCTATGATAATACATTAGCCTTGAGTTACAAAATAATGATGATGAAGATGTTTAGAATCTAAATATTACTCAACTCTTGTTTGAGAAATAGATTCTATAACTTAAGACTTAGTTGTTACTGATTGCAACACAACACAAAGAAAATGATTTGCAAGCAAAAGAATGATATTTGAGAGAGCTCGAATATGAATGTATGATTGATGCTTTGCTTGGCACTTTGAGTTGTGTTTTGTTCTTCATCTTGATGCTGTATTTATAAGCTTCAAGAGAGGTTGGGACAACTCACATAGCCATTGAGATGAGGCCAGCTGTCATAGGACATTGAGTAGACTGAAGCAGGCCAAAAACAAGAGTGAACATACTGAATCCAAGAGCATTCTTGCAATCCAGGATCGATCCTCAGATGAGATAAATGTGATCTGACATGTACTCGATCTAGCACCTTTTCTGTAGTTGCTTGCTTGCTTTGAGTCAGTGTGCATGCTTGATTTGATAGTACAACTGTGGTGTACTTTTACAGCCTGTACTGTTGTACTTGCATTTGTACCAAATGAAGAATGATCTTGTTTTTATATTCCTTCATGAAGCTTGTCTTGATTCTTCAAATTTTGGGTTGATTCTGTTTTAAGCTTTTCCTTGCTTATTCTTGATAAAGAGATAAGTTTGATAAAGCTTCTAGAATGCAATCTTTTGCACATGATTGATCATTCTTGATTCTGATGGAAGTGAAGATCAATCTTCGTTTTACAGACGTATGGTAGGATTGATCTTCGATTTGCTGTTTTTGCTTGCTTTGATTTTAATGAGATTTGTTTTGAATTGCTTGGTACCTATCTTGTTTAACACACTCAAATACACAAGTTAAATACCAAAACACTTAGGATAATAATTATAATTCTTAATTAACCTTTTGTTTAATTATCATCAAAACAATTAATTAGAGATTTTGTCTTAACAAGCTCAATTTCATATAATCTGAAGGAGCTAATCAATTCTTCCAATTTAAGAGTATTGAGATCCTTTGCTTCTTGAATAGCTATAATCTTAGGTCTCCACTTGCTTGGCAGACTCCTAAGAATTTTCTTCACATGATCAGCAGTAGTATAGCTCTTCTCAAGTACCTTTAATCCTAAGATTAGAGTTTGTAATCTAGAAAAATTGTTTCAATGTCGTCATCTTCTTCCATCTTGAATAACTCATACTTTTCGACTAGGAGATTGGCCTTTGTTTCTTGAAATTGCTTGATTTCTTCATAAGTTTGACTATCATAAATACTTTTTGTTGTCTTCTTGTTGTGCACTTGTCAAATTCCTTGAAAGTGATTGCATTTATCATGAATGTTTTGGACTTATGATGCATCTTGTACATCTTCTTTTGATCAACATCCATGTCCTTTCTTGGAATTTCAGTACCAACTTCTTTTGTTGGAGCAGTATAACCATTTTCCACCAAGTCCCAAAGTTCAGGATCTTGTGAAATAAAGAAACTCATCACTTTGTCCTTCCAGTACTCAAAATGCTCACCATCAAACATAGGTGGTCTGTTGATGTTTCTTCCAATAGCTTTTTCACTGAATCAAGACATGTTGAATCATTGGATCTTTCTTCAAGCATTGTAAAGTGTTCAACCTTGAAACTGAGCTCTGATGCCAAATTGAAGGTGCAAACATGAGAAGGGGGGTCTAAGTTGGATTCTTTTTCATTATTTGATTAAAGCTGGTTCAAGTTTGATGGCTTAGAGTACAAACAATAACAAAACTAAGGAATGCAGGAATAAAGTGACACAAGCAATTTATCTTGGTTCGCCACCAACTTGGTAGCTACGTCCAGTCCCCTCACTTAGAAAGATTTAATCCACTAATTCAACTCATTGAATTACACAACACCTAACCTACAAGTCAGTCTTCTTAAAACAACCTAACAACCCTAGACTTATTGAGGAACACAAGCATCTTAACTCTACAAGTCAAGTATTCTCTACACAATCTGAAAACCCTAGATTTTTGAAGGCACACAATACCTTGAACCTACAAGCCAAGTCTTCTCCACACAATCTAACAACCCCATATTGTTGAAGGCACACAACACCTTGACCCTACAAGCCAAGTCTTCTCCACACAATCTGAAAACCCTAGATTTTTGAAGGCACACAACACTTTGACCCTACAAGCCAAGTCTTCTCCACACAATCTGACAACCCCATATTGTTAAAGGTACACAACGCCTTGACTCTACAAGCCAAGTCTTCTCCACACAATCTGACAACCATAGATTGTTGAAGGCACACAACACATTGACCCCACAAGTCAAGTCTTCTCAACACAATTTGACAACCCCAGATTGCTTGAGGAACACTAAAGCCACTATTGGGTTAGGTAAAAGAGTTTGAAACTTGATTGGTTTGCTTCTAACAAAGCATATTTGATATAATGATTTCCACAATTACAATGAAACACTAAATAACATAAAATTGAACAAGTACTTTCCTAGAACTTAAAACCTTATACTCTAAATACTTAGAGAAATTGAGCTCTTGAGGTTTTTCTGAATAACATTGGTTTTTAGGATTTTTGAGTTTGTTGTTCGTTGTGGTTGTGCATTCTTCTTCAGCCTTGATCCACAATTTAGAGATGAAATTAGGGTTTGTGAATTTTGTCCCTCAAGAATTTTGAATCGTATCTTTAATCCAGCTTGGTCAACAAATATTTCTTCCAAATATAATTCTAAAAGATATGTTTTGATAATATGACCTTTTGCCAATTCTTTATTTTTGAATTTGATCTTACACAATTCTTGTAGAAGGATATTGTGCGTATTTATTCAGATTATGTTTGCAAATTAATTCACTTGAGTTTGCCTTCATACACTTGATTTGATTTGAGTGGGAACAATTTTGGGCTTGTTCTTGGACCTTCAGACGTAAGAATACAACTAAGTCCAATTCAGTATTTTTCTCAATTTATCAGGCTTTTGACTTCCATCAGAGTTGTTGAATTTTCTCCATCAGAATCATTAACTTGATTATTGGAGTCAGATGTTGTGTTGCTTGAATAATCAAAGTCAGAGGAAGATGCAAAGATGCGTGACTTAGAACTAGTGGCATGGGCAACTTCACCTTTGTTTATTTTTTAGAGTCATTTCAACTTCAGAGTGTGTTACGTTACATATCCGAGGCAACACTTTTGGAACGAGTTGCAGTCCTCAAAGTCAGTGCAACTTTAGAGTGTGCTATGTTATGTATCAGTGGCAGTACTTTGGAACGAGTTGTAGTCTTTAGAGTACGCAGAATATGTGCTTCAAATGCAGACTCGAATAGTGGCTTCAGACTTCAAAGGCATGCTAAAAAATAAATTGTTCATCATAGGCATGTTGAAGTTACTGTTCATCAGAGGCATGTTGAGGTTATTGTTCATCAGAGGCATATTCAATTTATTGTTCATCAAAGGCATGTTGAATCTTCAGAGGCACATAATTCTTCAAAGGAAGTTGAATCTTCATAGGCTTACTTGATCTTCAGAGGCAGGCGCACAGACTGACTCATCAAAGGCACGCAACTCAGAAGCACACTTCAGTCATCAGCGGTAGACGCACAAACACACTGAACTACCAAAAAACACGATATCAGAGGAATTTACACAAACCTTTTCAGCGCATGGATTTGACTGATTTGATTTTTTTTTTCTTGAGACCTTTTTACTTCTTCTGGTGATGGTATCCTCTGGTGGTATCTTCTGGTCACTTCCTCTACTGACTTTCTTTGGTGATATCCTCTGGTGGTGGTATCCTATGGTCGTATCCTCTGGTCGTTTCCTCCAATTTTCCTGTTCTAATTTATGCATACTTAGTCAAATTTTTAATGCAATAAATTTTTCTCACAAAGTACTTTTGTTAGCATCAAAACCGCATAGAGAATTGTTCATGGAATCAGCTTGGTTCCAACAACTTCAATGTATGGAATCATTGCACGATGTTTAGTAGGATCAATAGGAATGGCGAAAGAAATAGTATAGGCAAATCTACCAGGACAATAACCTTGCATTTATGAAAGATCCTACTTCTATTGCCGACAAAATGTGCTGCCTAAGAAGACCAGAAGGAGCCGTCAATTTTTCCTGAATTGTTCTTCCTCTTCTTTCGAGGAATTTTGTCCTCGAGATTGAAAATTTAAATTTTTTTTGAAGTCAACTTCGTAGGGAAATGGCCTTCAGCAGTTGCCATTTGAATCCCTTGATGAAAGTTTATGGGGATGCCATTAAAATTAACCTCTCTAAAGAACTCTATACGACATCGGTGTCGGATGATTGGGGAGGAACCTGAGAAGTGTTTCTGGTGTCCTTGATTTTGTATCTTTTCATGAAAGAAAGAGATGCCATGTGTTCTACAAAGATAAAGAAAATTAGGAAAATTAGTATAATAACATGACATATGTCACTAAAATATAACTCCAGTAACACCTAGTGAGGATACAATTTGTCTCAACTTGAGAACGACACCCAAGAGTTCCTTTTTATAAATGCAACGGGTTTTATACACTCGTTTTCCGTTCTTGTCAAGGACTGGGTTTTTGGCTTTGTCAACAACCAATTTTGGCTTTATCGTTTATGTTGATTTTCTTTTGGATGAGTTTGGTTTATGTATCTCATCTTTGTTATTAATCCTATTAGGGTGCTGCATGTTATAACACCCCGAGTTTTTATTATTTATTTTTAAGTTTTAAGAGTCAGTTATGTTAATTTTTAATTGTTTGAATGCTTAGACATCAATATAAGATAGCTAGAAATAGTAAATAGTTGTTTAAAAATAGTTAATTCATTGATAAATAGTATAACTAGATATGTAAAGTATTAAACGATTAGTATAAAAGGGATAATCAATTAATAAGCGATTGAGTATGAAATGATCCTATCTTTACTCGATTAATTGATTAGGGTCTTGTTGCTTATCGATTAATATTTGACTAGAATACAAAAATAATAGTTTTTCTTAGTCTTGTGTAACCAATTATGTAATTTATATTTTAGTTACCACTTGGTCAGCTAACCTAGCTGTTTTAATAGTTTTTTAACTTTAGAAATTCATAAGTTTTCATATTGGTAAGCTCTAGTGTCACACAAATCCTTAAAGACTTATAATTTTATCAATTCTAAACCGATTCTGATTTCGTTTATTATTATACGTTCAATTCTTTGAAGAGCTTTAAATCATGCTGATTCATTCATCGATCATAATTGTACTCAATCGGTAAAGTCACATAAAGTGTTATGTTTTTCTTATTTTCATAGAAAATCCACGTTGTGTCTATTACTTGCATTCAATTCAAGCATTTATATTTTGAACAAAGATTCATACTTCATGCAAACCCAAGTTAGTGATCTATGAGATCTTTGATTAAGGTACACATTAGGTTTTGACTCTTGATATATAAGTAGATTGAGTAGGTTTATTAAATAGGGATATCCCATGATTCCTAGGCCTACATCGACCACTTTTTCTGTTTAGAACCATTATGGGGACAATGGAATAGGTTATGATTTCTACTTAGACCATATATTATGTTGTATTGCTTTTTAATTAAAGTTGTGATATTTGATGTTGATGTGTTTAGTGCTAATGATTGATGTTATGTGTGCTTTGTTTTGATTTATAATGCTGAAATTTGTGAATTATGTATTCCAAATTATGTTGATGATAGGTGTTGATAATTAAGAATTAAAAAGGATTTTGTTTTAGAAAACTACATTTTTTTTCTTCTATTTTCTGCAATATTGATTGATTAGTGTCTAGGGTTAATCAATTAGTTTTAAAATAAATGAAGAATAACCAATTAATAAGAGAAGATTAATCAATTAATGTAATGAACAAGACCATATAATGTAAAGTTAAAGAAAAACTGATTAGGAGGACCTTAACAATTGATTATAATCGTAATTAGAGTTTAGTATATTATAAATTAAGAGAAACCAATTAGGAATGACATATTATTCTATTAATAAAGTTATGAATAATCTATTAGGACAATGTAATTAACCGGTTAGTTTAATAAAAATAAATTAGTCTTAGTATTAATTGTTTAGGGTAAGTCATAATGTTTAATTAGGTTAATAATTAACTAATAGCGAGAAATTAGATATTAAGGTTAGACTATTAATCTAGGATTAATTTAATAAGTTTGAACATTGCAGATATTGTTGTTAGATAAACATTGTTGATGATGATGATTATGTCCTACATGTTATATATTTCATTCATATAGTAGTACATATTGGAGGGTTGTATCATGCTAGAATAGGAGCTAGACGATCGAGAAAACCCTGAGGGAGTTGTCAATAGGAAGGTCTTCCGTAAAGGCGAGACACTGTTGGGGCGTTTCATTGAATATTGAATCATCTTGACTAGACATTCTTGATTGTGGGACAGTAGATGTCTTTTCTTCCCATATCAACCTAAAGTTAGAAGGATACAATGTGAAGTAGTTGATGATTATGATTCTTATTGTGTTATCATGCATTTATTGATATTGTTATGTGTTACATGTTACGATGTTGAATGTGCATTTAATTACCTCACCTCGATTGATTATGTCTTGGGAATGATTATTCGCCTTCGTTTATTTCCCCAGTGGTTGTTTACACACTATGTGTGTGGGTATAAGGGTGTTCACGGTCTGGGTGATTCGTTCAACCCGCTCACCCAAACCAACCCAACACATATTTTAGTCGAACCGTTTCAAGTGTGGGGTCTAACCCAAACCATTCCAAAGTGGTTTGGTTTAAGTAACAATTTTTTATTTTCTATTTGCACACCCAACTCATTCAAAAAAAGTGATTTTTTAAACTTTTATTAATATAAATTAATACTTTTATGTATTGATCTAAAAGTGTTTCAATTAAAATCAAGTGTTAAAATTTTAAATTGTCAAATTTAGTATAAGTGTTGAAATTTTCATGAAAAAAAGTCATAAAATTGAAGGTGCTGTAAAACACAAGAAATGTGGGTTTGGATGGTGTTTTGCCATTTCAAAAAATTACTTGAGTTGCTTAACCAAATGTATATTCTTTATCAAATCATTCAACTTAAAATTATAAAACAAGTTTAGAGAAAATAAAGTTGAATCATAAAGAACTTAAATTAGAATAACAGAGAGAGAAGGGACACAAGAATTTTTATACTAGCTCATAATAGACTATTGCTACATCTAGTCCTCCCCTTACAAAGATATTTTGCCTCAATACAATCGAGGACTTAATCTTTTAGTTTAAACAATAGCATATAATTATTATTTACTCTGCCTCTTTAGACTTTGAGTATTCTTCTTTAGCCTTTCCAGATTGTCACCATTAGAACTCTTCTAAACTTTTTGGCAACCTGCCGTTGAGGTTCTTGAGTATTGTTATACCTCTTCAGGTTCTTCTTATGGACGAAGGAGTTGTTGCCACTATCGAGCTGATTTAAATTAGTTCCAGTTTGTGTTTGAATTGACACAAAGTTTGTTTCTATGATTCTAACTCTCATTAAGAGAATATTACATTTGAAATCCTATATGAATTCAAGTGTATCCAAAAACTTGATTGATTTACATCAATTCTAATAACTCTCTACTAAGAGGATTTTTCTTTCATTCTTTTCTTTTTATGTGTTCTAGACTTTTACAGAAATTCTTCTTAACACATTGCCTTTTTCATTTTCTCAAGTCTATTTTCATATTGACCGATTTCTACTTAAATAATGAGAATTGTATCCGTTGAGAATGTTATCGTTGGAGATATTGAATCAGCATTTAAGGAAAACCAACCTTGAAGACATATTCATATATATATCTTCATAATTTACTCAGCGTATCTTGATTTTAGAAAACAGATCTTAGAGGATGACACTATAAGAGGATGTCACACGCTTCTTCAATAAGAAGATAAGTCAATCCTTAACGAGTAGAGGATGTTGGAATGCTGACTTCTTATTAGAGCGTTGACTATACTAGAGTGTTGACTTGAAACATTGACTAGACGATTATTTGGTTTACTAGAATTGTCGGACACATAGTCATCAGAGTGAGCTTGTAATCAAATTTAGCTGAGGTGCGGTCAGAGGGCGTTTAATAGAGTCAGACATAACTTCAACAGATTCTTCAGAGCCACTGTGAACTTGTTTAGTATATTTTTTTTCGTTGTTCATCAAATGATTTAACTTGTACCAGAACATTGACTTTATCAGATGCTTCATTTAGAGCTTTCTTCTTTTGATCTTTGAGTCGAATAAGAGTCTTTAGTCAGAGGCATATAATCATTGTAGCATTCTTTTCTTTTGTGATCAGAGAGTCAATCAGTGACTTGTATTTCCTTTGTCTTAAACAATTTGACTCAGACTATAGATTATTAGATGCTTTTTGCAATGCTTCTTTTTGCTATATTATAACTTACTCTATTAGTAAACATAATTACTTATTTATTAGGTGATAATATTCTGTGTTAAAAACACTTAGATTATTGTCTCTAATTTACTCATAATTTATGCTAACTTAAAATATATAGTCATTTTAAAAAATTAATTTTCATGACCTGATCACCCTATCCAAATCAACCTCTCATCATCGGATTAGTTTGGTTCTGGTTTACAAGAAAAAATACGAGTAATTTACCCAATCTAGTTCACTAGAATTTGACGAGATCGACTAACGAATTTGGTGAAAACCGACCTAACTCAACTCGCGAACACTCTTATGTAGACAAATTATGAGATGCTAGCGTATGAAGCAATTACTAACGAGGAAGAGACATAAAGATTGACATGTTGCCGATGCAGTAGATATTAGTTAACTAATAAATTTGAGATTATATAGTGTCAACTTTGATTAATTTAACAATTTTGAGGTTGAACTCTTTTGGTTTTGATTATTTTCACATGTTTTCAAATTGTGATTGTTTTATTCATGGATATGTTTTATTTATGGATAAATTTTACTCGTAATTTTTTATTTATATTTAAGCTTTAAAATATTTTTGGGATAAAAATGTCACATTGGTGATTTGATTGAATGTCTTGAAATCATAATGATATATTTGAACTTTGAATTTTTGCTCTAAAATGTTAGTGTTGAATCAAGTTAAATATGTACTATTTATTATAAGATCTTCCAATAAAGTTTACGCAAATTAAAAAAAAATAGTTTTAGTAAAAAATTTGTCCAAAAAGTGTGTTGCATTTACATGTTACTTATATAATTATTGATATCGTTAAAGATAAAAACAATTACATTTTCAAATAGTAAATTAAATTGACGTATTTTTGAAAGAAAAATCATTAATGCATATTGATTTTTTTAAAGGGTCTTATATTTTTTTTGCAAAGACTAATAATTGATATTGTTAATATTTTACTAAAGATGATGATTGAATTAAGGACTTTCTTATGACTTCACTTCCTAGCTCCATCACTCTAGCCACCAAATCGACATTATGTTCTACAAAAGGTATGACAAAGAAAAAGTGAAATAAAGTCTATAATCAGAGTCGAAGGGAATAGTTATACTATCTATCATCTTTATTATAAGAGAACTTTTGGAATTTTTTGTTTTTGTTTTTGGAATTTCTCCTCTAACTTAAAGTATATGACTTTTTAATATTAATGAATGCATTTAATGTCTAACAACTTTCCATGGGGTAAATTTGGAAAAATATTCAAAAAATTAAAATAATAAGAGTTTATTGATTTTGATTTTGATGTTTTAATATTTCTTCTTCTTATAATTAGGACTATTGGGAGTATACAATTACTTCTCCTTTTCATAATGAATGACCAATTTGCAAAACAAAA
>JBBPBP010009777.1:32621268-32652822 GCA_037974735.1 Cicer chorassanicum | reverse complement strand
TTACTAAAAAAATTAGGTCACGCTAGTTAATTTTTTTGTTGAGTCAAACCAACTGATTTTTTTTTAAATATTTACGAAGCTTTGTGTCCCTTAATTTTAAGTTAGTAAAGCATGATTTTGGTATTTTAGATTGATGTGTGAAATTTTTACTATTTTTTTAAATTGGGATAAAAGGGAAATATTATTAAATTTGAACTAATAGTTATTTTACAATTTCTATAAGATTTAACCTTCGTCCTTAAAAATTATAATATTAAACTTTTATCGGCGTTAAACTAACATCTAAAAAACAATTCCATATAAAAAACAAAATACAATTCTTAAAAAATGTTCCCTCATAGTTGAGGGGTGGTGTGTCTTTAATACCATTTATTCTCTTTGTCTTATAATAATCAATTATTTTACATAAATTAAAAAAATATATAAATAAAAAAATAGTAGTATTTTTATTAAATTATTTATATGAATTTACTAGTATTATCATAAATATAGAATGAAAAATATTAAATTATAAATTATATGTATATTATTAATTAGTTGATACAATTAAAAATTTCATTAATATCATGTGTATTGTTCGTTGCAGAAGTTTGTACTTAGCATTAAAAAGATAATTAATTCTTCGGTGCAAAAGTATGTACTTTGCGTTATAACTGCATGTGTGTTGTGTAGATACATAGGAGTGGGAGAAGGAGCAAAGGTGCAAATATTTTACTATTTTGTGGAGTCTCAAAGAAATCCCTTCATTGATCCAATTTTACTTTGGTTCGTTGGAGGTCCAGGATGCTCTGGCCTTTCAGCATTCTTTTTTGAAAATGGTAAATCAATTTATTCATTAAAATTATTAAATTAACTAGCTAGTTACCTTTATCCACACGAGTTCCTTGTTATTACCGTCCTTTTAAATTATTGATAGAAAAAAAATAGACAAAAGTAAATTGAATGATATTAATATTTGAGAGAATTATTTACATCAAGAGTTACATAAACTTGTATAATCAATTAGATAAAACAACTAACTAGTGTAAAATAACTAACTAGATAGTGTAACTAACCAAATAGTGTAATTAGCCAATTTAACTAACTAACCAATTTATCTAACTAATCAAAGTAAGATATTTAATACTTACATCGACAACAAGATTCAAACTTAGATCTTCGTAAGATTTGAGTTAAATCCCAACCAAATAAACTAATTTTAATTGGCAAAAATATATTTACTCAAACCGTCTAGGTATAGTTTGATTTTTTGGATGAACCTTGCCAAATTACAAATGTATATATAGCTGAGATTTTTGTTAATCTTTTAGCTCAAATATATAGACTGGTACTTCCCTATGGAAAACATAATTTTATCTCAAATCTACAAGCCAGTGTGGGAGACCTCTAATGGGAGACTATATTGTTTTCTACACAAGTAAGGTAATTAGAAATCTCATGTCCAATAATTGGAATAATATTACTTTTTGACATTATAATGAACACTTATTGAAGCATCAAAGTATCTTGCATATACATGACTTCTATCCTCCATATTGTAACCTACCACTGCTAGCACTGCATAAGATCCTCAAATTTGAAGCTAGAACAGATCAATGCCTACATCACTATCAAGTCTCAACCTTATTCTTCTTCAACATCGTTACTTACAAAGATTGTCCATCTTTTTCTTTAGACTAATTACCTATTTTTTAGGGTCAATTTTAGAGTGAACGTAAGTCTTATACCATGAACATGTTTGTTTCCACCATCAGATTAACAAAATTTCACTTTTGGATTAAATGAGATATAATGAGATTTATTAATTTAACGGTGCAGATTTATTAAATTTCACTTTTGTTTTTTTTTTTTTTTTGCCTAAAGTCACCAAAAGGCATAGAACTCAAAGTTAAAGGCTCCAAATCGGTCACAATAGGGATTCTCACATCTGAACCTCACTCTACTAAATTCACAATTTATTCCTCCAGACTCACATTTAAGCAAAAAAAGTGCATACATTTATTGGATTCAAATATAAGAATGTCAATTAATTTAACCATAATTAATTAATGTTATTATTCCACAGTATTAAATTGATAGACACCCACCACACAGTTTGAGAAAGAAAGAAACAGAGAGGGTGATGTAATCAAAGTGAAAGGTTAACATAAATAATTAAGGAAAGTTGCAAAAAATAAAACACGGAAGATTTAATATGAATTGCATTATTTGTACAGGGCCTTTAAAAATGGATCCCAATTACAGTGAGAACCTTCCAAAGCTGAAATTGAATCCATATGCTTGGACACATATGTTGAATATGATATACATAGATATGCCAGTAGGGACTGGATTTTCTTACTCAGAAACACAAGAAGGTTACTATAGCAATGACACACTATGGGTGGATCATACATATTCTTTTTTACAAAAGGTGAACCATTTTTCTACTTCTATTGTATATAAAAATATGTTTATGATTAATTATCAATGCAAAATGTGACCTAGAATTGAGGTGGCAGTCGGAGTAGTGATTATATGACTGTGGATGACAGCTCTGTTCCACGGATGGGGTGGTGTACCTGCCAATACTCCAAAGTTCAAATCAGTGTTTGAGTGAGTGGAGTAAGAAGTATATCAAAATGAATTGTGCACCTTTCTTGTTGACGAATGTTCCTTTTATATGAAGGATTAGATCGAATCTTGAAGGATTTGGTGAGAGAATCTTGGCGTGACTGTCATTAATGGCTAACTCAGTCGTTAGAGATAGTAGAAGTGAGCTGTTGAGACTTAAGACCCAATTGTGTTGATGGACTCATGGTTTTAAAATTACGGATGCAATATTGTAGATTTTGAAATCCGCAACATTATTGCAGCCGCATCAATCACATTTTTCCATATTTTTCCTCAATATAAAAGGTTTACGGTGTAACTACAGCTGCAACCAAAAGTGCAATTTAAAACTATAGATGGTCCTATCATCAAGATGGATCTGTTGGGATAGGGTCTAAGCCTATTTCGGAACAATATGGGTGGAGCATAATATTCTAATTTTATAACGAGTTTCATCACTTTCAATGCAGTGGTTTATTGAACATTCAAAGTTTAGTTCAAATCCATTTTACCTTGGTGGTGGCTCATATTCAGGAATAACTACTGGTCCTCTTGTTCAAAAAGTATATGAAGGTAAAATACTAAGGAGCTATTCACAAATGTTAAATTTGATAACTTAAATTAAATTTGGCCTTGTTTTGAATTTCTTTAATTAATGCTTCCTTTGAAGTGCAGGGTACATAGCAAAACAAGTGCCACACATAAAGATCAAAGTAAGAAACAACACGATGTATATTTCTATGTTGCTAAATATTTTCTAAACTATTACATACAACTAATTGTCTCACTTAGTCAAAAAGAAAAAATAATTAATTGTCTCATTATTATATGATATGATCAGGGTTATGTGATTGCAAGTCCAGCTGTTGACATATATCAGGAGAAGAACATGAAAGTCTTATATGCATACCATATGACTCTTATACCAAAAAAACTCTATGAGGTTATTTTGCATTAATCACTGTCTTTTTTTTTGTTTTAACATTAATCATTGTCTAAATTATCTATTTGTACAAATTATAATAAATTTTTATACATATTTGCATCTAGCTATGAAGGTGTCATACTTTCATATTTATAGGTCACTTAATTTTTTAAACACAATTTCAAAAATGTTGTTGCAGTCGTTGGAAGAAAATTGTAAGGGTAATTATATAATTATTGATCCAGATAACACAAAGTGTGTCTCAGATTATGAAGCTTATTCAGAGGTTAGTATTATACTCCATGCACTCATAGTTATTCATTTGGTCTACTCATAGTGATTGATGAAGTAAACCATTGTGTTGCAGCTAGTTCGTTATATAAACCCACAACAAATTTTAGAACCTTTTTGTGTCACTACACCTGCTGTGAACCAAGTAATACAACAACCAGTTCAAGATCATCCAGAATATTGTAGAGTTAAGAAAATCTCTCTCTCTCTCTAGTATATATATATTGCATAATAATACGACAAAATGAATTATTATTCGGTAGGAGTAGGAATTAGGGTGGCAAAACCGGTTGAGTCCATTAACCCAACCCGTTTAATCTGTTATTTAGGTGGGGTAATTTGAAGTTTTGTATTGTATCATTTAAGTTGATTTGTCCCGCTTAACCCGTTCACAAAGTGAACTTGGACGGATTGTTCGGTTAGTTTACAAAATCTTTTTTTTTTTTTTTGTAGTTATTTTTCTTCCATCATTATAGCCTATTTTTTCACTACATCCTAATAAATTTAGAATTTTAATGTTGATGTAATGATTGTTAGATTATATTGAATTCTCGTAGACTAATTTCAAAGTATTTGTCTTGTGGACCAACTTGACTAAAAATCAATGTTATTTTTTTATTTATTTACTGGTCAATTGCTGCTGGCCCGCCAACCTGTGAATGGTAGGATGGGATGAGAGTTTCAACTTAACTATTTAAGTTGATCCGCTCTACCCTACTTTAAATTAATTGATAGTGGATGGACAAAAACAAAACAGGTTGAACCGTTATGCCATCTTAATCGTGATTGAAATCCTATGTTACATATCCCATTCTCTCATTTCTAATAAAAAGAAATTACATTTTAGTAAAAGATATCTCTGTTGTGAGCTTAGTACTTACTTTTTTAATTCTTACTCCCTAATTATAATAATAGTCATCCTAAAACTTATTCCCTCCTAACTCAAATATAACCATAAAAAAACAACTTACTTTATTAGACTTAGTTATAACTTGTATTTTTAATGTCATTATTCTAAAATAACCCATTTCTTAACTCAAGACATGTGAGTTGTGATGATCCTCTATGATAAATATACTATCAAAAATAGTTTAGAAAATATATTTCAATTTTCATATGAATTCAAAGAAAAAGTAAACAAACTTGTGTAAAAAAATTAAACAAACTTAAGTAACATTCTTAATTTGTGCATAAGTAGTTAGTTTATCTTACAATTGAGTCTAGATATAGTAAATTTGAGTACATATTTTTCTTAACAATGATTATACTAGTTGTGTAAAAAATAAACAACAATAATTAGAGTACTTATTTGAATCTAATACAGTGACGGAAATCATGTATTGAGAGAAAAGGAAAAATATTCCTCATTAATTCTTGGGTTCAGATTGGGTATCATCTAACTTGATTAAATTGTTTTAATTAGAGTTATGATCATATTCTTGTTGACATATGGGCAAACGATGAAAATGTGCGGAAGGCCCTTCATGTAAGAGAGGTAATTCTTCATATTGTGTCTTTTATTATAATATAATGATATGATTATTACTTGTTGAAATTAATTGAAGTTTTCATGGAGCTAAGCATTTAATAATAGTAATTCAATAATGCTATTTAAATAGGGAACTAAGGAGGAGTTCTTGAGATGCAACAAGACTTTGGCATACACACAAAATTTAGTAAATGTTGTAGAATATTATCGCAATCTCACCAATGCCAACATCCAAGCTCTCGTTTACTGGTAATTTTCATTCCAACACATTTTGCACGTATATAAACGCATTGTAAAGTTTAGAATTTCATGAATCATGAGTGTTTCTTGGTTATTTTCCTCCATTTTTCTTAGTTGTATGGTACAAATAAAATGGCCTATTCTTTTCTCTAAGTTAGTTGTGTGTAGCTGAAAGCAATTCGGGTGTTAGTTTCTCTTTTGTAAAATTTGTTATAACTAACTTCATCTTTGTATTGACTAATTCTAAGCTGGTTAATCAGTTGAAAAACTTAGAACTGTAATTGAGAGAAAATAGACAGAGCAAACACGAGTGAGAAAAAAGAAGAAAAAGTGAAAGGGCTCTCGAGTTCATCAATGAATCATTGATGATCAACATAGTAGATACTCTTACAGAACAAAGAAAAAAAAAAGAATATGGCATCCACTCTTTCAGGATCATAGTGCTTTAATCTTGAGTCTTGGTGACAAGGTTATAAGAGAAGTGTCAAAGGAAACCTCAACTAATAAGTATTTGGCTAAAAATAATAAAACTTTTTTTTTAATGACCAAATCATTAGCCAATCGTTTATACTTGAAACAAAAGTTGTATACGTTCAAGATGCAATCTGGAAAGTCTTTGGAAGATCATATGAATGAATTCAATAAGATTATTGATTTTGAATTTTGTGAGCACTATGTGTATGGTAAAATGCACAGAGTCAAATTCACCACTGAGAAGCATTGCTCAAAAGGAATTCAGAAACATGTGATCTATGGGGGCTTGTTAGAGTAGCTTCATGGAGGTAACAAGTATTTCATTACGTTTCTTGTTGATTATACTAGGAAAGTATGGATTTACATGTCAAAAAGTAAAGACGAAGCTTGCAAAACCTTTAAAAAATGGAATAATATGGTTGAAAATAGACACATGATTCTCAACTACACACAAGTGCTCATGACACCAATCTTGATCATCATATCTTAACCAACATTGAGATACAAGACTGTGTACTCATCAAAGGCAAAGAAAGGAGGAACATAAAGGCCATTGCTAGGTATGGCAATGAAGACATGATTAGCTATGCCTTTCATGCTGTTGGTGAAGAATTCATAAATGAAGAACCTAGAACTTACACTGAAGTTTTCAATTGTCAAGACAAAGACAATTAGTTGCTTCTAATGAATAAGAAATTGGATTTTCTTGAAAAGAACAATACTTGGGTTATGGATCCAAAGCCAGTGTACTAAAAAGTGGCAGGAAGTATGTGGATTTTCAAAAGGAAGGAATTCTAGGAGTTGGGCTTCCTAGGTTCAAACCCAAACTAGTGACAAAGGGTTTTGCTCAAAGGGAAGGGGTAGACTACAATGAGATTTTCTCACCAATAGTCAAACATGTCTCAATTAGAATAATTCTTGGTATGGTAGTTTCATTTGATTTGAAACTAGAATAAATGGATGTAAAAACAACATTTCTTCATGGAGATCTGAAGGAAACTATTCTAATGCAACAACCAAGTGATTTTGAGTTACAAGGAAAAGAAGATTGGGTCTGTCACCTTAAGAGGTCCCTCCATGGACTCAAACACTTACCAAGAAAATGGTACTTAATGTTTGATTCCTTTATACTTAAACAAAAACATGTGATAAACAATTTTGACATCTTTGTTTACTACAAACAATTGCCAAAATCTACTTATATATACTTACTCTTATATGTTGATGATATGCTCATAACATGTAAGAGTATGGTAGAAATCAACCAACTAAAAAATTAGTTGAAGCAAAAATTTGAAATGAAGGACCATGGTGCAACCAAGAAGATTTTGGGAATGGGTATTATTAGGTTCACGGAGCATGGAAAACTAATCATTTCTCAAGAAAACTGTCTTGGAAAGGTTACGAGGTTTAAACATGGTTGAAGCTAAGAATATTAGCACTCCTCTAGCAACTCATTTTAAACTTTTATATATTATGTCACCAAACACAACAAAGGAAATAGATACTATAAAGATCATTCCTTATGCAAATTATATAGATAGCATTATGTATGCTATGGTATGTTTCGGGCATGATATTTCTCATGCTATAAGTGTTACCATCTGGTTTATGGGAAATCCTATAATGGAACACAAACAAGTTTTCAAATGGATACAAACGAATCTACATGAGACTCAAAACTTGTGTTTGGTGTACTGTAAAGGGTTAGAAACCTCAAAATCTATTCATGGCTATGTGGATTCTAACTATGTTGGTGACTTGGACAACTTCACAGTGTTCAACAACACTATAAATTGGAAAGCTAACCTCCAACACATAGTAGCTTTATCATCAATATAGGCAGAATATGTTGCTTTAGCTGAAGTTGTGGAAGAAAGGATTTGGATAAGAGGATTTGTCACATATTTGGGCCTAACTTAGGACTCGGGTTTTATAAATTGTGATAGTCAAAGTTCCATCCATTTGAGAAAAAAAATTCAATGTATCATAAAAGAACCAAACACATTGATAATAGACATCACTTCAAATAAGATGTCATCAAAAGAGGTGAAATAAATGTGGAAAAGGTACATACAAATGACAATCCAACTGACATGCTTACAAAAACAATCACATTTAATGAATTTAGTCATTTTCTGGATTTGCTAAGAATCAATCTTGAAAATTGATAAGTGTGGACTTAAGGATTTTGACTTTTAGAAGATCATGTTTTTGAAGTCGTTTTCTCAGTACCGAAGTAGAGATTTGTTGAACAATGGCACAAATAAAATGGCCTATTCTTTTCTCAAGTTAGTTGTGTGCAACTCAAGCAAGCTGAGTGTTAGTTTCTCTTTTGTAATGGTAGTTATAACTAACTTCACCTTTGTATATTGACTTATATATATAAAGGCCTAGACTAATTTTGAGTTTGTTAATTTGATCAAAAACTCATAATGGTAATCGAGAGACAAGAGAGAAAGCAAACACAAGTGAGAAAAAAAGAAAAAGTGAGAGTTCTCGAGTTCATCAATGAATAATTGATTATCAACACTTGTAATTTAATCATCATATAATGATCTTCAAAGTTGGATCTTGCCTCCAAATGTAGAAGTTTTATTTCAGAGTTGGGTTACCAATTTATTGGGAAAAGCTAGAGATAATTATCTCAATAATGCAAAATATTTTTTCTCCACTTGTGCAAATAATGGTCAAATAGAAAAATATAATTCCACAGAGCAACAACAATTGGCAGAAAATTAAATATGAGATAAACATAATTTTTAACGTGGAAAACTTCCCTCAAATTGAGAGAATAAAAACCATGGGACCTAGTCCACTAAAACCTTGTACTATAATAATTAATGGGCACATCGGAGTCTTTTCAATAACACTAGGGAACGTCAATCAACAATAGTCATCACTAAAAAAGGTGGAAGCCAAACAAATAACAAATAACCTTCTACTAAAGTGGGTGTTCCAAAGTAAGAGAATATAAAACTACGAATACTATATATTTAAAAAACATACTCAGTGGTAGAAATAACATACTAAAATTGTAGACCAAACGGTACAAGTTTGCTACAAACCCATTACCATTGGAACCAAACTTTTCCTTTTTCTTGTTATTGTCGCCACTGCTTTTCCTCTTTTTTTCAAGGCACGAGTTCTTTTTTTCTTTCCTTCCAGCAACACTACTTTTCCTTTCTTTTCTTAGGGATTTCAAAATGCATTTTTTTTTTCTTCTTCACATGAGCTAAACCCAATAAAACACATATTCCTTTTTTCCCTTTCTTTTTATCTTTAATAATAATAACAATAATAGTACTAATACTAATAATAATAATACTAGTAAAATTAGTGGGTTCAACTTGGAGAGTGAGTCCACCCAACAAATCTCCCCCTTACGATTCAAGTGGGAAGGTATTGCTCAACCATGCCAACCTTCTTTCTACAACATATCATCTTTGACACAAGCAAGACCTTCGTCATCATATTTGAACCATTTTCATTGGTATGAATCTTTTCAATTGAAAATGATTTTATTTCTGGTGCATCTCGTATCCAATGATACTGCACCTCAATATGCTTCGACTTTGCATGAAAAGTCAAATTTTTGCTGAGATAGATCGCACTTTCACTGTCACAAAATAAAACAAACATGTCTTGTTTGAGGCCTAACTCATGTGAGAGTTTCTTCATCCACAAGAGTTCTTTGGAAAATTCAGTTGTTGCAATGTACTCACTTTAGTAATGGATAAAGCAACACACTTTTGTAACCTTGATTTCTAAGACACAACTCCCCTTGCAAACATCATCATATAACCAAAAGTAGATTTTCTAGAATCAAGATCACTTGCCGTATTTGCATATGTGTAGCCATCCAACACAGGTTCACCACCTCCATAACATAAACACACCTTGGAAGTGCATGTATGGTATATGAGAATCCTCTTCACTGCTTGCCAATGATTTTTACCAGAATTTGAGAGAAACCGACTGACAACTCCAACTGCATGAGCAATATTTGGCCTTGTGCATACCATAGCATACATCAAACTACCAACTGCGGATGCATAAAGAACCTTTTTCATCCCTTGTTTGTCTTTTTCACTTGTAGGAAGTTGATCATAATTTAATTTGAAATGAGTAACAAGTGGAGTATTAATAGGTTTGAAATTGCTTATGTTGAACCTCTCTAACACCTTCTCAATGTAATTGTGTTGAGACAACCACAATTTATCATTCTTCATGTAACGAGTAATTCTCATGCCCAAAATTTTCTTTGTATGACCCAAGTATTTCATTGCAAAAGGCTTGTTCAAATATTTCTTTAGAGATTGAATGTTTCTTAGTGTCATTACCAACAACCAACATGTCATCCACATATAACAAGAGAATAATATAATCACCATCAGAGAATTTTTTGACAAACACACAATGGTCAGAAGTAGTTTTACCGTACCCATGTTTCTCTATGAAAGAATTAAATTTCTTGTACCATTGTTGAGGTGCTTGCTTGAGCCCATACAAGCTTTTATTCAATTTACACACAAGTTGCTCCATATAGATCTCTTCCTCCAAATCTCCATGAAGGAACACAGTTTTCACATCAAGTCGTTCAACTTCTAAGTTCAAGCTAGTTGCTAACCCAAGCACAACTTGGATAGAGGACATCTTCACCACATGTGAAAAAATTTCTTCAAAGTTAATACCTTTTCTCTGATTAAAACCGTTCACAACCAATCATGCTTTTTATCTTGGTTGAGAATTATTCTCTTCTGCCTTTATCTTGTATACCCACTTGTCCTTGAGTGCTTTTATGCCTTTAAGCAACTTTACCAACTCAAATGTATGATTCTCATGCAAAAGGAATTCATATCTTCTTGCATGGCCTTCAACCACTTTTCTTTATCAACATTTGTAATAGCCTTTTGGCAGTACTTTGGCTCACCACTATCAATGATCATCACATATTCATGTGGAGGGTATCTTTGAGAAGACTAATGTTCTCTAGTAGATCTTCTCAACTCAAACTCAACTTGTGGCTTAGCTAAAACCTGCTTATCATGGTGAGGTACATGATCATCAGTTATATTCTCATCATCTACCTATACTTCTCCCACATCAACAAAAGTTTATTTAGAGGACTTAGGCGCAACATCAATGTAACTTCTGGAATTTGATTTATGTTTCTTAGCTTTATCAAAATCTTCAATAGTATGGTCTTCAAGAAATATCATATCTCGACTTCTGATAATTTTTTTGTCAACTAGATCTCACAATCTATAACCAAATTCTTCACCACCATAACCGACGAACACACACTATTTGGATTTACTATCAAACTTGGACCTCTCATCTCTTAGAACATGAACAAAAAATTTACAACCAAACACTCTCAAATGGTGATAAGAGACATCTTTCCATGTCCATGCTCTATTTGGAACATCACCATCAAGTGGAATAAGTGGAGAAAGGTTGATCAAATCCACTGCAATTTTCATTGTTTCACCCCTAAAGGATTTCAATAATTTTGCATGAGATAATATACATTTGATCTTGTCATTAATCATACGACTCATTCTCTCTTCAACACCATTATGCTGAGGTGTATTTGGAATTTTTATCTCAAGCCTGATTCCATGCTCTCTACAATACTCTTCAAATAGACCTTTGTATTCACCATTGTTATCTGATCAAACACATTTCAATTTCATTCCCTTTTCTTTTTCAACAATTGCACGAAAATGCTTAGAGACTCAAAGTATCTGGTCTTTAGATTTCAAAGGAAAGACCCACACTTTTCTAGAATGATCATCAATAAAAGTAACAAAATATGATGCACCACCAAGAAAATGTACTATCCATCATGCAAACATCAATATGAACTTAATCAAGAATATTTTGCCTCATATGAGGACCAATATTATGAAAATAAACTTTATGTTGTTTTCGAGCAAAACAATGAGTGCTAGTTTTAATGATGTACCTTTCACAAGAAGGAAACTTTTCTTCGCAAGTATGTTGAGTCATTTCTCACTAAAGTGACCAAGGCGCATATGCCATAAATTAGAAGAGCCGTTTTCAATTGCATTTACTTATTCATTGCATAGCTTCGTAGGCATCCTATAGAGAGAAGTAGAACTTTGCTCATTTGCAACCACTAGAGACCTTTGATGATTTTACATATACCACCACCACCAAAGTAAGTGTTATAACTCTCAATATCCAAGGTTTTCACCGAAATCAAATTGAGGCGAATATCAATAACATGTTTAACATTCTTCATTTGAAGCTTGCAACTAATCCCAGTTTCAACCCAGACATCTCCCATATCGATAATTTTACATACTCCTTCATCTCCCATTTTTACTGTGTCTAAATCACCAACACTATAAGATGAGAAGAAATCATGCCTAGGAGTAACATGATATGAGGCACCTGAATCAATAATCAAAGTTGAATCCTGACATGCATGGTTTATGGAATTATAATCACAAACAATGTAGACATCACTAAGAGATGTAACTCTCGTTGTATCTTTATCATTTATATTCTCTTTGTCTTCATCTCTTCCCCTTGATTGATCTCTCTGAAGGAACCTGCAGTTTCTTTTCATGTGACTTGCTTTGCCACAACTATAACATATCACTTCTTTTCTAGTCTTCGACTTGCTATGACTTTTAGAGTTGTCGCGTCTTTGGAAGTGTCTAGATTGACTTCTCCTCCGTGACTTTGTAACTAGTGCTTCTGACTTTAAGGAAGAATCAATCAAACCACGTTCTTTTCTTGGAGCTTCTTCATTCAACATGTTCTCTTTAATTGTTGACATTTTCAGCTTTCCACTTGGAGTTAAATTGGTCAATATCACAACAAGGACTTCCCAATCATCAAGCAAGGAACTCAATAATAACAACACTTGCAACTCATCATCTAATTTAATATTTATCGTTGTCAACTGATTCACATATTCTAAAAAATACTCATATGCTCTGCCATTGAATTCCCATCTTTGTATTTTATATTCACCAGCTTCCGAATCAATAATGCTTTATTTTGCACATTATTTCGTTCATACAACTCTTTTAATTTCTCCCACATCTTTTTAGCATCTATTTCAGTTTCAACATGTGGATATACACTCAGATCCAACCACTGTCTGATCAAGGTCACTGTTTTTCTATTCATCTTCTTCTAGACAACGTCAGATTTATCTTTGAGTTTAACAGTGTCACCCTCAATAGGATCATACAAATATTTACTGTATAGCATGTCTTCCATAAGAGTTTTCCGAAGTGTCTAATTAGAAGAGTTGAACTTTATCATATTTGGACCTTTATTTTCCTCCTCCATTTAAATGAACAAACCAAACCAAATACTACTTTGTTGAGAAAAATCATAGATAACTATCTCAATAATGCAAAATATTTTTCTCTTGTGCAAATAAATGGCCAAATAGACAAATACAATTCCACAGAGCAACAACAATTGACAGAAAATTAAATATGAGACAAACACAATTTTAACGTGAAGAACTTCCTTTAAATTGAGAGAATAGAAACCACGGGATCTAGTCTAGTAAAACTTTCCACTATAATAATTAATGAATACACCAAAGTCTTCCTAGTAACACTAGGAATATCAATCAACAATAGCCATTACCCGAAAAGGTGGAAACCAAACAAATAACCTTCCACTAAAGGGGTATTCCAAAGTAACGCTTAGATAATGTAAAACTATTAACACTCTATATTAAAAGAACAAACTCAGTGGTATAAATAACATACTAAAATTGTAGACCAAACGGAGCAAGTTTGCCACAAACTCATTACCACTGGAACCAAACTTTTCCTTCTTCTTGTTACTGCTGTCACTGCTTTTTCTCTTTTTTTCAAGGCATGGGTTCTTTTTTCTTTCCTTCCGGTGGCACTACTTTTCCTTTCTTTTCTTAGGAGTTTCAAAATCCTCTTTTTGTTTACTTCTTCATATGGGCCAAGCCTAATAATAAAATACATGTTTTTTTTTTTGCCATCTTTAATTATAATACTAGTAAAATTGGTGGGTTTCAAATTAGAGAGTGAGTCCACCCAACACAATCCTTTTGTTCATATTGCATTTCTGTTGTATAATTCTGCAATTATCAATTTGGTTTTCTACTATTGTTCCTATTCGGCATTCATTCAACATTGTAGATCGTTTAATCACAACATTAGTTTTATATAAAGGAAAAGTTGCATTCTTTAATTTTATTTATAGGTTCAAATAACCTCTTTCTTTTTTTCGTGTTATAAGTTAGTCTATTTTTATGTCAAGTTAGTCTTCCAAATTTAAAAATGTTAACATTATTGGAGGATAGTTCATTATTCATATACGTATGTTACTAAAAGTCTTTGTTTAACCATTTGAAACTCTGCACATTCAATTCATATAACATCTAAATCTCAATTTCATCACAATGACTATTACAATATCTAATCTATCAAAATTAACATGATTTTTTTAATTTTCATCTAAGATTGTGACGTTTATATCAATGAGTGTCTAATTGTAGTGCTAAGTGGTGAAACATTATTTATAATATGTCATTCAATGATTTCGTACATAAATTTCTAATAAAAGTGAATTAAGAATGAAAGTTGATTCTACGGTACAATTTTTTTAAAGATCAAAGACTAACTTTAACACGAAAAAATAATAAAAGACTTGTTGAAAACTTAAATTAAATTAAAAGACTAGTCTGATACATTCTTGCCATATATATGTATATATATAGTAAGTCACACTAATATTTTGGCTGATGAATGGCAGTTCTGATCTTGACATGGCTTTACCACACCTTGGTACAGAATATTGGATCAGGTCATTCAACATGAGCACACATGACAAATGGCGTCCATGGTTTGTTGAGGGTCAAGTGGCTGGGTAATTAAGTTTTTAATTTTTGCTAGTTAAAATGCCTAGTAGTATGTATGTAGTGTTTGTATGTATGATTTAATTAAATTTAAATATATTTTTAATCTTTATAAAATACCCCTCTATTAAATTTAGTCCCTAAAATGATTTGCCTCGATGTTCAGTCTCTAGTTTGAAGAAAATTTGCATCTATGCTTAGTCCCTAAATCACTAAATAGGGGACGAAACCTTGAGGAATTTATTTGTAGGGACTGAATATTTTTACTGAACTAAAAATATATATAATTCTTTAAATTAATCTTTTCAAAAAAATTAATAAAAAATATGTTATATATATATATATATATATATATTAGTATTTGCATGGTTGTAATTATGCTTGAAATCTCTAAATATATAATATTTGGTATGTTAGCTATCTCATAGCTAAATATACTCTTTTTAATAAATAAATATTCTTTTTAGAATAAAATATAAATAAAAAGAGTATTTTTGAAAATTGACGTAATTGGTCTAAATTTTAGATTTGGTACATGAATATTTTAATTATCATTTTTATTTATATTATATTTCACATGGTATACCAATTAAAACTGGAGATACAATTTACATGCAAATTTAACTCATCAATTAATTTCTAAAAATTAGGCTTTTATGATATATTTGGCTAATTTTTTTTCACATTTTTCTCGACTCTATTTGGTGAAATAAAACTATATATATATATGTATCATTTTATTAATTACATGGTCCAAATATTTCACTCAGATTCACAGAAATCTACAAAATGAAAGAAGACCATTACTTAACTTATGTGACCGTGAAGGTAAGTACGATCCTAATTTTGAGAATCCTATTTTAAGTTATTTATATCAATTCAATCAATATTTATTGCTTTTGGTGAAACTTAATAGCAATATATAACTGTTGTTATTTTTATTGTAATAAGACAGGGTGCTGGACATGTGGCACAGACATTTAAGCCCAAGGAAGTTTATAATATGATCCAGAGGTGGTTTTCATTTTCTCTTATCTAAGATGACATCAATATTTAAAAAAAAATAAAATTACAGCAATATACCTCGTACTCCATATTTATATACTTACCACAACATTTTATCCAAAAATTACTTATTTTTCTCTTTTTTGATTTTTTTAAAATCAAAATAATTTCCAAACTGGAAAACTTAGAAGATGAGTTATGGAGAAGTTGAAATTTTTAGAAAATTTTACAGTGTAATATTTAAATTTAAGTTTTTCAGAGTACAGATGTGTTCTAGAAAACTTAAATTTAAAATTTTTTGTTTTAACTTTCCATAATACATTTAGAATTTTGAGTATGAGAGTTTTTGTAAATTTTTTGAAATAAATAAGAGGTAAATTTGGATTTTTGGATAATTTGTGAGGATAGGAGTATAATTATAGGGTATGGGATAAAAGTTTTCTAAGATTATGCTTCAATTTGATTAGTGGAAACCAATTTTTCTTCTTGTAATGTCCAAGGCCACTCTAGTGCTTTACTTCCTTATTTTGCTAGTGTGTAATTTGGGTTTCTTTGTTTGAATGTTGGACTCCCTCATGTATGATTCCTTGGGCATGTGGTGTTTCCACCATGCTGTTTTTATTTTTTATTGGAATTTCTTCGACAAAAAAAAAAAAAAAAAACATTATGCTTCGATTAGATGGAGTATTTTATTTACATTCATACACATTGAAGCAACAAACGGCAGCTGATGACCACTAGAGAGACGGCAATGGATGGCTGTCGTTGGTTGTTTGTAGGTTGTTCAGCTCTCAGTGGAGTATTTGTAGGGTCGGTCTAATACTTAAATGAGATTTAAAGTAAATTCTAAGGTAAAATAGAGACTCATTTAATATTAATAATATTTTATTTAAATTTTATATATCTTGTTTTGTGATATTAAAGTATTTTAATTAAATATATCAATAGTTGTATCCTTTTATAATTGTGAGGATTTTTAATCGTTGTACTATTTAGGTTTTTTATTCTTTTGAGGCTTAAATATACATAAAACATTAATTATTTTTTGGATATCTAAAACTCTAGCTCTGACTTTGGGTTCGCTGTGGGTATGTGCAAGCATCTTGACGTCCAAGTTTGTAGGAGCTGGGGAAAGTGACATGTAATGAATAATATGTGCCTTATTTTTGAAGGCAGGATCCCTTTTATAGAAATTCTTCAATGATGATGATATGACGATGATTACTCTGTTGCGAAGAATTCAACGCAAAAAATGATTAATTGTTCGATCGGCACATAATAGTTATGATCCACATGGTGCAAATTTGGCGTCATTGCCTAAGTTTGGAGCAACCATAATATAAAGTTCGGAATGCTGACTTTTGTACCCCATTTAACCCTATACCCCACAAGTTGTTAAAAACCCAAAATTATCCCTTTTATTTTCATTCAGTAAATGGTAAAAAAAAAATTACTCTAAAATCTCACTCCCTCAACCAAATTTCCGGTAAGTAAATTTTTCCCTAAAAAATCCGGTACACAATTTATAACTACCGGAAATTTCATTTTTAAAATTTCTGGTAGTATAATTTGTTAATCAGAAATTTCCCCAACAAATTTCCGGTACATTATTTATACTACCGAAAATTTGTGCCTTGAAATTTCCGGTAGTTAATTTTATAATACCGAAAATTTCAAAGTTTTAAATTTTCCGGAAGTTAGTTTTACTTGACCGGAAATTTCAAAAATACGGTATGTAATTTTTTTTTTAACTTTTTATTTTTGTTAAAATAGGGATGGAAAAAACACAACCATTATGTATAGATTTGATTGAAGCATTCACAACTGATCAAATTTTTTAGTCACATGAAGCTGTCATATCATGGGCAAGAGAGGTTGGCCGACAAAATCGAGTAGTTGTTATCATTACTCGCTCTGACGTAGAGACCGAAAAGAGAAGAATGAAGTCTAAATTAATTCTTGGTTGTGATAAAGGTGGAAAATATAAGTCAAATATTAGGATTAAACATGCATGATATTGAAATAATATCAAACCTTGTTTATGTTTGAATATTAGGGTTGAGTCTGCTCATTGGTCATTGAAGAAATTTTTGGAACACAGTAAAAGAGATTTCTGTAAGGCATGAAATGGTATGAATGACATGTTGAAGTTCCAAATTATTAAGATAAAAGTTCATTTGTGACAAGTAAGGGTCGCAAAGAGCATATACACAATAATCCGTTCTATGAGAATTTGACTTGGGTTGTATCCAAGAAAGCTTTAGTTGATATTGTTCATGAATACAAGAGAGTTAGCTATGTCGGTAACAACAAAGCTGCATGTTGTTGTATACTTAGAAACACTCATGGATTACCTTATGCCTGTGAGTTGGCACGATATAAATTGGAAGGTGTTCCAATCCCATTGGAGTTTGTTCATATACAATGGAGGAAATTAACAATGAATAGTGAACAAGAGGAAGAAAAGTTGGAAAATAATTAAGAGTTGGACATTACATCAGAGATGAATATTATTTGGAAAACATGGAAAACACTTAATGTTGCTGGAAGAAGGGCATTGAAGAGCAAATTGCGTGAAATAGCATATCCAGAAACAACATCAATGTGTGCACCACTAGATAAGATCAAAACAAAAGGTGGTGTGAATAGGAAAAAAGGCATTAAGCCGAATGGATTTGACGTATATCGCGACCCTTCATATTTTGAGCATGTTGATGCATCCCAACAAGCCTCCCAGCAAGTATCCAAACAAGCCTCCCAACAAGCATCAAAACATGTCTCCCAACAAGCATCCAAACAAGTCTCTCAGCAAGCACCTATGATGAGTCAAGTTAGAAAATATTTGGACGAGTTTCCTCCTCTAATTCATCCATATATTGAAGACATAGTTTATGTTAAAGCAGATGGAAACTGTGGATATCGTGTTATTGTTGCTTTACTTGGCCATAATGAAGAATATTGGAGTATTGTGTGTCGACAGTTGTATACAGAGATTAAATCCAAACCTGATTTATATGTTGTGTTATTCAAGGAACGTTTGCAAGAAGTGACTGACTCTTTACTTGTAACTGATTTGGGAAACCAACCCAACGAGAAGTGAATGAGCATTCCAGATATAGGTTACGTGATAACAACAAAATATAATCTCGTTCTTCTTACATTGGGAAAAACTTTGTTTGACTTTTTTCCCATTGACGGGTGCACACAATGGAGACCTATTACGTGATCGTATTATCAGCATTGGTTTTGTTAATGAAAGTCATTGGGTTCAAGTTAAATTGAAATCAATATGTCCTTTTACCTCCACTTGCATGGCATTGGAAGGAGCACTGTAGTGATGAGTCTACATCATGGGCTATAGCTTATGCAGGACGTCTACAACATTGAGGTTCATTAGATTTAGAACATACATCAGATTATATGTCTTTAGCAGATGATTGGCACTTTTGATTTTAAATTTTATTTCATATATATGTTGTTTTCAATTAGTTAGTTTACATTCCTTTTTGTAACAAAATTCATTCACATAAGTCAATCAGGATAAGTCTAAACAAATAAGTCCGAATAATAAAATAAGACAATAAAGTCTGAATAATAAGTCTGAATAATAAAGTCTAAATAGTAAGTCAATTGAAATAAGTTTAAACAAATAAGTCTTAATAATAAAATAATACAATAAAAATACAACTACAATACTACTAATAATCCCCTCCTCTAGATATGTATAAAGCCCTCTCTAATAAAACACGCATCTCATTATTAAGATCTAGTCTATCTAAATCTAAACTATGATGTATCAGACCACCCATTTGTTGACACCGTGTATACCATTCACCATGACTAGGACCAGCATCATGACTAGGACCAGGACCAGCATTAGGATCATAACTAGGACCAGCACTAGCACCAGCATCTACAACAACGTAAGGGATCATCTTAGGATGAGATATCCTATAGTACCACTGAATGTAACCCTCAACAGACTCGTGTGGATATGAAGCTGGATGCAACGCTGTACGAAGGGATCGTACAGAGTTCCTGTACATACCCCATTCAACGTCAACATCACATACAACTAGCATCGGTGGTGTAGGAGGAATGTGTTGAGTATACCTAAACTGCCGTATGCACCTCTCTGGTAAATACGGTACCATAGTGGAACAACAACGACACAAACTGAAATTGTGTCGTAGAGTTCTCATCATAATTTACCGTCCAGATAATCTCAATATCTCTCAAAGCATCCAACTTTGCTCTATAGTATGCAACGCTCCCAGATGTTTGTTTTGGAGTCCATCGAAACATATGCGACATTAAAGATATAGGCTCATTCAGATCCTGTTTAGAATTGTCAGGGAAGTGCTCATAAATCCATGTCTGTAAATAATAAAAAAATAAGAATAATTAAATAAGCATCTTATCAAATAACAATATAATAAGTATGAAAAATAATATAACAGTACCTGAAATAGAGATAAGTATCCTCCAATATGCTTCGTTGCAGGCAGTGTACTATCTCTAAGATAGTTATACAAAACAACAAGGGCAGCTGGTCCCCATGCCCATTTACCACAAGTATCAAAGTCTTGAAAAAGAAACAAATATTTTGGAGATACAAGGGTAAAACTTTTATCAGCTAGAATGGTACACCCTACCAAATGAAGTAGGTTTGCCCTCGCTGCATAGTTGTTTCTTCCTTCACGAATTTGTGTAAAAAATACAGGTTTCAACCACTCAAAACTATATGAGGCACCTCTACTAGTCCTAGTTTCAGTCACAGCTTCATCATAATTAACTCCCAATAATTCAACAGCAGCAGCAATGGCCAAATCTTCATTGACATTAGCGGGAGGTGTGAAAAACTTTCGATAACATGGGATGCTCAAAAGACCCCTGACATCATCAAAAATAATAGTCATTTCACCAAATGGCAGGTGAAATGAGCTAGTCTCTGCGTGCCATCTCTCAGCAAAAGCTGATATCAAATTACCGTCAATCATGTGCAAACTACATCGTTATAGAGGACGTAATCCAGATACAGTAATCCAATGATCTATCTCAGCAGGTAATACATATCTAAAATCAATGAATTTGGCTTGCTCTTTGCCATTTGAAACAACTTTTAAGGCACATGTATCCTGTTTAATTACATTAAAAAAAAACACACAATAAATTATAATTTAAATATACAATTATTTCATTAAACTCTAATGAACTATACTATAAATATATTAAAATCAGCTTTGTAATAACTTATACTACAAATATATTAAAATAAACATATTATGCTATATTATAATATGTAATAAAATAAATTGTTTACTAACCTGCCTATTCCACACTTTCACTACAATGTGATGCTCATAATCGTTGAGGACGGAAAGATCGTAAGGACCTCTAGGAAATAATGGTTGTTCAGGCAGCTGGTGATGCTCGTTCTGCTGGTGCTGCTGATCCTGTTCATCATCAAACGCATGATCTTGCTGAAACTCATCTTGAATATTATAATCATGCTGCTGCATTTCTTCTTTTCTCAACTGTAGCTCTCATATTTGATTGTGTAGGAGGTCGAACTCGAGAATGTTCAACGCCAGTTTTTGCTCCTCTGGTCCTCACTGAAAAAAATGAAAAAAAAATTACAAAATATAAAAAAAAAAAAATTGTTCCGGAAATTTCAGTGAGGAATGAAATTTCCGGTGAAAATCCCGTAAATTTGAAATTTCCGGTAGTTATGAGTCAATACCGGAAATTTCATTTTTGAAATTTCCGGGAGTTTCAACTGGAAATTTGAAATTTCCGGGAGTTTCAACTGGAAATTTGAAATTTCCGATATTGAAAACAAACTACTGGAAATTTTAAATTTCCAAATGAAACTCTCGGAAATTTTAAAAATAAAATTTCTAGTATTAAAACAGTGTACCAGAAATTTGGTTCATTCTGAAATTTCCGGTGAATAAAATTTGAGACCTGATACTTTTTATTTTTTATTTTTACTGAAATGTAAAGGCTATTTTAGTAATTTTAATTTAAATTTTTTAAAATAGAAGGTATAAGATTAAATGGAGGTATGAAAACCAACTTTCTAAAGTTCGACGTTTACTGAATTGGGTTAAAGCCCAACAGCCGCTGACAGTTGGGCTTGAGTTCGGTCCAAAACACATATGGACTAAACATTTGCAATCTTGTGAAATAAAAAATATTATTCCCCAAATAAAGACTTACTACCATTGCCGAGAATATTAAGAAGCCTCTCCATATTCACTGATATTATTATTCCAAATTATTAAACATATTTTGTAATCATATTATTTACTGATATAATTAAGTGATTTTATAGAATGTTGTAATGTTTTTTACAAATTAGAAAATCTGTTTTAATAATTTGGAATAACAAGTAATTAATCTACTTAGAATTATCTAAATCATCAGTTAATTTGATGCGTTATTAAAAAATTGATATATCATTTATTTTTGGATCAAAATTATGTCTAAAAGATCAAAACTAAAAAAACAAAAAACAAAATATAATTAATTTCAATTAAAATAAGGTAATTAAAATTGTAATTAATAAAAAAACTCCCTTTATATTTTCATTTTTATTCATATTGAATATGTACTTATCAAGTTATCATTCCAAATCATTTTTTTTAGAGCAGCAGTCTCTATGTCATTTCCCTCACGCCATCTCCCCATGTTTCATGTCGGAGAGCCCTTGACATTTCCATTCACATGTCTTTTGTTAATTTTTTTTTCTTGTATGTCTTTATATTCTTCATATGTCTTTAAGAAAATACAGTAAAACATAATGAAAAAAAATCCATATATAAATTGAAATATACTATCAATTAATTGGATGCTATATCGAGCCATGTTAATAACAATGGACCAAAATTCATCAAAATATATAATAATAAAAAAAATTAAGTAACCATATTGAACTTGCACTATCACAACCATAGTGGTGCTCACCACTACGCACCACTCTTCCAACCATGTACATGTTGTCAGCCGTAACATTATCAAGATTAATGAATAATTTGAGTATTGATTTTTTATTTATTTCTAATCTAATAATTTGATTATTGGTGGTGGTGGAAGAAGATGAACCGATCATTTTTTCTTCCAAAGAAAGAACTAAATTGAGTTTCAAAATTTCCAAAGAATTCTTAGACAGCTCAAAAGATTTCACACTCATATTATCAATAGAATTATTCCACCAAGAAGGAAAACAAGAACCATTCTTTTGTGCCTCACTCACAACATGCAAATTCTTCTTCTCTTCTTGAAGTGCCTCATATTGAACCCTTAGGTCTTTTCCTCTTCTTGCATCTTTTTCTCGCCATCGACAGGGTTTTGATGTAAAAGTGTCGAATGAATAACCGTGTCGACGTTAAGGTAACCACATGCATAAAATTTTTCATCTTTTGAAGTGATGATCAATGCGGTTTTTGTTTGCGAAATCATATTTAAAGAGAACATTTGTGAGTAATACCTCTACTATTCATTAGAATAACTCTCTTAAAATACAAAGGGAAAAAGTTCTCTCTTTTATATGAAAAGAATGAACAAGAAGGGAAAAACAAAATTAAAGGGAAGCTAACAAACTAAACAAACCAACTACCTAAAGAAGAGGAGAAATAAAGACTTAGTCAAAATAAAATACAAACTAAACCAATATATTTAACTATAATAATAAAAAGGGGTAACTATGTTTAATATCCTCTTTCAAATTGGAGTAGATATCCAACATTCCAAGTTTGGATAAAAGACATAAGTAAGGAAATGGATGTAATACTTTAGGGAAGTTGTCGACAGCCTATTTTGCAGATGGGATTGGCATTAAGTGAAAAAATTTGTAACACCCTGAATTTTTAATCTAAACATTACTTAAAAATACTTATTGCTTATAAAAATTACGATAATTTTATTTTTAATTATTTAAGTACGAATACCTAAACTACCATTCATTTAAATAATTAGTAAACTCTAAACCCCAAAATAATATACATAATAATTTATATCATATTCTTACTAAAGTTTGCAGCGGATAAATAAAAACTCATTCAAAAGAAAAAAAAAAACTTTTATTAGCTATTAGGATATCACGTTTCTCAAAATACAAATTGAATAGTTTAGACTTTTTTCTTCTATAGAACACTGCAATATCAATAAACTTGATTTAACAATAATTTCTTAATTTAATTCTAAACACGTAGTAGTACTTGTATGATTTTCATACAAAAAGTCGTTTCTAATTAAATAAGTAAAATACAACTTATAACTCCCATTCCCAATATAACCTAACAGTGGGACTTCTCCCAAACTTAAACTTCAAGAATCATTAACCTGTAATAACTACGATTTCGCAAACGCAAAACCAAGCTAGTCAAACACAAACAACAAATGAGGCGACTTTTAAAATCATGTTGATAGTATAATATAAGTAAGAAGAACACATAAATAATCAACACAGAACCGTATCAACCACAAAACAATATATCAAAACATTCAAAGAAATAATCGTTTTATAAAGTCAAAATCACTTAAGAAAAATCAATATTTCATTATAACATCAAATCATCTAAGAGAATTTATTATCACATTAGATACACATTGACCACAACAAAATAATCAAAAGATGGTGCAGTGTTATGCATGCTCCTAATAACTATATGATCCGGATATAATACCTACCACTAAGGCAACTTCCACACAGAAAATTACCCATACCTATAGGAAAAATAAACTTACCACAAAGGTAACATCCACGAAGATGCATATGCCATGACATGATGGTGCATTATCAAAATAAACTATTCTCACACATCTCACTAAGATGCATATGGCATGACATGATGATGTATTATCAAAGTTAAACATTCCCACACAACCCACTAAGGTTAGGTCAAATGATCCAAAAATAACTTATACGAAATCATCACCTTATTCAAATATCACTAAGATCATACATCACAGATTCTTATCATGAAAATCAAATATTCATAAACAACCATCATAAAAATCAAAGTTTCCACCCCATATATCATGAAGATCATATATTCATAAGCAACTATCACAAAGATCAAAGCTTCGACTACACATATCAAGAAATAATATATTCATAAAAGTATCGTAAAATTAAAACTTTAATTTGTTACATCATAAAAATTTAAACTTTCATCACATACATATAGAAATTAAAACCTTCATATATGCCACACATAAATTCAAAATGTATCACATATATCATAAATAAGATTTTCAACACATTAAAAAAAAAACTTAAACTTTCTTCACATATACCACACAGTTGCAGAATTTAAATCACACAACACCTAATAAAAATTTCTACTCCATATTTTAATCTTACAAACCCTAATTAGTCATATTAATTCCATTATTACTAAATAGGGTTACCGCCGTGCGTAGCGAACCCCGAATGAATTGTTGGGAAATACGGTTTTCCCGTTCATCTAACATTATAATATACTCATGAAATCAAACAACCTCTCACCCCTTACCTTTTTTTGATGCTTTCACACGTGAATACGAGTCCGCAAGAAAAAGCCTTTGTTCTTTGACTCTTTGTCCTTCAATCGATCTAACTTGACAGTTTATGGGTAAAAGTCAAAAATAAATTACGAAAACACACTCTAAGATGGTCAAGTTCAAACTTACCATAAATTGGAGAATAATCATAGTATAATATAGCCACCGTTCACACGGTCGTTTTGACGTTAATTTCACTCAAATCGGACTTACGATGAAGAAGAACGGTGCAAAATCACGAATTCCATAAATGGAGAAATCGAATATTTTAGAAAGAAATTGGGATGATTAATAATCTGATAAAGTGTATTTAATCTACTAACTAATTGAATGAAACAACATACTGAAATTTGGATGAAAACGAAGAATGTTTTTTTGGAAAGTTAACGATATATGTTCTTTTAAATTAGGTTTTACTTGTATATGGATCTAAACCATAAAACACATTTTACTACTTTCTTTTATTTTTTTTAAAAATAAACACAACAATTACCAAAACTAATTTTTTTAACACTATTTTTTTAACACCATTTTTTTAACACTTTTTTTTAACACTTTTTTTAATACAATTTCCTTAATAAAGTATTACTAATATTTCAAAACTAATATTTTATAAAAAAGTATTTAAATTAATTAATTTTTTAAACTACATTAATAACCAATTTAACTACAATTATTACTATAATAATTTACAAAATAATCACATAAAAATTCTGCCATCTTTACATAATAGTCAAAAGGATAAAATAAATAAATATAACATCGTATAAAATCATCATATCATAGAAAATATATAAAAATAAATAAATTAATCACAATATTACTAATATCTTTAGACAATTATTTATAAAACAAATAATTAAAATAAGAAATAGTGTTAAATAATTAAAATATAACTATACACACATTTATCATTTAGTCAAACGCATACGAAAATGTCTCCACCAATATCAAATGCAAATCTACATGTAAACTCACTCAAAATCATATTCTCTAAAATACTTGTGATAAAATACCATAATTTTTTTTGGGAAAAATAAATTAAATAACTAAACATAATATTTATAATTTATATTACTCATTAAATCAAATATATATACGATTATCAAACCATAAGAAAGTCACACATATAAGGAGAAGTAATCATAAAATTAATCAACATATATTCTAAAATAATTTTAACACCAAATTAATTTCTTTAAAATCCTATTTAATTAATAAAATAGTTGATTATAAAATTTGGGATGTTACAAATTCCATCTTGAACCTTGTTTTAAACTACATGACGATCTATCTCAATGTGCTTCGTCTGTTCGTGGAAAAAATGATTTGAAGCAATATGAAGAGCATATTTATTGTCGTAGTATAGAACAATCAGTTTAAGATGAGGAATATGCATGTCGTGTAGTAGGTAGAGAAGCCACTGAGCTTCACATGTAACTTGGGCCAGCGCACAGTGTCCTTCCTCGGATGAAGAACGTGAAACAATGGGTTGTTTCTTACTTTTCCATGAAATTAACGAATCACCAAGGAAGAAGCAAAAACCCGTAATGGAACGTTTTGTGTCTTGACATGCACCCCAATCAGAATCACATAAGCCTTTGATGCGAAGTGAGGAATTAGATGGGAAAAAGAGTTTTTTACCAAGATTGTTCTTGATGAACTAAACGATACGAAAGGCAGACTAGAGATGCAAGTCTGTAGGTGCTGAAAGAAATTGGCTCAACCCACAAACAACAAAAGAGATATCAAGGTGAGTATTTGTAAGATACAAAAGTTGTCCAATCACTTTTGTAAAAACAGTGGAATTAGAAAGAGGCTAGCCAATTGAAATAGATAATTTTAAATTAGCATCCATTGGTGTTGAACCAAGCAATCCAGTTTCTTCAAGAACATTCAAAAAGCACTTCCTTTGACATAAGGAAATACCATTAGTATTGCGAGCTATTTCAAAACCAAGAAAATATTTCAACACACCGAGATCAATTTTCAAAGAAGATTTAATAGATTGAATTTCATTCAAACTGTTTTCAGTTATTAGAAGATCATCAACATAAATAAGAATGACTATAAAACCAGCAGGAGTGTAGCGAGTAAATATGGAATAATCAGATTTAGATTGACAAAAACAAAACTGTTTTAAAGATGAACATAATTTGGTATTCCATTGTCGACTTGCCTGCTTTAATCCCTAAAGAGATCTCTTGAGTTTACAAAGAAGATTTTTATTAGAAACATTAAGTCCAAGAGGGACCTTCATATAAACATCCTCAATGAGATCCCCATGGAGAAAAGCTGTGTTTATGTCTAGTTGAAAATAAAAACCAGTTGTTAATGGAAGCCACATAATGTAGTAATCTAATAGTGATCATTTTCACAAATGGACTAAAGGTGTCCAAATAATCGAGACTTTCAGTCTGGTTGTACCCTTTACTAACAAGGAGAGGGTTGTGCCATTCGACATGAACTTTAGCATGAAATTTTAATTTAGAAATCCACTTACGTGCAATCTTCTTTTTTATTAGGAAGCAAATAAGTAAGTTCCCAAGTATGATTGTTTAAAAGAGATTGGAGTTTAGAAGTTATTGCAAGACTCCAATTGGAGTCTTTAATAGCTTCATAATAAGAAGTGGGTTCTTTTAAAGTAGAAACAATCATAGAAAAGATCTTGTGAGATATCGATAAGTTGTCATAACATATGTAATTAGACAAGGGATAAGGAGTACCTTGAATGATGTTAGAAGAACAAAAGTTAATATTGAGTTTACCCTTTAACATATAGCAATGGAAATCTTGAAGATATGACGGAGGATAAGTAACTCTATCACTTCTTCTAGGAGTAAAAAGGGGTGTGTTACCCTGATTATATAAAGACGAATGACCAGCAGAGTCTGAATCCAAACTAAGAGTGGATTCAAAGTTGGTGGCATTGGGGTGATCAAGAGGTGTAGCAGAATTATGAGTTAGAGCAGAACTTGTAACAGGAGCAGAAGAGAAATTCGAAGGGGAAAAGGAAGGGGAAACAATAGAATTATTGTGAAACTCGTCAAATTCAAAGTCATTACCAACTTGGATAGGATTTGGTTACTGAAAACTTAAATTAACAATAGGAAAAGGAAAGTAGTAGAAAAACATAGGCAACCAAAAACCTTCATTTTCGAAATGTCAGGAGCTGTATTATGCAATATGTGATAAGGAGAAAAAATTTAAAAGTTTAGATGGAAGCATGTTAATAAGATATACTGCATGAATAATGGCATGAGCCCAAAAAGGTTTGGGTAATTTTGCTTGAAATAAAAGGGCACGTGCCACATTCAAAATGTGTTGATGTTTACACTCAACAATTCTGTTTTGCTGAGGTGTCTCAACACAAAATGTTTGATGGACAATGTCATTGGTTTGATAAAAATCTTTTGGAAGGAACTCACTACCATTGTCAGATCAAATGAAGTTTACATTCTTATCAAACTGAGTATGAACAAAAGATATGAAAGATTTAACAAGAATTGAAGTTTTAGAATTCAGTTTCATAACAAAAATCCAACAATATCTACTTTTATCGTCGACAACAATTAAAAAATATTTGTAACCAAACATAAAAGGAACTTAAAAAGGACCCCAAATGTCCATGAGAATTAAATCAAAGTAAACAGTAAAACACGAAACACTGTAAGGAAAGGGCAACCTTTTCTGCAGTGCGGAGCTTGAACAAATACTTTGGGGTGTCTAATTTTAAAAATTTTAATTGATAAACTAAATATAGTATTTTATTGTATATTAGAATTTTAGTTTGTAAAATTGCGATGTAAACACAATTTTTTTTGCCAACACAACTACAAAAAGAGGACGAGTTGGACTGAAAAGTTGCATATGTTTAGGAGAGACAGAGTTACAACTATAAGATATTGATTTGGTTGGATTTTTAGAGAGGAAAAAAAATAAACCAAAAAGATAGGTTGTTTTGATGAATTTTTACAATTTTTCTCAAAAAATTAAATCCAAACTGATGAATAGCATGTTGAGTTGGTTATGTTAATTCATGTTGACATTAATAAAAACTAAGATACTTATTTTTAAAATATAAAATTTTCTTTTTCAAACACTAGATCTTTTATAGTATTAAAACAATTACGTAAACATTTGTTAAACTACAATGAGCAAAATAATATGGAAATGATTAAAAAAAATTCTTAAATACAACATATATTTAAGGTAACACTACTGATATAGTCTAATGATTTTGTTCAGACATCGATGGTCAATTTTAAATGAAGTGAAATCTTACTCAAATCATCAGAGATTGAGTTTATTTGGTTTGACTCAGATTGAACTCAAACATAGAAAAAAATCAATTTAATTGATTTTGATTATTTTTTTTTTTTTTGAGTTTAGCATATCATTGATTTGATTTTTTATATCTCTAGATGAAACTCAAAATACTTAAATTAAAAAGTTTAGTTGAAAGATGTAGTGTATTTTTTAATTAGTGTTTTTTGTAATAATTTTATAGGTTATTTTTATTAAAAAGAATTGTTAGGAACATTGGGTTGGTCGTTGCCACTCTATGTCTCTAATAAGATCCACCAATGCTTTTATGTTTGACAAACAAACATATATCACAAGGGACAATGCATTTCTCAACATGAACAAAAGAGAACTGTTTATTAATATGTGTCAAAGTATCAAGAGAAGGATGACCAAATCGAAAGTGCCAAATATTACACTTGGAGCTTAGAATATGATGAATACTAGAAAGTAAAATAAAACCAAAAGTACAAGAAATAGCGGAACTAGTAGAAATATGTAATTGAGGAAAAGTTATCAAATATAAGCCATGTTGAACACTAGTTATACCAATCATCTTCAGGAAGATGTTGTTCTATATCAAACAGTTAGTGGCATGAAATACCACATTACAATTAAGAGACCTAGTTACCCTTGGAACAGAGATGAGATTAGTGGTAAATTGAGGTAAGTAAAGTACAATAGTTAGATAAAAAACTTTATTAAAAAATACAGTTCTAGAAAATTGAGCAATAACCATGGGGCCATTCGCCAATTTAATGGAAACAGGTATAATATGTTTAAAAGATTGAAACATATTTGCAGAAAAACATACATGACCTATGGCTCTTGTATCTAGAAGCCAAGAATTATTGGAAAATAAATTCAAAACTTGATGAGATAAAGCATTACCTAAAATAGTGGAGGAAAAATTATGAAGACTATTAACAGTGGTCGAAGATGAAGCACTAGAAGCTTGCAACAGTGCTAATTAAGCCTTTTGTTGATCCAAGGTGAAACTTGGTGAGCCAACTTCAACATTAGAGGTATCATTTTCATTAGCATTGCATCAGTATCATGATCTTGAGAGGTAGATCAACAATTGTTGAAAGTAGAGCTAGGCCTTGGATAGTTAGAAAGATACCCGTGTTTCTTAAAACACACATCCATAGTATGATTAGGCTTATTGCAGTGAGTGCAAATCTTGTATCCACGACCGCAACCACCATAGGTGCAACCACTAGTGGAGGAAGAACCACTAACAAAACTACGACCAAAATTAGAAACATCAGCAACAGATTTTGGTTCCTCGGTAGGATTAAATAATTGTCGTTCTTGTTGTATAAGCATAGAAAAAACCTTACTGATATGAGGAATTGGAACCATTAACATTATTTGGGATCGAACAGACAAATATTGCTCGTTAAGACATTTAAGGAAACAAATTACGTAATCATTTTCTCGATAATCACAAATTTTAGTAAAGTAGTTAGTAATAGTCGAATCACCTTGACGAAGATAAAATATTTCTTCTTGTAAATATGAGATTTGAAAAACATCACCTTAATGATATCTGTCCTTCAATTCCTTCCAGATTTCGGTAGCAGACTCCATCCACATGATACTCTGGAAAGTTTTTGGATCAAGATGTAGAACAAAAAGAACACAAGAAAGGGGGGGGGGGGGTTTGAATTGTGTTTTTAATTTTTTTTTTGCATGGCTATACTAAAGTGAATATGGTAGTGTAAGTGAGTGGAAATGGATCAGAGAGACACAACGAATTATCGTGATTCACCACCAACACGGTAGCTA
>JBBPBP010009777.1:32594536-32621258 GCA_037974735.1 Cicer chorassanicum | reverse complement strand
ATCACCTTAATGATATCTGTCCTTCAATTCCTTCCAGATTTCGGTAGCAGACTCCATCCACATGATACTCTGGAAAGTTTTTGGATCAAGATGTAGAACAAAAAGAACACAAGAAAGGGGGGGGGGGTGTTTGAATTGTGTTTTTAATTTTTTTTTTGCATGGCTATACTAAAGTGAATATGGTAGTGTAAGTGAGTGGAAATGGATCAGAGAGACACAACGAATTATCGTGATTCACCACCAACACGGTAGCTATGTCTAGTCCCTTCAACTTGAAGGATTTAATCCACTAGATTACCACGGAATCAGCCTTACACTTGGAAACCTTCTAGTTTAGTACAGTGAAGCTTTTGAGGATGGTAGCCACTATTGGGCTAGGTTACAACAAAAAGGTTTTAGGTTTTTTTTTTTTTAATTAGCTATCGCATAGAGTGTTTACAAACTTATTACTTCAGAAATTCTTAGCACTAGCATGAAACAGAATGATATTGAGAAAGAATGCAGAATGGCTTATTGCTTGAAGTATCTTTTGTTGTGTATACCTTCATTGAGGAAGGCACGTCTTTTATAGAGTATGATTAGGATTTTTAGGTGTTGTCCTGATTGCAAGAAATCAACATAATTCATGAAGTTTTGTATCGTACTTTTGTAGAATTGACTAGCCATAGAAACTTTCCAAAAACTGATCTTGTCATGATTCAATGTATTTGTTTAAAACCGTTGGGAAGTATAGGGTAGGATGGTCAGAGAATGTCTTAAGACTTTCAAACAGGTAGCTGATTCGAGATGTTTATTAGAGGATGCGTGATAGCTTTGTCTTCTTTAAAGTGTTGACTTTTTTAGAGAGTTGACTTTTTCAAAGGATGCTTAATACATTAGAGTGATACGATTAAACGCTTGATGTGTTTATTAGAGGAAAAGGTTGTTACTGAACCAAGTTGGTTTTCCTCTTGTAATTTTGATGTTAACAAATGTATTTTATGAGAACAATTTATTTGGACTAATGACTTCATTGAGTGTGCAACAATTAGAACAAGAAAATCAGAGGAAGGTATCAAAAGAAGGTACCAGAGGAAGTCACCAGAGGATGAGATCAGAGGAACACAAAAGCATACACGTCTGCCTCTTAAAGAAACGTGCCTCTAAAGGTTATAAAGATTGCCTTTGATGTTTGGCTCTGAAGTTTGGGTATGAAGACTGCCTCTAAAGATTGTCTAAAGACTGAATTTGAAGCATGCCTTTGAAGCCCTTGCGTGCCTCTGATGTGCACAAACCCAACATGCCTCTAAAGCCTTTGTGGGCCTCTGATGTGTACAAACTCAACATGCCTTTGAAGAGTTTATATCAAACTATCATTAACTCTGAAGAGATTGTTCAAGCCATGCATTCAAAGCTCATATTCCGCTAATCAAAAGTTGCAACACACTCAAAATGTTGCCCTTGATATGCAGCCTCTAATGTTGCATTGACTCTGATGATTCAACAATGTGATTTTCCTAAAGCCACTAATTCTAAGTCACGCAATTCTGTCTTTGACTTTTATTATCCAAGAAACACAACATCTCACTCCAATAAGAAACTCAATGGCTTTGATGGAAAGTTAAGGGCTCTAATTGAAAGAATTCATTCTAAAGAAAAGACTTAGCCGAATCAAATTTTCTAAATATTCAAGAACAAGCCCGAATTCATTCTCGCTCCAATCAATCAAGAGTATGAAGGAAGATTCACGTGAATAAGTTTTTGAACATAATATGAAATTAGATACGATTTAGAATTATAATTGAAGGAAATATTTGACCGAGATGAAAAGAAGATTTGGCAAAAATATTTTTCATATGAAAATATAGTCAAAATATTGTTCACAAGAAAATATGGTCAAAATATTGTTCACAAGAAGATATGATCAAAATATTGTTCACAAGAAGATATGGTCAAAATATTGTTCACAAGAAAATATGCTTAGAATTTGTTCACAAGAAGATATGCTCAGAATCTGCTTACAAGAAGATATGCTCAACTTTGTTCACAAGAAGATACGCTCATAATTATGTAAAAGAAGATACACTCTATGTTATTCACAAGAAGAAACACTCATAATTATTCACAAGAAGATACACTCCTAATTTGTTAACAATAAGATACATTCAGAATTTGTTCACAAGAAAGATATGATCTAGAATTTACAAGGACAAAAGTGAAACTCTAATCTATTTTATAAATAGATGCTTAAGGGTGAAGAAGAAAGCACAGACTCATAAACTGATAAATCCATACAATTCAGAAAAACTTTTGAGAGCTCAAATTTCCTAAGTATTCAAAGTTCAAAGGTTTAAGTTCTAGAGAAGCGATTGTTCAAATAAATATTTTCTAACTGTTTTAGTGTAAGAAATCAATTGTAACAATTTTCTCAGTAGAAGCAAAACATAATTCGTTCCAAACTTGTGTAACTCAGCCCCATAGTTGCTTTAGAGTTGCTCAAGCAATAAATGGTTTTCAGGTTTTGTTGGGAAGACTTGACTTGTAAGGTCAAGGTGTAGTTGCCTTCAACAATCTGTGGTTTTTCAGCTTGTGTGGAGAAGACTTGAGTTGTAAGGTCAAGGTGTTTGTTTTCCTCAAAAAGTCTGTAGGTGTTAGATTTTTTTGAGAAGATTGACTTCTAAGTGAAGGATTTCAATTAGAGGTTATATCCTTCTAAGTGAATGGACTGGATGTAGCTACCGAGTTGGTTGTGAACTAGGATAAATCTACTTATGTCGCTTTAATTTACTGTTGCCTCTGATTACTTAAGCTTGATTGCTACTGCCTTTGTTTTAGTTAAAATCACCAACTCAAACCAGTTATTGAATACATAATTAAAAAGAATCCAACTTAGACAAACACAATTCAACTTCCTTCTTGTATTTGTACATTCAATTGGAATCAAGAGCCTGATCTCAAGGCTAAGCATTATTCCTTTAAGGAAATATCCAAGGATTCAACATGTCTGGATTCGATGAAGAAGCTTCTGGTGGAAACATCAGCAGACCAACTATGTTTGATGGAGAAAGATTTGAGTACTGGAAGGACAGACATTGAAGCTTCTTTATCTCTCAAGATCCTGAACTTTGGGACTTAGTGGTAGAGGAATACACTGCTCCAACAAATAATGATGGCACTGAAATTCCAAGGAAATAGATGGACGCAGGATAGAATGAGGGCACAAGTCCAAAACCTTCATGATAAATGCAATCACCTTTAAGGAGTTTAACAAATGCACTAATAGAGAAACAAAAAAAAGTATATATGACAATCTGGTTTTGACTTATAAAGGCCAACCTCCTAGTATGAAAATATGAACCATTTTAGATGGAAGAAGACGAAGACAATTCTTAGGAGTTTGCCAAGCAAGTGGATGTTGGAACCAAGTTGATCCCTTGAACAATTCCTCTATGTGGCTTTGATGTTAACAACGGTATTTTGTGAGAACAATTTATTGAACTAATGACTTCATCAAGTGTGTAGGAATTAGAATAGGAAAATCAAAAGAAACAACATCAGAAAAAGAGAATCCTTGATTTGTAGGGTCAAGGTGTGGTTTTCTGTAAAAAGTTTGTAGGGTCAGGCTATTTTGAGAAGACTGACTTGTAGGGTCAGGTGCTGTGTAATTCAAGGTTTTGAATTAGTGGATAAATCCTTCTAAGTGAACGGACTGGACGTAGCTACCACATTGGCGGTGAACCAGGATAAAATCATGTGTGTTGTTTTTACATCCGCATTATCTATTTTACTGCTGCCTCTAATTAGTAAAGCTGTTTAAGTCAGCAAATCAGAATTAAAATTAAGTTTTAATTAGTAACACAACTCAACCTATTTCTCGTGTTTGCTCACCTTCAATTGGCATCAGAGCTCGGTCTCAAGGCTGAGCACTTTACCGTGTTTGAGGAAAGAACAAAGGATTCAACATATTTGGATTTGGTGAAGAAGCATAAGGAGGAAACATCAATAAACAACCTATGTTTGATGGAGAATGATTCGAGTACTAGAAGGATAAGCTGAGGAGTTTCTTTATGTAACAAGATTCTGAACTCTAGGATTTGATGGAAGATGGCTACAGTGCTCCAAAAAATACTGATAGTATTGAAATTCTAAGGAAAAAGGTGGATGTTGAACAGAAGAAAATGTTCAAGATGCATCGCAAGTCCAAAACCTTCTTGATAAACGTAATCACCTTCAAGGAGTTTGACAAATGCACTAACAAGGAGACAACAAAGAGCATTTTTGACAATCTGATACTTACCTATGCAAGAAACAAGCAAGTTCAAGAAGCTAAGAAAAATGTTCTAGTGAAAAAATATGAGTTTTTCAAAATGAAGGAAGATGAAGACATTGAAACTATGTTTTCCAGATTTCAGACCTTGGTCTCAAGATTAAAGGTACTTGAAAAGAGCTACGCAATTGTTAATCGTGTCAAGAAGATCCTAAGGAGTCTTCCTAACAAGTGGAGACCCAAGATCATATCTATCCAAGAAGCAAATGATCTAAATGCTCTTAAATTGGAAGAATTGCTCAGCTTTCTCAAATCACGTGAAATTGTGTTTGAAGAAGATGAACCCAAGAAGAAGAACATGACTCTGGCTCTAAAATCCTAGAAGAAGAAAGCCTTGCAAGCAGAAGCAAAATTAGAGGAATGATTTAGTTAATCAGAATGAAGATATTACTTCAGAGGACGTGGCATAGTAGAGGGAATATTTCCTTCAAAAAAGTTCAAAGCAATCCAACACTGGAAATGATGAAAAATATGATAAGGAACGCATCATCTGCTATGGATGCAATCAACCTAAACATGTCAAGACAGAAAATCCAAATATGGAGAAAGGGAGATTTCAGAGGAAAAATTCAAAGTCCAAGAAGAAAGTTCTAATGGCCACATGGGATGACTTTGATGAATCATCTGATGAATAACAAACCAATATGGCTCTGATGGCTGATGTTGACTGTGATTCTGACTCTGGAAGTAAATCTGTAGATGAAGAAATAGAGGTACTTTTCGATTTGACTCATTCTAAATTAATTATAGTTATAAATGGTTTCTTAAATAAAAATTCTAATATCTCTCTAAAACTGGAAGCCCTTAGAGAAATAAATGCAAATCTGACTAAAAAAATTGGTATTCTAAAAACTGATATGATTGAACTTAACAAAAAATCTAACTCTAAAAAATAACTTTTCTTCCAAACCTACAGAAAATGCCATATGTAATTCTTATAAATATGAAGTAGCTTTTCAAAATTTTCTTGCTAATAGTCTAGAAAGAAGTAAGCTTGCCTCTATGATTTATGGTGTTAGTAGAAATGGAAAAAGAAAAATAAGATTTCAAGAAACAGAAATTGAACCTAAGTTTATTCCCTCTGATAATTTATGCATTGTCTGCTCTAAGAATGGTCACTCTAAAACATCTTGTCCTATGCTAACCACATGGAAAGACAAAAAACTTTTCATGGCTAACAGACCAAAACCCAACTAAATGTGGCTACCCGAAGATAAAAACATCTTGTGCTATTTTGCAAATTGTCTATGTGGGTACCCGAAGATAAATTTGATCAACGGAGGCTTAGTGACTTTTGGAGGAATGCAGAAAGGCCAGATCATTGGAAACGACACAATTGGCAAAAATTCCTTAACCTCTATAAATAATGTACTATTAGTAAAGAAACTAAAACATAACCTACTTAGCATAAGTCAATTAAGTGATAGTGGTTATGACACTGTCTTTAATCAAAGTTCCTGTAGAGCTATAAGTCAAAATGATGGTTCTATTCTATTTACTAGCCAGAGGCAAGGGAACCTTTAAAAAACCAACCTTTTTAACTTAGTTGAACAAAAGGTCAGATGCTTTGTGTTTGTAAGCAATGAGCAATTGATTTGGCACAAGAGATTAGGCCATGCCAATTTGAGGTTAGTCTCAAAATTAAACAAATTCCAAGTTGTTAGAGACTTGCCAAATCTCAAGTTCAAATCAGAAGTCATTTGTGAGGCTTGTCAAGCAGAGAAACAAACTAAGAGTTCTTTTGCATCAAAAAATATTGTTCCACAAGTAGACCTTTGGTGCTTATGCATTTTGACCTTTTTGGTCTAGTCAAAACAACCTTGTTAAATGGTATAAAGTATGAACTGGTCATTGTTGATGATTACTCTAGATGGACGTGGGTTAAGTTCCTTAAACACAAGGATGAGTCTCATAAGGTGTTCACTACTTTTTGCATACAAGTGCAAAATGAGAAGAAATTCTCTATAGTAAATATCCGTAGTGAACCCACCTCTATTGATGAAGCACTGACAGATGATGGATGGATTATTGCAATGCAAGAAGAGCTAAATGAATTTAAAATGAATGATGTTTGCAATCTAGCACCTAGACCAAAGTATAAGAAACCTATTGGAACCAAGTGGGTATTCATAAATAAATTAAATGAAAAAGGAGAAGTTGTCAGAAAAAAGGCTAGACTGGTTGCACAAGGTTGACACTACCTTGTTTAGAAAAACTATTGAAAATGACATTCTTGTTATTCATATTTATGTTGATGACATTATTTTTGGATTTACTAATGGCACTCTTGGTCAAAAAATTTCTAAGTTAATGCAACATGAATTTCAAATAAGCATGATGGGATAATTGAAGTTCTTCTTAAGAATACAAATTCAACAAAGTCAAAATGGTGTATACATTCATCAAACCATACAAAAGATCTTCTTAAGAACTTTAAGTTGAATGATTGTAAACCAATGGCTACACCAATGCATCCTCATTGCTCATTGCTCAATGATTGTGTGTGTGCGTTGGGTTTCAGGATGATCCAAGGGAATCCCACTTAACAACTGTTAAGAGGATCCTTAGATACCTGAAAGGAAGCTGGTGCATACAAACCAAAAGAACCCAAACAATAAGAGGATGCAAGTAAATCAGAAGAAGATGAAAAACATCAGAAGATGAATCTGACCAAGTCAAAAGCAGTCAAAATAACTCAGAAGAACTGGATGGAAGTACAAATCATCCCATCTTGAAAATTTGATTCTTGCAAATGCCTATGATTCTCTGAAGACCAGATCTTCACTAAAGGACACATCACTGTTTGGTCTGATTTCCTTGGTTGAACTTGCCTTTGTTGAAGAAGCTCTACAAATGGCACTATCTAAAACTATTGAAAATGACATTCTTGTTATTCAGATTTATGTTGATGATATTAACTTTGGATCTAATAATGGCATTTTTTTGTCAAGAATTTGCTAGGTTAATGCAACATGAATTTAAAATGAGCATAATGGGAGAAATGAAGTTCTTCTTAGGGATACAAATTCAGCAAAGTCAGAAACGTATATACATTTGTCAAAACAAATACACAAAAGAGCTTCTCAAGAAGTTTAAGATGAATGATTGCAAACCATGGCTACACCAATGCACCCTACTTGCTCACGGGAAAAAGATGAATCTAGCCAAAAGGTTCACCAGAAAACATATAAAGGAATGATTGGGTCACTTCTATATCGTACTACTTCCAGACCTGATATTCTATTTAGTGTTTTCCTCAAAAAGTCTGTAGGTGTCAGGTTGTTTTGAGAAGGCTGACTTGTAGGGTCAGGTGCTGTGTAATTAAAGGATTTAAGTTAGAGGTTAAATCCTTCTAAGTGAAGGGACTAGATGCAGCTACCAAGTTGATTGTGAACCAGGATAAATCTGCTTGTGTCACTTTACTTATGCACTCTTTACTTTACTGTTGCTTCTGATTACTTAAGCTTGATTGCTATAGCCTCTATTTTAGTTAAAATCACCAACCTATCTTGAATAAATACAAAAAAAGAATCCAACTTAAACAAACACAATTCAACCCCGCTTCTCGTCTTTGCAGATTATGTTACTTGCTAGTCAAGCTTATCAAAGACAGACATATTCCTTTTTGTCAGCTTTTGTATCAGAGGCAGAGGAACAAAATATTTCTTGTTGAGTTCATCAGAGGCAAATTAACTACGACATTGCTTTGTGTTTCAAGAGGCAACACGAGCATAATATTGTTTTGCGTATCAGACTTAGAGAAACGAAGCGAGGAGAAGTCATGTTGTAATATTCTTTAAATTTATAATTGAAGGTGTAAACACGAGAATGGGGGGTTGAATTGTGTTTGTCAAAGTTGATAACTTTTTGATAATTTATAAATAATTAAAAAAAAATAGTTTGGTTTTGGTGACTTACTTGGAGTAGAAGGAATCAGATTCAAAGGTAGCAAGCAATGAAAGCATAAATAATTTGACACGTAGATTTATCATCGTTCACCACTAACTTGGCTACATCAAGTCCCCTCAATCAAAAGGCTTTAATCCGCTAATTCAAATACCTTGAATTATAGAGCACCTGACCCTCCAAGCCAGTCTTCCCAAACAGACTAACAACCCCAAACTTTTGAGGAACTAACCACCTTAACCCTACAAGCCAAGTCTTCTCCTAACAACCTGACAACCCCAGATTGAAGAAGGAACTAAACCACTATCGGGTTGGATACAGAAGATTGGAACTTGAGTAGTTGCTTCTAACAAAGCTGATAATAATAATAATAACTCTCACACTCTAAGAAAAGAATACTCAGAAAATATTTCTAACCTGAACAAGTGTTTCTCTCTTTGAACTCTAAGATGAATTGAGAACTTTGAGCTTGAGTTCTTCTACTCTTTTCTGTTTTTTGATGCTTTTCTCCTTCAGCCTTGAGTGTCTATTTATAGTGAAAATTTGGGCTTCGTTTTAGTCCTTGTTTAATTCTGAATTGTATCTTGTTCAGATTGAGTTTGGAAATTCTTCAAATTGATTCTTTTTCTATTTTGATTAGATTGAGTTTGTAAACTCTTCAGATTGATTCTATTTTATTTTTGTTCGGATTGCGTTTGTAACTTCTTCAAATTGATTCTGTTCATATTTTGTTGTAGATAAATTTTGATTAAATCTTCTTCAAATTTTAATCAAATCTTGACCAAATATTCTTCAAATCTTAATTAAATCTTCTTCAAATCTTGATCAAATCTTCTTCAAATCTTGACCATATTTTCTTTTCAACTTGGTCAAAGATTTTCTTCAATTATAAATTTGAATCAAATCTTATTTTGGATTTTCATCAATTATTTTAAATCAAATCTTTTTTTAGATTTTCTTCAATTATAAATTTGAATCAAATCTTATTTTAGATTTTCTTCAAACACATGAATCTGCTTTCATACTCTTTGAAGTCAAATATATTGTTCACATAAAATACTTTTGTTAACATCAAAACTCTAAATGTAAAACCAACTTGGTTCCAACATATTCTTTCTTGTCAGCTTGTGTATCAGAGGTAGAGGAACAAAATATTTCTTGTTGAGTTCATCAAAGGCAAATTAACTACGACATTGCTTTGTGTTTCTAGAGGCAACACGGGCATAATATTGTTTTGCGTATCAGACACAGAGAAACTAAGCAAGGAGACGTCATGTTGTATCTTTGTGTTCACTAAGTTATTAGAGGATACACTGAGAGTCTATTAACCAAATATTTGATCTCGAACCTACGCACTTAATCACAATGTTAGAGCATTAATTTGTTTCCAAAAACGATTTTGTTATCAAATCAAATTGGTTCCATCAATCTCCCTTTTTTTTATTATGACAAACATCTACATTTGTGAACAATATATTCATTAATGATAGAAGTTCACAAAAATAAATTTATTGCTTATGATTTCAAAAAAAAAAAAAAGAAAAAAAATTACACACATTCTCTCGTTTTTGTCATCAGACAAAAAGAGAGGAAGAAAAAATAGAAAACACTAAGGTGTGGAATAAGTGAGCCTAGCCAGAATTAAACTAAGAATATTTTGAATATCCTCCTGATTATTGGTCATGTTTTCCATAAACACCTCAGTTTTAACAGTCAGACAATCAAAATCTTCCTTCTCAACAAACTGAGAGGAATCCAACACGGGGCCAGAGTGAGATGCAAAAAGGCTTGCACATGAAGAATTTGCATATCCTTGAGTAGCTGCAAAAAGGTCATCTAGAGTGAAATGGTGCGACAAGAGCAATCACTGAAGGTTCCAAAATGATATCACTAGAAGGAGAAGAGGCATCCTTGGATGAGTTTGATGAGGCAACCATGAGGAGCTTTTTGGACCGATTGTTGTTGGCTTTCTGAAGTTGTACCATCCATAAGTAGATGATTTCAGATTTTTGTTTGAAAGCTATAAAGTTCGCGAAGCCAGGTGCAGGCCATGATCCCTAATGTCTGGAGGTCAGTGAAGCCAGATGGAATGGACTGGGTGAAGGGGACAGTTGCTAGAGTGATGTGGGAGGTAGTAGAGTCAGGGGGAAGGTAGGGAGGGAAAAGTCAGATGATTCTTTTGATGATGTGTTAGATTCTAGGTTGACAAGAGCTAGTGCAATAGGCACCGCTTCTTAGGGAGAGGCATGGGGAGATGGCAATGAGGTGGGGTTAGGTACTGTAGTGGATGAAGGAGAAAATGATGCTAAAGTAGTGGATATGGTAAGTGTTTTAGGGGATGCACGAGGCTTGTGAGGGAAGGGATGGGTTATGTATTTGAGTGAAACAAATTGCTTAGTGAGGGTAGCTTAAAACATATCATCTGAGGTATCAAAGTCAGAAGAAGGAGAGGTGATGGGTGCAAGGTCAGAGGACAGAGGGACATAGTTGGTTGGTTCGAGAGAGATAAAGGGAAGGGTTGTTGAGACTCAAAGTCTAAACTTACCTTCTATTTCTTCCTATGAAGAGGAGTTGTTGTGTCCCATCAACGATGGTTGTGACTTCCTCATCCTTTTTAATTCTTAGAGATAGAGCCACACTTTTTTGTTTTTTTGCAAAAACTTGTACAAAACGAGGTAGGGGCCAACACACTAAGGCCACAACTTGGCTAGGCTAACACATTCTCAAATATTCCAAAATGACTTATTTGTTGTCTTATGTGAATATGGGAGCGATAGAATCATCAATCACTGAGGTTGTAGCCAAAAGTCCACTTCCTAAACTTGTTGTTCTCCTGGCGTCACCATTGGGTCGAATATAGTGCTTGGGGGACACCAACCTCATCGTGATAAGATTGGAGATGTTGAAAGTGGGAGTAGAGGATGATATCAAGTGTTCCTCTTGAACAAAACCTCCAACTTCTTCTAGAGCCTTAATAAGGGACGTTCACATGAGTACAACAGTTCTCAGTTTGAAGAAGGGAATATTTTTGATCTTGCCTATTCTGGAGTTAATGATGCAGCACCGCATGTGCTCCAAGATGATGTGGGGAAAGTTTGTCTTGATTCCGCAAGAGGTATTTCACATAAGACTTTTGTGGTCTCTACTAACATGGTCCACCGACCCACCCTAGGGTACCACACACCCATTAAGGATTTTGAAGAGAACGAGATACTTAGGTTTAAGATGAACAACCTTGGAACTCACATTTAGGTATTCGAAGAGTTCCTTGTTGATTCTGAAGGTGCCCACCCTTGATTCATACCCATTTTCTAGTATCATCCCATCGTTTGGGCATCTTGTGATGGCGGCTAGGGATTGTTGAGTGATTTTGATAAGGAGACTCAACACAATGCTAGAGACCTCGTCGTCGATGTTTGCATTAAAAAAAACCTCCAAAACACTTTTACTAGGACATCCAAAGCAACATTGTCCTAGGTTAAAATACTCAAACCAACCTACTACAATTGGGTCATTAATGAAGTTAAAACCGTTCTCAGCTAGGTTTGCTAAATTGACTTTCAGTTCGTGGAGAATCTCAAGTTGATCGAGGTTGCATTGAAGTGTTGGAACATAGGAAGCATTGGAAGTTGAGGGGATTGAGGAAGAGCTTGACACCATTGAAGTAGGAGAGTTTAAGGAGAGCAGGAAGTTAAACGGTTTGCAAAGAAAAAAAGTGTGGAAGTTGTGAAAGTCGTGAGTGATAGTGAGTACAAAAAGGTTTAAGAGCCAAAATGGTTGAGTTTAAAAACAATTTCACGATTAAATGAATATGAATAAACCAAAGGCACTAGTAAATTTAACGTCATATTTTTAACCAGTCACTTTGTTTTACAAGAGGCAAGGCATATAGAGGATTTAAACATCATTCTTTGATAAACAGAATCCTTAGATGTTCCTCTATAAGATTGAATATGTCCTCAACAAAGGGTTTTGTAAAAACATCGGCCCACTGATGATCAGTGTCAACAAATTTAATATCTAAAATACCCTTTTGGATGTAACCCCGAATAAAGTGATGTTTAATCTCTATATGTTTTGCCCTAGAATATAGAATAAATTTTTTGGTTAAACATATGGCTAAAGTATTATCACATAAGATAGAAATGTTATTCTCATAAATTTGAAATCTTCTAATTGATGCTTCATCCACAATAGTTGAGTGTTGCAATTAGTTGTTGAGATATACTTTGCTTCTGCTTTAGATAGAGCAATCATGTTTTGTCTTTTGCTTGACTAGAAGATCAGATTGTCACCAAGGAATGTACAGTTTCCACGGGTGCTCTTCCTTTCTAGCCTATCACCAGCATAGTTAGCGTCACAAAAACCTACTAACTTGTATTCAGAGGATTGCTTATAACACATACCAAGGTTAGTAGTGTTCTTCAGATATCTAAATATTCTCTTACTAGCTGTTAAGTGGGATTCCTTAGGGTCAGACTGAAATATGGCACACACACACACACACTAAACAAAATATCAGGTATAGAGGTAGTTAAATAAAGGAATTAACCTATCATTCCTGTGTATACCTTTTGATCTACCTTTTTACCTGACTCATCCTTGTCAAGAGAGCAAGTTGGATGCATAGGTGTGGATATTGGTTTAACGTCATCTTCTAGATTTTGATGAATTTGAATTCCTAGAAAGAATTTCAATTCTCCCATCATACTCATCTCAAATTCATTATGCATTAACTTAGATAATTTTTGGAAGAGATTGTCGTTAGTTGAACCAATAATAATATCATCAACATATATCAGGACAATGAGAAAGTTATTCTTAGATGATTTTCTAAATAAAGTAGTGTCAACCTGACCTCTTTCAAAAAAATTTCTAAAAGGAAGTTGCTTAGTCTATCATACCAAGCTTTTGTAGCCTATTTTAGACAGTATAAAGATTTTTTGTAGTTTGAAGACATGGTTTGGAAATTCATTGTCTTCAAATCTAGGAGGTTGTTTGAAATATACTTCTTTATTTATGTAACCATTTAAGAAAGAACTTTTCACATCCATTTGATATAAGGTAATTTTATTAAATACTACAAACGAAAGTAAAAGTCTGATAGCCTCTAACCTTGCCACCCGGGCAAAAGTTTCAGTGTAGTCAATACATTCATGCTAACTGTAACTTTGGGCTACAAGTCTAGCTTTGTTTCTAACCATTTCATTTTTCTCATTGAGTTTGTTTCTAAAATCCCACTTGGTTTCGATTGGCTTCTTTTCTATGGGTTTAGGGACTAGATGCCATTTGTCATTCCTTTTGAATTGGTTCAGCTCTTTTTGCATAGCTAGTAGCCATCCATCATCTGATAATGCTTCGTCTATGGATGTAGGTTCAATTTCATATAGTAGTCCTAACGTAGATGTCTCCTTAAGAGCATATTTGGTTTTCAAGGGATCATTTGTGTTTCCTATGATAAAAGAGTCTGAATGAGAGAACCTGTATTTCCATCTAGTTTTGGATTCTTCATGCTTTTGGTATGAGCTGTTAGGTGGAATTTCTTATTCACTTTGACTTTTTTTAGTCAAACTTTTTTTTTTCAGGTGGGCTTTCCTTTGAAACCTGTAGATCTGCAAAGTTTACGTCTAGCTTTGACTTTTTATAGTCAAGCTTTTTGTCATCAAACTTGATGTAGATTGATTCCTCAACAATCAGTGTTTGTTTGTTGTATACTTTATAGGTTTTAGACCTTTCAAAGTATCCCAAAAAGATGCACTTTTGAGATCGTGAGTCAAACTTGCCAAGATTGTCTTTGGTGTTCAAGATATAGCAAATACATACGAATGAAAATATGAAATTGTGGGCTTTTTCCCTTCCATAATTCATAAGGAGTTTTATTGAGAATAAGTCTAATATAGATTCTATTTTGAATGTAATATGTAGTATTCACTGTTTTTGCCCAGAAGGGCTTGACATCGTTCATTTCATAAATCATGGCGCATGCCATTTTTGGAAGAGATGTGTTTTTCCTTTCTACAACACCGTTTTGTTGGAGTGTTCTAGGAGAAGAAAAGTGATGTAAGATGTCATTCTCTTCACAGAAATTTTCAAAGAGTTTGTTTTCAAATTCATCTTCATGATCAGTAAGAATCATTGTTATACAAAAATCTTTTTCATTTTGCACTTGTTTGCATAAGGTAGTGAATGCTTTATGTGAATCATCTTTGTGCTTTAGAAACTTTACCCATGTCCATCTGGAATAGTCATCAACAATAACGAGTCCATACTTTTTACCATTGACAAAGGCAGTCTTAACAGGACCAAATATATCAATATGTAAAATTTCAAGTGGTCTAGATGTGGAAACAACGTTTTTAGAAATAAAAGAAGTTTTTTTTTTGTTTCTCTTTTGACATGCCTCACAAAGAACATTTGATTTGTACTTAAGGTTAGGAAAGCCTCTAACGAATTCAAGTATTTTGAGTTTTGAGATTAACCTCAAATTGGCATGTCCAAATCTTTTGTGCTACATCAGTTGTTCGTCGCTTACAGACATAAGACACTTGACTTCTTGTTTGTTGAAATTAGATAAATTTATTTTGTAAATGTTGTTTTTCCTTTGGCCAGTAAATAGTATGAATCCATCTATTTGACTTATTGCCTTACAGGACTTTTGATTGAAGACTACATCAAAACCACTTTCTCTTAATTGACTTATGCTATGAGATTATGCATTAGTCCTTGTACAAATAAAACATTCTTAATAGACAGAAGAGAACCATTACCTACTATGTCGTGTCCAATGATATTACCTTTCTGATCACCTCCAAATCCTACGAATCCTCCGTTCTTGAGGGTCTGGTCTTGAATCCCCCGTCATGTGTCATGAGCTTCCATTGTCCAGGTACCATGATTGGTGTTTCAACTTTGTTACTAAGGATATCTGCGAGATTGATTATTTTATTTTTAGGTACCCAACTTTGGTTGGGTTCTGGTTTGTTAGTTCTGAAAGGTATCTTGTTTTTCCATGTTATTAGCATAAGACAAGTTATTCTGTTGTGACCTTTCTTATGGTAGTATGCACTAACAATATCAGGTTGATTAAATCTAGGATTTTATGTTGTTTCTTCAAAGCCTATGCCACGTTTATTTTTATGCTTACATTATAGAAGCTTGTTTACTTATGTGTATGCATTTAGCTAGAAATTCTTGAAAGGATATTTCTTACTTAATAGAGCTGCAGACTTTATCCTTTGAAGTTTCTGAAACCTTTTCTTTCAGAGTTAGATTTTCCCTTTTTAGGTTTTCAAAATCTTTTTCAAGCGAACTGCATTTGTTTGTTAAGATGTTACGAGCTTTTCTGAGAGACATAAGTTTTGAAGAAACCATATGATTTTTGTTGAGAAAATCATTTAGCATATACATGAGTTCACTATGAGATAAGTCAGAGAATACCTCAATTTCTTCATCAGTAGCTTCAGAGTCAGAGTCAATATCTGCCATCAGAGTCATCCCAAGTGGCCACAAGACCTTTCTTCTTGGTATTGAGGTATTTCTTGTGGGATTTTCCTTTCTTAAGTTTAGGACATTGTGATTTGAAATGATCTGCTTCCTTGCATTCATAGCAGATGAGCTTTCTTTGTCTAGCTTTTCACTTCCTTCTCTACTATTTTGGGATCATCTAAATTTTCTTTTGGGAAATGAATTAATTCTATTGTTCCACATATGCTGGATTTTTCTTGAGATAAATGACAACTCTTCATCATCTGAATCTTCACTCTGATATTCCCATATGCTTTCCTTTAAGCCTTCAATTGCTTGCAAAGCCTAAGAACTTGTCTTTTTTTGCTTGGGATTTGAGAACTAGGGATTTTGACTTCTTCTTGGGCTCATCTTCAACTAGTTCAATCTCATGGGATCTGAGTGAACTCATTAGCTTTTCTCACTACACCAAGAATAGGCTTTAACGGCGCTTTTTTATGCATTTAACAGTGCTTTTAAGCGCTATAGTATATGGTGTTGTTACAAGATACGACAGCGCTTTTTAAAACATAAAAAGCGTTGTCGTAGGTGATATTTAAAAGCGCTTTATTTGAAAGTGTTGTCATAGGTAGAAAATTATAGCGCTTTTTGGATAAAAGCGCTGTTGTAGGTGTCTCATTTTACAGCATTTTTTTTATAAAAAAGCGTTGTCGTAGGTAGAAATTTATAGCGCTTAGTTGTAGGTGTTTCATTTTATAGCGTTTTTCTAAAAAGCGCTATCGTATGCAGTATCTTAAAGCTTTTTTTTTTCTTCTAAGAAGCGCTGTTGTAGGTATTTAATAGCACTTTTTTAAAAGCGTTGTCATATGTCTTTAATAGCGTCTTTTTCAAAAAGAACTGCTATAGGCTTTAAGCATTTTTTTTAATTCTTATTTTTTTTTTTAAAGATTGTAACAATCAAATGATCAACTCCTTAAAGTGATTATTTAAAAAAATATTTTTTTATTAAAAGAATACTATAAAAATCAGGTCCTACCTGTGAATTAATTATAAAACCCTTTTTTACAAAATTTATTATTCCGTACATTAAAATAATTCTATACCATTATACCAATCTTCAAAACTTCATCAACAAATAATTCTATACCATTACATTAATAACCTCAGGTCCCGAAAAAAGTCTGTTCACAATCCCACTACCATTACACATGAAAATAAAGGGTTAGATTATCAGTATAAAAACAAAAGAAACGCATGTCGTAGGTAGAAAATTATAACATTTTTATAGCGCTTTTTGCATAAAAGTGCTATTGTAGGTGTCTCATTTTACAGCGCTTTTCTAAAAAATATTGTTATATGTGACATTTAACAACGTTTTTCTAAAAAGCGCTGTCGTAGGTAGTATCTTAAAACGTTTTTTTTTCTTTCTAAAAAGCGCTGTTATAGATAATTAAGTGCTATTTTAAAAAGCGTTGTCTTAGGTATTTAATTGTGCTTTTTTCAAAATGCGTTGTCATAGGTTTTTATGCATTTTTTTTATATTTTTTTAAAAGATTGTAACAAACAAATGATCAACTCCTTAAAGTGATTATTTAAAAAAAAAATATATATATTTTTATTACAAAAATTCTGTAATAATCAGGTCCTACGTGTGACAAAAATTATAAAACTCATTTTTACAAAATTTATTATTCCGTAAACTAAAAGAAGAGTTTAATATTACGAAGGAAAAGAGTTTTAGCAGGAAAAAAAATTGAAGACTCTCTTAACTTAATTCTTTATATTCTGAAAAGGGAATTCCTTCTAAAACAGAAACAAAAAACTACAAAATTGGGTCTACAAAGAGTCGCTACCCAACTAATTAATAAGCTTGGACAAATAAATAAAATGGTTCGATTCCACTAACTTCAGTCCGGTGACATACTTCATTACCTCATTCTTGACCATACTCAAAGTGACGAATCTCTTTGGTAACATCGACTACTTCCTCGACTTCAATTTCCTTTGCCTCGTATTCCTCTTCCTCGTCACTGGCTTCTTTGTCCCTCAAGTCTTGCCTCTCTAACTTCTCTTCTTCGTCCATCAACTTCCATTCACTAACCCACTTGTCCCACTCTTCCTTCAATATCCTACGCTTCTCACGCTCCTGCTTACTCAGCAGCAACCAAACATCTTGATCTTCAGCTTCATATTTCTTATTGTACTTCTTCAAATTCTTTGCAATCTCTTCCTCTTTTGTCGGGAGTCAAGAAAGATTGTGGCCTTGGTCTCCATAACAAAACAAAGCATTTTCCTGCAGGTGACCAAAACAAAGCACTTGCCTGCAGGTGACCAAAACAATTGAAGACTATTGATTTTAGTTTGAACTATTTGAATGGTTCAATCCCTGATGAGCTTGGTGAGCTTGAGAATTTTGAGCAGTTAATAGCATGGTTCAATGGTTTGGAAGGAAATATTCCACCAAAGTTGGGACAATGCAAGAATCTTAAGGATCTCATATTGACTAACAATCACCTTAGTGGTGGCATTCCAATTGAGTTTTTCAATTGCAGCAATCTGGAATGAATATCATTGACAAGCAATGAACTCACCGGTGAAATACCGTGAGAGTTTGGCCTTTTGACAAGGTTGGCAGTGTTGCAGCTAGGAAACAAAAAGCCAGAATCTAAAAAAACCTTTAGGAAGAGACCCCAAATTAATAAATCAATCCGGAGAAAAATTAGATACATCACAATGCTAAAAAAACCAAATCATACAATTAATCAACGAGTATATCGTTAAATCACGTGAGATAATAGAGCATAACACAAATAAAGAATCCTTCACATAATTCAATCACATCAATTTGAAGTATCAGGAACAAAATCTGGACTTAAACTGCACAAGGATAATCAATCACATTAATCTGCACAAGCATGCAAACCTTAATCTGCACAAGCATCCAAACATTAAATTGCATAATTCAAGCATCCAAATATTAAACTGCATAATTTCAATAAAAGTTGCAGCTGATTTGCTATGATGTTGGATGTTTTATGAATGTGTGTTTGTTTTGAAGTTAAGATTATTTGCTATAATTTGTAGTTTAGTTGTTTCTCTGATTCTACACATGGCTTCTGTTAAATGGTGATTGCTACTAATTTATAATGGAGAATAACTTCTGGTGATTTTAGTTTCTATGTTGGGGTACTAATTTTTCAATATCTAATTTGTATAGCAAGTAGGGCTGGAGACAAACCTGGATGCATGTTACCTAGCTGCTAGCTGCAGCTGGTAATCCTCACATATAGATGTTTGATGTTAACTCTTTAAAGAAAAATTGAACGGCAAACAATATTTAAATGATAGCTGAAGGAATGTCATTAACATGATCTGCATTAACTTTATAGATTAACATGATCTGCATTAACTTCAATGAAATTGTCTTAGATAAGCAAATCAGATTAACATGATCGTAACATGATCTGCATTAACCATGCTGAGCTGAGAGGAATTCAACACGCAGCTCCTCAGAAAGAGCATCAAGGAAAGCAGGATCAATTGCTCCTGATCTAGCATGGCATACCTGCTGCTCTGTTGTTGGACTCACTTGATCTGCTGGACTCAATTACATCCTAGTAAACTACTATACCCTTATTAAGTTAAAATAATAATAACAAGAAAAAGAAGAATGCTAACAACACACTGCTTATGACTAGTTCAATATTCTGCAGTTCTCTATTGTTGCATACGGTTTGCATTGAACCATTCATGTTTCAGCACAGAACTTAGTCGTTGTTTTATTAGATTTTTCCCACATTAATTTCAAGAATGGTGTTGTGTACGGAAAAGAAGAATTTACTTTCCTAAAGGAGTACATCGTATATACATCAAAAACTTTTTAAAAGAAACAAAACTCATGAGTATAAGGGATGATAAGAACCAACCTAAGCAGAAGAAGCAAGCATCAGCTGAATTTAGGACAAGGAGAATGCAGAAAGTGAAACTCACCTTGCAAGGAAATTGTGACTAACACTTGAGGCAACCAAATATATCTCATAACTCAGTAGTTAGGACTGCATGTGCAAACCTCAACTTCAACTTCTACTACAGGAGCCACTAATATGGGTATCTTGAATTTACTACACAATCAAAAGAAAAGGGTTTCCTTATGTCAAAAACTATGTTTATTTCTTAAAACCATGTGAATTGAACCCGTTAATCAGAAAAGTCCGCAATGTAAATCCCTTGACATTGGAATCTATCTTCCAAATTAACAAATGAGAGTCCAATGTTTTTGGATAATTATAATATACAAACAATTGCAGATTATCACTTATCATGGGAACATGTTCATGCCATCAACCTATCCAAAAAGCATAATAACATAAACATATAAAAGTGTATTAAAAACAAAAACAACTAACATAAGCCAGACCAATCTATGACTCAACTTTGCAATACAGAATGGCCTAAAAAATTTTGTTTCCCAAAGTTCTCTAAACCTTCTCAAATTACTACACCAAAATATGGATTTTATAACGCACATTTATCCGCGCTTGTTAAATAAAAGCGTTATTGTATTATATTTTAAAAATACACGGAGTCTTAGACCGACAACGCTTTTTTGAAAAGCGTTGTCGTATGTACATGCCTTTTAAAGCGGTTTTTCAAAAAGCGTTGTCATAAATACTAATACTTATATAATAACAAAACATTTGACAACACCTTCTATAAAAGCGTTGTCATAGTATAATAACAACGTCTTTTAAAACGTTTTTGCTATAAGCGCTGTCATAGGTCATAATCCTTTAAAAACATTTTATAAAAAATGTTGTTAATGAATTTTTTTTTCTTCTTTTAAAATTAGGATTTTTATTAACATTTTCTAAAGAAGCTTTTTGTTAATTTTTTATTTATATAACCTAAAAAAAAGGGAGAAACCTTCTTAATAACCTTAATAACAGTCATAAACCTCCTTCAAAATACCTTGATTAAGAATACCCTCTTTCAAACTATCCCTCTTTGAAAATCCAGTTGAACCTTAAACGAAAAAACCACCATCATCCATGACACTGATTGAACTCTCGGGCCTCGGTTTCTACGTGCGCTGAATTCTCCGACCTCTCAGATTCGACGTCGTTCTCTCTCTGTCGCTTGCTGTCTGTATCTCCCTCTCTTTCTCTCTATTTTGTTTATTTTTCATGGTTATTTGTTGAGTAAAGAAAGGAAGAAATGGTTGATTAATTTATGTGCTTACCCTGTTTTCTTTTCGCAGATTTGGTTGGAACCCTAAAATTTCAAATCCAAATTCTCAAAGGCATTCTACATCACAGGTAAGAACTTGATTCGCCAATGTGACATTCTCCTTCTTTTATGGTTGCGTGTTATTTTTCCATTTACTTCTCATTAATTGATTAAAAAAACTAAAAACCCCAATTTTATTTTGAAACCCTAACTATTCCTCTGTGTATGTTTTTGTTGCAACAGGCAAGCCATGGGAAAGTTTCAAAAGAGTTAATTAACCGTCTTATGAGTATTCTTGGGCACTTGATGCAACTCAGAACATTAAAGGTATTGCAGCTGTTAAATATAAACAAATAGCCCTTCACTGTCAGTTGTATCATATTTCAACTTTAGTCACCCTGCACCACTTTTAGGGTATTTTAGAGAAAAACAAGCATATATTGTCAGATTCCAAATTTTAGTACTCTCGAGTAGTTTTTCTAACTGCTATTCAGTTGAGGCATTTTTAGATCAAGTCATGAAGGCTAAGGAAATGAAAATAGACAAGTAATGAGTTCTAGGCCTATTCTTAAATCCTATAACTAGGATAGTTATGTCTTAATTTTGATAACTAGATGACTTAATTTTATTGTTTTAACTTTGGGAAGTTTTTATTTGTCCCCTGAATCAGAAACAAAAATATGAATGTTTAAGAGTTGCTTCTGTTTATATTCTGTATTTAGTTTTTGCATATATTTCTTCTACAAATGCTGTTTAATAATTGTTATTGGTTCTTCTACCACTTCAGTTGGCATATTCTTATGAGGATGAAAGCTCCAAAAGAAGGTTCATGTGATCCAATTCCGTCACTTGAGCTGCCACATTCTTTACATGCTTTTCATCATGTATCTGAAGCCGATGAACTTAATATGGTAATAGATCATACCATTAACTATATTGAAGATTAATTAGATGATTTTGAGTTTGTAAATATCTATTTTTCATTATCAACAGTAGAAGCCTAATTGCTCCAGGGACACTGCTAGTAAACCAAAATGTTTTGTAGATTTTAATCACTTTTCTTCTTGATTTTAATGAGTACATGGATATTGAAACTGAGGGGTGACAGTACTTATTTTCAGATATTTGTTTTATTTTAATTTTGAGTTCTTAGAAGGTTGCCTTCTATCCTATTTACCTTACTTCCTCTTTGTTTCGAACCGTTTCTCAGGAAGGTTGCCACACTTTTCGCAGAGGATTTTGGAATTACTTTAGCATGGGTAAGTAAGAATAATTGTTCCACATTTCTTCTACACCTGAACTTTTTATTGTGCATAGACCATATAACTGCATTTTTCATTATGGAATAATTAATTCATATAGTTGCCACTTCGTTATGTCATTTAAATTTGGTCTTTTCCAATCTATTGATCTTTTACAGGTTAGGTAATATCAAATGCTTACTATGTAAGTTACTGTATAAATAAATATTACCTTTAAAACTTTCACTTTTTAACGTAAGCTGAAAAGTTTGACATAGGTAATGATGAAAACAATCTATTGTCATATATTCATATTACATAATCATTACTGTCTCTCCAATTAAGCCTGATTTCTTTTATCTTTTCATAGAATATTTTAGATCTTAGATTAAATTGGGGGAGTTTTGTTTCTCAGTCCACCAAACTTCAGTACTAGTTAAAAGATCTATTATTGGTGATTATAGGAATGGATGCTCAAGTATCTTATGCATTCCATTCTGAGCGAAAGTTGAATCCTGAAAAGTTCGAAAACCAGTTGGTGAATCAAGTATGTAGTTGTTCCTTCAGTAGTGATATGTGCAGATGGTTGATAGCATAACATGTTTGATTAAGATCTGATATTGTGTTTCCTAATTTAGATCGCCATTGTAGAGTACATATGCTAAGCTTGGATCCACACAAGGATGGTTTTTTGCGCCTTTAGTCCATCCTACTTCCAGGTCAGTTCATTAAGATCTGTCATTGATAGCACAGATGACTTGCATAGTAGGCTATTTGGATTTCGTTTTAGGTTTTATGATTTTGGCTTATAGATCTTCACTATGCAGAGTTTGTCTCTATTTCTGAATGCTGAATTTCTTTCTATCCAAGAAGGAATTTGATGAAAATTATTACTCAATTACTTAGTTTAAAACAATCAAATGAAATATGTTGTTTTATTCACGTAGTTTTCATGCAAAACACATAATTTTATTTGTCTAAATAGGTAAATATAATATGATTTTCTAATGCAGGAACATAGGACAACTTGCAAAAGTGAAATTCATACAATGACAAGGTCAAAGGCAAGACCTAGACATACCTCCCAGGTAAATCATTTTTATATATTATCTATAAATCTTTATTAAACCATACAAAAGTGAATATTTAAAAAATATACAGCTTAGTGAAAAAAACATTTTCAACTTCACAGAGATAAAATATTTTGACAGTATATTGTACTTTTGAAAAAAGATCCTGAGGAAATATCATTATAATTTATATAGCCAAAGTAAGATATATATTAATTCTTCATATTGTTCATTACTGCAGTGGATGCCATTTGTGGAATAAGCAGCTCAGACATTCATCCAAAAGAGTGATATTTTGAAGTACATGAACGATATTTGTTTCGCTAAGATTGACTGGCGATATTCTGGATATGCTCATATATCTACATCATCAAACTTCTCCGAGCAGCAGTATTATTTGTACTTGAATGCTGGTGATTTGAAAAAGCTCAATTCTTGAAAAGCATCATCAAAAGGTTAAGCAACTAGATAGGATATTCAATCTTGGTTACATTGTAATGTTTGATTCATAGAGTGAACAATGCTGGTTTTCATCAGTTAAATTACATTGATTTACCATAAATACAGGCTTTATCATTTGAAACACTATGAAGCAATAGGTACTTCTAAAATAGGGAAGTATTCGTACCAGATACTTTCGCGGCTCTGATACTTGTATTGAGTACACTGATTTCATAGCATATTTTACTAGTAGTAATTTTTCTTTTGTTGATGTCATTCCCAACCTTTCATGTGTGGGTTTTATCATTCAAATATGTAGTTCCTAGCCATTTATGATGATTTGTTGATCAACCTACTCTGCAGTTAATAGATGAGAAATCTACCTATTATTTATATTAATTAATTAATTAAAATTTGCAATCATGTTTTAGGTGGGGGTTTTATCATTCAAATATGCAGTTCCTAGCCATTTATGATGATTTGTTGATCAACCTACTCTGCAGTTAATAGATGAGAAATCTACCTATTATTTATATTAATTAATTAAAATTTGCAATCATGTTTTAGGTGGGATGAACATAGGAAGTAGCTTTCAGCATCATGAATACCTTACGACCCACCCATGATTTATTAATTAGTTTATTGCTATTTTTATCAGGTATTCTTTATATTGTTCATTTCTTGTCACAAACAATTGCGTAATTATATGCTTTTATTTTGTGTTATTCTCGTTAAATTCTAAAGCTCTACATATGATATCATTATGAGAGTTTAAATGCTTATAAGTTATAATAATTGATCCATGGAGTTGGCTTAGTGAAAGCGCTATAAAAGCTTTTTTTAAACACCTACGACAATATTTTTTAGAAGAAAAAAAAGTATTTGACGATACCACTTACGATAGCGCTTTTAAGAAAAGCGCGGTAAAATGAGACACCTACAACAATGCTTTTATCCAAAAAGCGCTATAAAAGCTCTCTACCTATGACAGCACTTTTTACAAAAGCGTTGTAAAACGAGACACCTACAACAGCGTTTTTTTTTTAAAAAGCGCTATTAAATATTACATACGACAGCGTTTTTTTTTTATTTTTAAAAGCGTTGTTGTATCTTTAAATATCACTACATACTATATAGCGCTTAAAAGCGTTGTTAAATGCATAAAAAAGCGTTGTTAAAGCCTATTTTTGGTGTAGTGAATATATGAAGATAAAAGTATGCGAGGCATTGCCAAATATCATCAAACACTTCTATACAAGAATCAAATTATGACAATCATAATCCAACTGAACTACGGTAAGAAAACTTGTAATTTAGTTGCTGTTTTTATCACTTAAAATCACTGACAAGATGAATGAAAAAGATGTGTACATGAGTAAACTAATCAAAAATTGGTATCTATTGTTGATAAATCAAGAAATAGAACCCTAAAAATTTGAGTTGTTGAGTTCGAAACAGAACTCTAAAAATTTAAACCAAAACCGTAAATATCAAGAACACTAGCAATAAAAATTCAAATGTTGAAACATATCCCTATAAATCGAGAACACTAGCAATAACTAGCAAGGTACCAAATGTGGAAACATAACCTAATAGAGCGACACTTACGATGGCGAAGATGTTGAGATGCGATGGCGAAGTCGTGTTGAAACAGAACCTATCAGAGCTACACTTGCGATGGGGATGGTCGCATAGAGAAAGCTTGCGTTGAAGGTGAGATATGGGTTACGAAAAGGGTTTCGCAGGGAGAGGAGGGTACGCACAGAGAAGGATTTCGTAGGGAGAGGAAGGTTTTGTAAAAATACATGTTTTTGATTATACACAAAGACCAAAAGTGACACAGCAACAAAAAGAAGAATTCCTCCACATTCAACTACAAGAGAACCTTAATTACTTCCTTGATGAAATTACAAATAAATAGATTATATAAAGGTAAAATAATTCAAGCCATAATTCAAATACAAGAGAACCTTAATTACTTTGCATATGCATAAACAATATTTTCAAAAGTCCAAAATAATATTTTCAAAATGTTAGAATCTTTATTTTTGACTAAAAATAATATTGTAATCGAATACAACCCAAGTGTATTCGAATACAGATGCAATTTGCTAAGTCAGAAGCAAAAACATATCATCTGTATTCGACTACAACCAAGGTGTATTCGAATACAGATAAAACATGGCTAAGTCAGAGAGTTGGCCATCTCATCTGTATTCGACTACACAGTGAAAAATTTGAATAATTTTTAACGTTGCAGCAAGTTGTATTCGATACAGATATCTTGTAGTCGAATACAAGATAAAACATGGCTAAGTCAGAGAGTTGGTCATCTCATCTGTATTCGACTACACAGTGAAATATTTGAATAATTTTTAACGTTGCAACAAGTTGTATTCGAATACAGATCTCTTGTAGTCGAATACCACTGGAAGCAATGCAATTTTTCAGCTTTGAATTCAATTTAAAACATTGCAATTCTTTCTCAAACCTCTTGGATCAAAGGCCACGAATCTAAAGAGATGTTTGAGGACTATAAATAGGTCAGAACTTCATATTCAAATTATATATTCGAATTACACATTTTCAAAGACTTTGAACAAAAATTTTCTAAATTTTTCTAAGTCATTTTCAGAAACTCAAGTACTTGCATATCATTTTCATATCCTTAAGGTTCTCAAAGTACTTGAATAAATCTTGAATTATTCTACCTCCTTTCTATTCCTATATCCTTATCAAAACGACAAAGTGTTTGTAAAAGAAAGTTGTACTTTCTTTAAGTGCTATATCTAAGATAGTAGTGTTCTATCTTTGAAAGTTTGTTAGAAGATTGTAACCAAGGTCCCAGGGTGAGGACTTGTACATATTCTGATAAATAGTGAAGAAAATCTCTTGTGGTGAGCAAGAGGACTGGACGTACCCTTGGTTATTAGGGGAACCAGGATAAATTTGCAGTGTTCATTTACTTACTGTTATTTATTTCTTCATCTATCAACATTGAACGGAAAAATCAATCACTATAATTCTAAAAACTATCAAAATAACCAAACACCTAATTCACCCCCCCC
>JBBPBP010009777.1:32543887-32585220 GCA_037974735.1 Cicer chorassanicum | reverse complement strand
CCCCCCCCTCTTAGGTGCACATCTGATCTTTCAGGTTTGTAGGGAGAGAAGGGTTTCCTAGGGAGAGTAAACATACGCACTAAAGAAACCAAGTTTTACATGCATATACTTAAAAAACTAAAAAGACTCTATAACAGCGCTTTTTTAAAAAGCATTTTAAAAGACCTTATGAAAGTACTATGTGATCATATAACAGCGCTTATAGAAAAAGTACTGTAAATATTTTGGCCCTACATTTTCAAAGACTTTGTTATTATATATTGATAAATAAATAAAAAACAACATATTTAATATATAAATATTTAAATATGCAGTGTTCTATCTTTGAAAGTTTGTTAGAAGATTGTAACCAAGGTCCCAGGGTGAGGACTTGTACATATTCTAACAGATAGTGAAGAAAATCTCTTGTGGTGAGCAAGAGGACTGGACGTACCCTTGGTTATTAGGGGAACCAGGATAAATTTGCAGTGTTCATTTACTTACTGTTATTTATTTCTTCATCTATCAACATTGAACGGAAAAATCAATCACTATAATTCTAAAAACTATCAAAATAACCAAACACCTAATTCACCCCTCCCCCCCCTCTTAGGTGCACATCTGATCTTTCAGGTTTGTAGGGAGAGAAGGGTTTCCTAGGGAGAGTAAACATACGCACTAAAGAAACCAAGTTTTACATGCATATACTTAAAAAACTAAAAAGACTCTATAACAGCGCTTTTTTAAAAAGCATTTTAAAAGACCTTATGAAAGTACTATGTGATCATATAACAGCGCTTATAGAAAAAGTACTGTAAATATTTTGGCCCTACATTTTCAAAGACTTTGTTATTATATATTGATAAATAAATAAAAAACAACATATTTAATATATAAATATTTATAAATCTGTGATATAATAACATATTTATTTGATAAATAAGTACCTTATAAATAAATACTTATAATAAAATATAGTTATAAATATGTGATATAATAACATATTTATTTCATATATTGATAAATAAATAAAAATATATTTAGTTCATTCAGATTTTTTTTCATTATTTTTTTATTTGATAATAGGCATTAAAGGTATTAAAGGAAATGACTTTTTTAGAGATTAATGATTGATTTTATAAAATAATCAAAATATAGTTCTTTAATTTTTGGTGTAGTATAAATTAATTTATTTTTTTTACTAGAAGAGAATGATATGTTAGATATGATCAACAAATAACCGTGAATTAGATTTATAGTGGAATTTTAAGATAGCCTTAAAGCAATCGTCCAAACATATTTTGTAAGAGATCATTATCCTATGACAACGCTTTTACAAAAAGCGCTTTAAATTAAAAGACCAAATGAAAGCGTTGTATGACCCTATAACAGCGCTTGTAGAAAAAGCGTTGTAAATATTTTGACCCTATGACAGCGCTTTTATGAAAAGACGTTGTCATAGGCTTTGTTATTATATATAACTATCATTACCTATGACAACGCTTTTCAAAAAAATGTTGTCTTAGCTTCCGTGTATTTTTAATATATAATATAACAATGCTTTTAGTTAAAAAGCGCTATTAAAGGTGCGCTATAATATTTATATTTTGGTGTAGTGTTGGCACACTTACAAGTCAATGAGTGTGAATGATATAAATGAGCTTTTCAATTTTTTTAGGGTAAGTTGAAATAAAATTTTAGGCTTTTTATATCTACATTTAATTTGTGATATTATATATAGTCTAATATTATATATGTTGAATACAGACTACTAATTTGTGATATTATATATAGTCTAATATTATATATATTGAATACAGACTACATGTGTATGGAAAAAAGAATACGAAGCTCAAATATAAAAGAATTTTCACTTCAAAGCTAAAGTCTGTCTCTATGATATACTGATGAATGTATGACGACACTTTAACCAAAACAACATCGTTCTAGATTGGAATCGCGATGCACTTTGACGTCAATTGTAACACTATTTGTCTAGTGTTAAAATATTTCAAAAGAAATAAGAGATTGGTAAAAAGAACAGAGCTTCGGAGAAGCGAGGTTGCCTACACACGAGGGGGTTGCATCAGTACTTCCCAACACACTGTTAATTTGAAGAAAATTTATTTAATTCATAATTATTCTATGTTTATTTGTATATATTTATTATATATAACTTTCAAATTAATTATAATTAATAGAAAAAATAAAACCAAAAAAACTCAAATGTGGATGAGATACAATACCACATGCATTTTAGAAGTGACGGTTCATTCGTTGATCCTCACTCAGAAAACACTCGGGTGAAATATTTTGATAATGTTGAATTGTTTTTTCAATTTTTTTTTTACCAAATTTAGTTTATTTGAATTGTTTATTATTTTTATGTATCTAGAAAAACATTATCTGAATCTGACAGCTCATCATCTCCATTGATGAATTATGCTCTCGTACTTGATGAAGCTACTGCAAACAATTTATGGGAGACTATTAAAGGACTGGAGAAAGCAAACGCAGCTTATAATTATGGATACTTGGCCCCCAACAAGAGAGAGATAGATGATGGAGCAGCAACAAAAAATGTTTGAGATGATGCATAAATTTTGTGAGGAATTATGGTCCTCAGAAACGTTTAAGAACGGAAACTGTATTTTTAATTTTAAAATTTGTGAGAAACTATATTCCTAAAAAATATTTGAGCTGAAAATTTATTTTGAATTTGAAAATTTGCAAGGAACTTTATTCTTAGCAAATGTTTGAGTGAGAAAGTGTATTTTAAATTTAAAACTTATATTGCGAAGAACAAAGTTCATAGAAAATTATTAGAATAAGATTTTCTCTATGAAACACAACATCCTTTCTGTATAAAACACAACATCTTAATCATTCTTTCATCACTCATTCTTTTTTCATTCTTTCTTCTTCTATTCTATATCTTCCATTATCTCTTCATCATGTCACCATTCTTTCATTTTTCCATCATCTTAATTTTTCCTTTATATCATTCTCCATTCTTTTATTTCAAAATTTCATCCCTCATTCTTATTTTCATTGTTTTTCCTATTTGTTTTCTTTTAAACACTATATTCTAAAATATCTTTATCATTTAATTTTTTCTTCTATTCTCCAAATCACTCTTATTTGGTTTAAATATGCAATTAGTCGTTGTAAAATACAAAAAATTTGATTTTAGTCCTAACAAAATACATTTTCTAATTTAAGTCTTTGAAAAATGGAAACGTTTTCGTTTTAGTCTCTAATACTTAACACCGTTAGTTTTTTAACGGTTGTTTAATTAATAAAATTAAACTTAGACCTTGCAAAATTCAAGAAATTTAGTTTTATACCTTGCGAAATAAAAATAAATTATTTTCGTCCCTAAAAAATGCAATAATATAATTTTAGTCCCTACATAAATTTTTTTTTACTCATGTGTATTATTTTTATAATAAATTATAATTAGCTTATTATAATTGTTATCATTTTTATTCATAAGATATAAAAATATTAATTTTGACTAATTGATTGATGACAAACATTTATCCATGTATGATTGTATGTTCCACCGACTTCTTTAACGACTTATTTTCAAACAAACAATGTAGAAAAATTATAGTTAATGTATTATAATTTTTCTTATTTTTATGTTGCCAAGATATTAAAAAAACACGGCTAAATTGAATTTTTGGCCCTTAAGTTTTGTTTGTTTCATTTTGGTTCCTTAAATTATGAACGTCTGACGCTTTGATACCTCATTTTATTTGCATTTTACTTTAGGCTTTTAAGTTACAAACATTAAACACTTTGCTTCCTTAAGTTGCAAACATAAAAGACCCAAAATTTTTATGTTTATAACTTAATGGATAAAAAAGAATGAAAATAACTCTAGGGACTACAATGTCCAACGCATTAGCATAACGAACCAAATAAAAGTTAAGCAACCAAAGTGAATTCTAAAAATAATTTAAATGACCAAAAGTATAATTTAGCCTGATTTTTCTATCAAACCCAAACCAAACCAAACCGATTATGAACAAGTTGGGTTGCGTTCACCGATAATAAAATAAAAATTATATTAAAAAAAATGTAATTAAATTTAAACACTTGAACATCTAAAAAATAATAAAACTATATCGTAAAATATCGTTTAGTACTTAAAATACATTCACAAACACAACAAAATACTTAAATTAATTAAATTATAACAAATTCTCAAACATAGTCCAACAATTAAATTTTAATTATAAATAAAATATATATTACGTCAATGAATTTGGTTCGCGTGTTCATGGTTCAAAAAGTTAAATCTACTACCTGTCGAACATAATTAGATTTTAATGGGTTGGTTCGGATAAGATTTGAGACAGATTTTATTAGAATGATATATAAACAAAATATCAACAGTGACTTCGTAAAAGATTTTATTTGAAACTGAAAATATTTTTCGTTAATCCCTGAAAAAAATATGACAACGCGTAATATTTTGTATAAGAAAAAGATTTTTATTTTTAAAACAAAAAAATTTGTAATCTTTGCAATTAATGCGTAAAAAAAACTATTCTTGCAATTAATAAACTTAACACACTGAGTTGTCTAAAAACAATCAAAACACGTGCGTGTATTATATAAAGAAGGGTGTCACAGTATTTTTTTCGGACAATATCAATTTTCTATCATTGTATCAGATCGGTTCTTTCGTTTGGGTTTTTCGTTTTCTTCTTCCTGAGCAAAACTAATGGCTTTTATCGAAGGAAACAACCTTGCAACCAAACCCAACAACCCCCGCAAGAGAAAGTTTGAAAACAAGAAAGTGGAAGACGAGTTTAACAAGTGCCAACTTTCCTTCACAAAACGCAAATTAGGACTTTTCAATAAAGTCACCGAACTTTCGGTTCTATGTCAAGCCAAAACTGCATTAATCATCACTACAAAAGACAGAAAACTCTATACATGTGGCTATCCTAACGTCGACACTGTTGTTCAGCATTTTCTTGATGGACAACAAAACCTTATCGATGGCGAGAAACAGATGATGCAAGAAGAGGAAGAGACCGTTGAAAATCTAAGGATTGAATATGAGGCACTTCAAGATCAACTTAAAGAAGAGAAGAATAATTTGCAAGTTATAAGTGAGGCACAAAAGAATGGTTCTTGTTTCTCTTCTTGGTGGAATGATTCTATTGATGATATGAGTTTGGAATCTCTTGAGTTGTTTAAAACTTCTTTGGAAAATTTGAAGCTCAATTTACTTCTTTCTTTGGAAGAAAAGAGGATCAATTCATCTTCTTCCACCATCACCAATAATCAAATAATTGGATTATCAACAAAAAATCAAGAATCAAATTATTCAATCTTTTACGGTTGACAACAACAACAACTAACATGTACAAGGTTGGAAGAGTGATAACAGTGGTGCTTGTTATATATAGTGCAAGTTTCAATATATAGTTTTTTTATTTTTATTAGCATGGTTCAATATACCTTCAAATTTGATAGTATATTTCAATTTACATAAGGATTTATTTTCGTTTGTTTGATGCCGACATTTTATCAGAATTAATCAAGAAAGAATGTAATGAACAATATTTTTCTGTATTTTGAATGCATAATATATCCCCGTTCCTTAAATAAAAAATATATCATTCATGAATTTCACTTTCCTATAATCTCTCCCTGGTTCAGTCTCTATTAATGTTTTAAATATATGTATGGTCACCAAGGCAGAGGAAATCAATTATTCTAAAAAGTTTTTTATATTTCATTCTTGTAAAAAAATTAAGAATAAAAAAATGCATTATTAAGATAAAATTATTTTACACTATCAATTAATAGATAATAAATAATTAGACAATTATCATTAATTAAAAGTTGTACAATATAATCTGTCATATTAGATGGTTGTGATTAAATAATAATATAAAATTGTTTTACACCTTCAAGATATCTTCTTTAATATCAAAAAAGTTATTTTATCTATATTTCATTCTAACAAAAAGAATTTGTTTTTTTAATAAGTTTATTACATTTGATAGATTTCATGTATAATTTATTATCGGTGTCTTCTATCTGTTGACTTTATTTCATTCAATTATCATCTAAAAATAGAGCTTTTTCTTTTCATTCTATTTAATCACAACATTAAACATAATAAATAATTTGATTGGGGTAATAGTATTTTCTTTCCACATTTCAATGAACATAACAAGCACTATAATTTTGAGAAACAATGTTTGAAATCAAAGATAAAATCACTTCATAGAAAGTCAAGAATCACTTCACTACAAAAAAGTTGTCTTTAACCATGTTAATAAAATTCCCAACAATTTGTTTGCATGTGGGCTAGTGAGGCGTCCCCAAAATTTAGCCACAGCTACTTTGAGCGTTAGCCACGTTTACGATTATATTAAGCCTTATATGTAGCTAAACACCGCTAAAAAATAATCCTTGTGTCACTCTAAAATTAGAACTCTATGCAAAACAAGACATTATGGCAATCAGTTATATTCTTGCATTTTTTTTCTCTCTTCAGGTACCCTGTTTGTTCTGCTTTTTTCACATCTTATTCTTTTCACCATGCATGTTACATCTTATCTCTATTGGTTTCTAGTTTTGTAACATTTTGATTCTTTTACTAATAAATTTCATTTCACTGATCATGCAATCACAGATACTAAAATTTTTGTACAAGTTGCATCATTTGGAATCAACGATGGACAAGTATCTAACAGTTCCAGCACCAAACAAAGTCCTAGAATTCCTCAGCACCTTAAAGATAACAAAAACAAGAATCTACGACACAAATCCACAGATTCTTCAAGCATTTTCCAAATCTACATGTAACTCATAATAACATAGATGGCCCAGAGGTGGCAAATGCACTTTGCTTAGAATAGGTAACTCAAAATAACTAGTTGATAAGTGATGCCTTGAGTTGTGTTGAGAGGAGTCCATACCTTTTGGAACCAAACATTTTTTGCTTAAGAAGCTACCTGAAATCAACAGTTGTGAATCTTTTATTTACTATTGCAAGTTACAACACAAAGTGTATATAAAGACATGGCTCAAGTATATACCATCATGCAAATTCAACTGTCCCTGGCAAGAAAACTGAGATAGGCAAGAAAACTGAGATGGTGAGTCTGATTGCTTCCCTCCTAATATGATATCTTATTCTTGGCTACCTTTTTATCCAGATTAATTTTTGTTCTCTACTTCAGAGTTCAGACAGTTATTGATTGCTAGTTAGAGAAAATATTGGGAATAGATTTCTGAAAGTTTATTTTGGCATGTTTTTTAAGGAATTGATCAATGCATATGCAGTTGGCAAAACTGAGACAATCAGTACGCAATTGGCAATTGCCTGTTAGTATACAGTATACACAATGGTGACAAATAGCGGCTCTTTATCATAGTAGAAATCAAACAAATTGCTACTGGTCTGTGATATGCTATTTAATACGTGTTGGCAAATAGTGGCACTATAGCGCTGTAGCATAGCAAAATTTGAACAAGCCGCTACTTTCTGCATTGCGCAATTGACAAAATTGTGTATATGCCTTGGGGTGGATGCTAATTCTGTGTTTATTTTGGTTTGTTTTTATACATGACAATAGAGGTTATTGGTATTGGGTTTTCCATTTTTATTTATTACTTACATTTTTCATTCTTGACAGGATAGGATATATCAAAACCCTGTTATTCTAAGAGCTGCAACTAAAGCACTCTGGACTTCATGTCAAGATATCAAAGCTATTCTGATTTGCAAATGCAGCTTGGAGAAACATTGTAATATAGTAATTCAAAGGGGTAGACAAATGGTAATTTGTGACATAAATGATGAAAAACAAAATGCTATCTTTCATATCATTTGCTGGGTTGGGTGTGATGATTGTATGCACATTTTGGTATGATAATCCCAAATAAGGTGTATGAAAACTGTTATCCTTCATACCAACACAAATTTGTAAGATTCACACTGTCATTCACAATCAATGATTGCAAAAACTAAAACATTACCAATATAACAAGATTAAAAAAACTACATAAGTGGAGGTAACACAAAATAACTAGTTCATAGTTGATAAGTGATGCCTTGAGTTGAGAAGAGTCCATACCTCTTGGAAACAAACATCCTTCACAAAGTATATGTTTTCAAAAAATTTAAATGCACTTTCACAAAGTATATGTATTCAATAATTTAAAACTCAAATTTTATAGGACATAATATTCCATAGCAGATTTATAAAAACACAGAAACAAAGGGATAACAATTTCTCTAACTCTATCCAAATAACACGATAACAATTTTGACATAAAGCGAAAACAAAGAAAGCTCGTTTAGGTTTCACAATCAACACAAATTAAGAGTTCACAATCAACATTACGTCAAAATTTATCACTGAGAAAAATCAAAAACATAACAATACTTAAATATGAAAACCTAACAAAATTATAATCATAGATTGAATAGAAATCAAAAGAGATTTAGGGTTTTTTTTACCTTTTGAACGTAGAAATTTTGTGAGAGACGAAGAGAAGAGGAAAAGGAGATAGGATCCTCTCCATTTCTTCCTTCTCTATTTATGGTCAATTTGGAGAGAGAATATTATACAAAGGCTTAGGAGAGAAAATGACGCATTTAGTTTTATAGAAAAAGATAAATTTTCAGTGAGAAGCAGAGAAGAGAGAGAGGCTTCGAGAGAAAGAGAGGAGATGGAAAGGAGAAATTTGGGAGAGAGAAAATTATTTGTGTTTTCGAATTGAGGGAAAAGAAAGAAAGTAACGGAACAAAAAGAAAGGAGGAAAGTAAAAAAAAAGATAAATGTATAAACTTACTCACGGTTGCCATAAGCGTGGCTAAATAATCATGGAGGTTGTAATTAAAATTTAATTTAATAATTTAGAATTTAGAATCTTTTATCACAAATAAAATTCTCAAAAAAACCTTAATAAATCAAGTAAGTTTTACATAAAAGAATATGATAAAAAAAGTTTACCATACAAATTAAATCCTTAATACATAAAAGAAGAACATATAAGATTATATACAACGAAGAATATATAAGATTATATGTAACCCTCAATACTCAAGTGCTATAAATAAAGTCACAAGTACATCTTGAATGTCTTTGACTAAACCATTAAGCTACTCATTCAAGGACAATTACCTCAAATAATTAATTTATATACTTACGTGAGAAGCTATCTTTAGTTCAAAAAAAAATCTCTATATTATTTTAGAAGATCTGTTTAGGCATTCTATAAGGCTTTAAATTTTGATCCTAGACATTACTTAAAAAAACGACAATAATTTTGTGTTTTTGGTGTAGTTCATCGTATAATAAATAAATATTTTACTAGAAAATAACTTGATATCATTTTTGTAAAGGAACATAACGCAACTTATTAGATATTATTTTTTTTACAAAGATATTTGCTAATTGTTAGAAAAATGTTCATTTACGTTCAAAAATAGAATAAATTATTTTTAGGTGAAATTACAAAAAAAAAAACAAAGTTGGATTATTCAAATTTTTCCTAACGGAAAGAACCTCATCTCCGCATTTCTATTTAAAATTAACAATAAAAAGTAAATAAACTTTAAAAATGTATCACATCGGTTTTATCACTACAAACATTATTTTTAAGTTAAAGTCTCATTTTTTCCACGCAGGTGCGCCAAACAAATATCCTTCATGCAACTCTTCAAGATCATTAGTACCTAATTGTTGGTGTAAGGGGTCAGTTTATCCTACGACAAAAATTAATCCAAATAATAAGTTCACAGCCATAAAATATGAATATAAAATCTTTTTGTGATAAAAGATTTAAAGAATTTTTTTTTTTGAATAATTCACAAAGATGTATCAAAAAGTCATAAAATGTATCTTAATAAGTCAAGTAGCAACTTGTCTTAGAACAAATAATTAGACCAAAATAAAAATAACAATAAAATGTATGCAAGTTATGCATGCTCCTAAAAGTATATGATCCAGACAGCCACTAAGGCGACATAAGTCACTCATACCAATAGGAAAGTTAAATCAGCCACTAAAGTGTCTACAAAGATGCATATGATATGTCATGATAACAATAATGATGCTCAAAAGGTACATGTCACTATCCACTTAGGTATCTAAAAAGATAAAATATTCAAAACATAAAGGTTCTTGTACCACAAAGCTTAATTCTAATCTTAAATCCACTAAGGAATTATAGGTTACTTTGGAATTAAAGGTTCTGTTACTAAGATATTAGGGCAAGAATAATAATGAAGCTTAGTCTCGTCTCAGTCCAAAGGTCAATGAAGCTTCTAGCAAGAAAAATATTGTCGATGTATAGCACAAGAATTATAAAAATTGATCCAACTAGTTTTTAAATAAATGCAACGATTTGAGGGGTTTTCATTGAAACCAAAAGAAGTGACGATCTGATCAAACTTCAAACACCATTGCCAAGATGTTTGTTTTAATCCATAGATAGATTTCTTCATCTTGCATACTAAGTGTTCTTTGTCTGTTTTAGGAAAATGTTGAGGTTAAATTTTGTAAACATCTTTAGCAAGCTCTTCATTCAAAAAAGTTGTCTTCACATCTATTTGGTGAAGTTTTTAATTAAAGCGTGCAACCAGAGCCATTAATAACTCAAAAGACATCCTTGGTAGAGACAAGTGAGATAGTATCTTTGTAATCAATCCCTTATAATTGACTATAACGTTTTTGCTACTAGTCTGACTTTGTACCTCTCAATTTTAACATCTAGATTAAGTTTAGTTTTAAAAATCCATTTTCACCCAACAACCTTTCAACCAACAGGCAACTCCATGAGATCCCAAACATCTTTACGAGACATAGAAAAGTACGATCTTCCTTTAGAACAAATGGTCGTCATGTATGAAAGTCATCCTAAAAAATATGCTTGATCAGATTCAATAAGTCACGTAGAATGAGACAGACAATAAAATGTTCAACCTCCATAATTTGTGTAATAGCTAATAAAGAAACCACTAATTTTTAGATCAAGCTTCTTCTGTTGAGGATTATAAGGTTTGTGTAGTACCCTAATTTTGTCCGGCTAATTAAAAGTAATTCAAAAAATTAGTAATAATACGTTTAATAAATATTTTATAAGTATTATTATAAAATATAAAAAATCATTATTTTGAGTTTATATTTACATAAATATTCTCATTACATTTACAAAACAACAAAATTAAATTAAAAACAAACCAACATAAACAAAGAAAAATTATTTACATGTTTGCTTTTTAGCTATTTCTAACATGCAAGAGTATTTCCTTTGTCTAATGCAAAGCACCAAATACTTCCTCCATCTTATTGCTTTGAAACACCTCAAAATATTTCAAACAAACTAGTTCAAATACTTCATGCACACAAGAGTCCCACTCTCTTATTTATTTAAAGGTTATTATTACTTGTTAATGGTACACTCAATCAAAATATCAGCCACCCTTTTCCATTTTCATCTATGCATTTCCAATATTTCTACCAAAACAATATAAAATCCAGACATCAATTTATTTAGTAGACACATAGATCCAACCTTGTAGTCTATAAATTAAGGCAAAAATCAGTTTTGAGTTAAGAGGGAGAGTTTGATTTTTTCAAAAGAAGCACTCAACAAATAAAGGAGAGGAAGTAGTAAAAAGAGCAGAAACAGAAGGAAAGAAAAGAGAAATTAAAATATAAAATAGAAAAACGAGAAACAGAGGTAAACATAGGTCATTATTGTTTTGAAGTTCCACTGGTAACCGCCGCAAACCACTGCCAAAACCGTCAACCGTTCACCAACCGCCGCCTTCTCCTTTGCAGGATACCGCAGATCTGCATCACTTTCATCTTTGTTGTTCTGCTCTCTATCATTTTACTATCATCATTGTATCTATATGAAGTTTATATTAAAAATGAAATTTTTTCTTAGACTAAAACTTGAGTTTTGTATTTGAAAATATGTTTTAAGATGTATTGAAATTTTGTTTTAAGATTACTGAAAGAAATTTTGCCTAGGTTTAGGATTTTATTGAAAAATGAGTTGAAATCTGCCTTGTGGGTTTAGTATTTGATTGAAAAGTGAGTTTTGAGGCAATGCTTATATGTTTAAATGATTTCCCGATGCTGCACTGTGCGAAACGAGACCCTTGAGATTTAATTAGCTTGGGTTACTGTGATGTCTGATACCTTTTGATTACCTTGCCTTTTAATTAGCTTGGGTTACCTTATGTCTATGCGAAACATGAGTTGTTTTTGAAATGATGGTTCAACTTTTATTTTATTGAATCTTGTTTATTTATTTATTTTTTCTTTTCTTCCAAAATAAATATGTATTTTAAATTTTAAATTTTTTATTATTTTTTATTATTATTATTTTTTTTTTGATAATTATATAAAATTATTTCAAATAATTAATTAGATGTGGCATCTTTTTAATTGTTGAACAGTTATAACACAAGTTGTACAACTTAAAGGAAGCTCATTTCGTCAAAACTTTTTTTTCTTTTCAACAACAAAATAAACTTTCTTTAAAAAAGACAATCAACACATCGGATTTTTTAACCAAGAACTACGTAGCTTTGATTTCTCCATCGCACCGAGAGATACGTAAGAGCAAGATCACACTCTTGTCAAACACATTAATAATTTTTTTTCTCTTTATCTTTTTAAGTACACATTTATTTTAAAAAAACAATTGATATTCATATTTAATAATAAGGAGAAATAAATATATTTAAGTTAATATTAATTTTGCACAATTAATTATAGGTAACTGTTTTTTTACGGATGTCATAGGGTGCTAATACCTTCCCTATGCATAATCGACTCCAAACTCATAATTTGGTTTCAAATACCATTTTTTTATTTTATTTTTTCATTTTTAAGGGTTTTCAATATTTCTCTATTTTAAAATAAACTTTGGTGGCGACTCCATTAAATTCGAGAGACACTCGAAATTTTATGCCGCGACAGTCTGACTTCCACCTTATACAACTCCACACATAAAAATGTTTCAAGCTCGACTTCTTTCCCATCATAAGCTCATATGTAGTTTTCGACGTAGACATATTAGGTTCTAGATTAAGAATGTAGACAACAGTCTTCAAAGAATCTAAGCCACAAAATAGAAGAATTTTCATTTTTCCTACTTCACTTGGTTCCAACAACAAAATTAACAAATATTTCAATTGTTTCCAACATAAATAATTCATCACGCAAAGCTCTAAAACCTACATTAGCATAATCAAAACCAACAAGTTTTGCATTACCAAATCCATAGTGTAACCACTTTTGTCTAATGCTGAAATATAAATCAAGTTCCTTCCAATTAGAGGTGCATAAATTTTCATCTTTCAAAATTAAAGTGTGTCTAGAAGGTAAAAGTAGAAAAACAACTCTTCTCTCTACTACAGGTACTCTAGCTCCATCTCCTCAATAATTGTTACATCAACATCACTTAGTTTCCCTAGGTTTGTGAACCCCTACAAAGAAGGTACCTACCTGTCTTTTAAAAAAAAACTAGCAATCTTCAACCTTTTGGCCACGCTTCTTGCAATACTTACATGTCCCATTGAAGAAGATTTCATGTTAGGCTCATAATATTAAACTGCCTTTCCCTTTTTCTTATAATTGGAATAGAAATTTCCTCTGAGGAAGTTTCTCTTGACATCCTTTGTGCTAGAAGTAAAAACAATAAACTAAACACTCTAAGGCTCAACACTAAAAAAATAGAAAAACAACTCCTCTTTCTACTACGGGTACTCTAGCTCCATCTCCCACGATAATTGTTGTCTCAACATTACTTAGTTTCCTCACATAAGATTAAATATAATTTATTTGATCATAAAAAAAAAATATGGTTGTGCACGTGATTGGACTTCTTCTTCGCCCATTTTACAGGAAATGTGTCAATGTGTTATGATGACTCGTCACCTAACCCGATTCAATCTTGTTGATTTCTAAGTGCAGCGCTATGATCTTTATTTCATTTTAATAGTAATTCTAAATAGAAGGATTGCACATATCTATTTCATGAATCATGACAGAAAAACGCACATCAACGAAATTAGGGTTTTTGTGAAAACATAAAAACAAACGCAAATTTTCATTAATGGCTGAACGAAATTACATGAAATTGTAGTATATTATTCATCCACTATCGGATGTATTTCAAATTATAATTTAGCATAAGGTAAATATCCATCCACTATTCAAAAATATTTTATTTATTAAATCTGTAATTTTATCATCCTTTAATATTTATTCTACCAGTGAATTTATTCCTTCTTGAAAAATTGTTTTTATTAGGATTTTTATTGCTTCTATTAGAATATATGCTATCTTATTTCTATGTTTTTCTTACCTTATATGTCTTTTTAATTCCATAAGTTCTTTTTATTTAATAAATGTATTGGGCATATGCTATGTCTATAGGTGCTTCATTAAATAATTTTCCATAGTATATGATATTCTCTTTTTGATTAAGAAAGGAATTAAGTGAGAATTGTTGCCCTTTTTTTATGTGCGTAAAACGACCGAGAGTATTTTAACATAATAGAATGACATAATATTTATACACGAGCAGAGAAAGAACCCTCTCAACCATCTAACTAAAAGGAACGGTGCAACCGATCAACTGGCATTCCCAAACAGTAAATATTTACATTTTAAATAAGTGCATATAAGAATAATTAATTATTATATTTTATATTTTACTTAATGAAGGAAGTTTATTTAATCACGCTACCGTAATTTTATTTACCACTCAATGACACCTAACGATGCTACAATAATTTCCTTTACTCGTCCATTATTACTTCATCTTGTCATAGCTTTCACTAAGACATATACCTTCTTTTTCAAAACACTTATTATTTCTTTTACGCTTGGATGTTGCTTTCAGGTTTTCTTCCATGCACGTTTCACAAGCATATGTGATTTGAATAATAGGTCAGATCATTTTTATTATACTCAATGAGAGTTTTTTGTCCTATGTGGTTTAGCTATTTAAGCGTTATATTATTAGATGGTTAATTTAAGGAAAATGAGGGTTATTCACCTCTCATATTTATTCTTCGAGTGACGATTTTTTGAATTCTAAAAATACATCATTAATTCTTGATACATTTTTATTAGAGTAAAGTCTCATTTTAATCATTAAAAAAAAAACGCGTCGAACACAATATGGTCATTAAAAAAAATAAAAAATAACTTTTAGTTCTGAGAAAATAAAACATAAACTATTTAGTCCTAAGTAGGTAACTGACAATAATAAAAAAGAGACAATGTAATCCCTACACAGACAAAGAGTCCCTTACTTGAAAGTGGTCTAGGAATTGAATAAAATCGTTTCCTTTTGTGAACTTTAAACAACAGTTTTTTTTTTGTTTTTTATTTTTATTTTTTTTATGACTGTGGTCTAAAACCTGAAAACAATTGATTTTAGAATAGGCCACACTGGAGTATATATGACGTTTTCAAAATTGTTGATTATTGACTATTGTTCTGGCGATGGTTTTTTGTCTAATAAACAGTGATTTTCATTATTAAATTATTATTAAAATATATTATGGTCAATTTTCTTTAAGCATTAAATAAATTAATTGATAATGCGTTGAATTTATTTTTATAAGTGAACTGTGATAGATTGAGTATTTCTATTATATTAAATAAGAAAACTTTGCTCTCAGTCGTTAACTGTTGTCTCATTAGACAATTAACCTTAATGGTGAAAATATTTATACAATAATGTAGATAGTTCACTTCTCATTTTTGTTCTCTCAACTACAATCTCTTGAAGTACACATTTTAATACATTTTTATTATGAAAATATGTCAAGCTTTGTTTATATCACATTCTGTTAAATCAAATATTTTTTTATTAAATAAATCAATCATTTTAAACATTCACATATCTCCTTTTAAATATACAATTTTGTTAAACAATTTAGCTTTTGACAAAATGCTTCATTTTTTATCTAGCATTTTCACACCTTTAAGTTTAATGACACTAATTTTGCTTTTACAATATATGGTGCTTCAGAATTTAAACCGATTTAATCTAAAGCTCAAAGTATCACATGAGGTTAAACAAATAGCGTAACTTTAAATATATGTTCGACTTTTTATATAAATTTTGGTTCAGGTCTCTCCAGGAAGGTCTCTCTAGGAACAGACTTGTTTAGAGAGTATGGGAAGTGTACTTCACAAAATTTTGAAAAATAAATATTTTTAATATTTAACATATTAAAAAATAAATTATATGATAAAGAAAAAGACCTATATCACATATTGTGCCTCCACTATGTTTTAATTTTTAAAATAAATATGTGAGTGTTATATAATACTTTTTAAATGTATTAAAATTAAAAAAATAAAATTAAATGTGTGTTTTATTAATCATTTTGATTTAAATCAAGTATTTGTGGATAGATAATGGGACATAGTACACTGACTCAAATTTTTCAGACATTTTAAACAGAATACGGAATTCAGAGGCATTTTTTAGCTCGAAAGACACCACAACAAAATAGTGTGGCAGAATAAATGAAGAAATCTCGAATTGGGCAAAGGTTTTTGGGCATGGATTGTTATCTAAGGGTTTTTGGGCAGAGGTTATTAACATGACTTGTTATCTTATTAACAGGTCACCACGAGCTTCATTGGAAGGGAAAGTTGTAAATGAGGTATGGACAAATAACCCCATTAATCTTACCAATTTAAGGATTTTAAGGGTTCCAACTTATTTGCATATACCCAGTGAAGACCAATTTATACTTGATCCAAAGTCAAAGAAGTGTGTCAGTTTAAGGTATGGTGCTTCAGATTGTCAATGATGAGATTTTCTCTTAATTTTTCAGGTATACTTCTATTTGGGTAGTGTTAGTATTGGTAGCCAGTTGGGACATGCATTTAGAGCAGGTTGTTCTGAAGATAGCATTTCTTCATGGTAAATTGGAGCAACCAAAGGGTTTCAACGATACTGGACAACGAAAACTAGATTGTAAATTGAAGACATCTTTGTATAGTCTAAAGCAGTCTCTAAGGCAATGGTACAAGCACTTTGATTCATACATACTTTAGATTGGCTATAGAAGTTGTCAGTTATTATACTTATGTTAGGAGCATTGATGATTGTGACACCCTAAACCCAAATTGAAATAAAAAGTAAAATGCATTAGTTTCGATAGAGATTCGCAGCGGTTTCAAAATAAAGTATAAAAAAATTTCTTTTAAAATATAAGGCTCAGGACGTCACACTCACACTTACACAAGACGTTTGCATAAAAATTCTCAATTAAAAATCCTTTAATATAGAATATAGTTGAGGTTTATTAAACAAATATTTCTGACATATAACCATGTTCTAAAGTTAGAGACAATTAATTTCTATCTTCTAATAAAAGACCAAAAATAACACAATTGATCGATAGAGTTTACAAAACATAAATTAGTTCATAACTCAACAAAACACAACAAATTACTCGCATCCTGTATCACCTATTAGACCATGGATCACCAACCGATAACCTGAAATAATTGCGCTATCGTAACACCAAACACAAGCAATGAGGGGTGAGCTTCAAAAACACGTAATAGTATAAAATAATTGGGAAGTACACGTAAAACATTAATTAAACATTGTATGATATCAAATCACAATTAACAAGAATAATAAAGGTAAAACATTGATACAATCCACAACATCAAGTCAACACACAAATCAAGTAATGTTATGTATGCTCTTATTCTCTAGATTCCTCTTCGTTTTTAGGACCATTATAACACTGAATTACTTGGTTAGGCAGCTTGATACTATGCCACCATGCAAGTGGCAGACAATTCAAATTGGCTCTGTCCTCATAGATCCCCTCAACTCAACCTGAAACACATATACGCAACAATCAAGGTAAATGTGTGTTGCATGGTAACTCTCGATGTTTTGAGGGCTACCTCCAAGTCACCTAGGAATTCCCCACCGGAATACCTCACTACGCGAAAAAGCGCATTTTACAACGCTTTTTTTAAGCCATATACAACACTTTTTCAAAAAAAAAAAAGCGCTGTAGTTACTAGCGCTGTAAAAAGATACAACAACGCTTTTAAAAATAAAAAAGCGCTGTAAAACAGGTGGATATATAGCGCGCTTGTTATTCTCGTTTTACAACGCTTTTTTGAAAAAGCGTTGTATTAGGGAGTTACAGCGCTTTTTAAATCCCTGCAATAGCGCTTCAAATGCATGCACCTACTACAGCGCTTTTCCAAATAAGCGTTGTAATAGGTGCATTCATATAGATGCATTGTTATGAACCTTTTACAGCGCTTCTCCAAACAAGCGCTGTAATAGGTGGATTCATATAGATGCATTGTTATGCACCTTTTACAGCGCTTTTCCACAAGAGCGTTGTAATATGTGCTTCCATATAGATACATTGTTATGCACCTTTTACAACGCTTTTTCCAAAAGCGCTGTAGTAGGTGCATTCATATAGATACATAATACATCTTTTACAGCGCTTTTTCCAAAAAGCGCTGTAGTAGGTGCATTTATATAGATGCATAATGCACCTTTTACAGCGCTTTTTCCACAAAGCGCTGTAGTAGGTGCATTCTAATGCACATTTTACAGCGCTTTTTTGAGAAAGCACCGTAAAAGATGCTTTTTTTTTTTAGTTTTATTAAAAATGCTGTAAATTTTAAAAAGCGCTTTTTTAGAAAGCACTTTTTTTAGAAAGCGCTGTCTTTTAATCCAGAATCAGTTCACAATCAGTACACAACAATCAGTACACAACAACAACAAAACAACACTACAAAACAATCACTACACAAGAATCAGTACACAACAACAACAGAACTACATATTCACAACAATCAGTTCATATTTACATATTCGCAACAACCCAGAACTACATATTCACAACTACCTATTCATATAACTATCAGATTCACTATCATTTTCATACAACTACATATTCATATTCACAACTACATATTCACAAACAACACAGAACTACCATATTCCTTGCAGCATGCCATTTCCCAGCAAATCAAATATTCTTCATTTCAATCACATACTGACACCAGTCTTCCTTTATTTCTATTAGATCTTCTTCAGAATATGTTGGACTGTAATTGTCAAAGTACTGTGCGATATAAAAATTGAACATAAATAAGTTAGAGTCAAATATATACATAGTTTATATATGAAAATCAAATAATGAAAATACCATACCGTTTCTGGGATTATAATTTGATTCTTATCAACAATCTCCTTCATGAATCGCAATACATAGTACCCACAGTCGATGTTGTTAGTTTGACGAGGGCACTATAAAATAAAACATATAAGTCAATAATTATTTGTGCATTGATTGTAAAATGAAATTTTAAAAGCATATATTTCAAACCTTTATTGGAATCCATTTGATGTTATTTGACTTTTTCTTTGACACTGTAGCACCTCTTTGAGCTCGAAAAACTTGTAAAGCACTATCGAATAAATAAATGTGATTATTATAGCATTAACAAACAATTTATTTATATATATATGCAAAAAATAAATGAATATTACTTACGTGTCGAACATAGTCTTTATCTCGGGGTGATTGTTGTATTGGTCGTGCAAGAGATCTAGGTATTATATAACTTCAGAGGTCGCATTGATTGCAAATAGCACCCAATGTGCCCTACAACAACAAAAATTTGGTTTACACAACTAATAAATTAAGAACTCATAAATTAAAAAAGATATAAATAAAGAATATATATGGTGCAAAGAACAACTTATCCTTTTCTTAATTTCCTAATAGTATATCTACAACGTATTTCTTTACATTCACCGGATCGTGTTTAAGCATCGAAATCTTATGCGGAGACAACAATGAAAATCTATTTGACAATCTGCGCTTGCACACGAACTTCTCATACAAAAACCTTCAATGAAAATTTCAAATTAGATTAATTACCAATAAGTTAAATAAATTACAAATAAATGCAATTAAAAGTAATTTTTACCTCATGTATAAGCTGATGACAGTAGCACTCAACTTCTTATGGTCGAGAAGTTCGTATATGTGCTCTTTTTCAAAAAATTCTTCATACCCATCTCCGAATATAGCCTTATCCATGCTTATTATTCATGAATCATTGTCGCTGCCCATATTCGTGAATAGTATGTCAAGGAACGACCCATATCGAGCAAGTCGTGGCTGACTTATTTTAGGAGCAGGAGCAGCAATTGATTTTACCCGAACCAGTTTTTGAGCAGCAACTTTGGCCGCTTTATTACCCTCCAGCTTTTGCAGTTTGCCAGCTTTATTACCCTCCAATTTTTGAAGTTTTCCGGCTTTATTTTTAACACGAACATCAAGTCGTGGTGCGGCAGCTGCCTTGCTGGCTTGCTGTGCGGGTGGTTTATTGGATTGAATCTGAAAAAATGAGGTTAATCAGTTTGTTAGTTTATTGAATCTGAAAAAATGACAAACCTTACAGAATAAATGTGACAAACCTTTTCGGGCAATGTGGCTGTGTCGTTTCTGGGAATCTTCTTATCATTCCCTTTAGGCTTTGTTTGAATCTAAATAAATGTGAAATTAAAGTTAACATCGGAAAAAATTCAGCAATTCAATATTATCAATTAAACATACATTTCAATTAATTAAAAATACCTTATCAAGGGCAACAAGATGTTTGGACCATGCCACGTAACTGCCAATTGCTTCGCCCAAATAATTCAGATCTGCATCGTTGTCCGGTATAGGCAACGGTGCATTTGGTTCCAAAGCAATAACTGATGATACTCTGACATGGCCAACAGGGATTGGTGTGTTGTGCAATACTTCACCCAGAGTATTGCACAATGTTCCTTTTCCGACCTTCCGATGAGTAGGGGAGGATAAGTACAACACGCATGAAGTGACACCCTAAATCAATGGTTAATACATAAGTATATGAAACAATTAGTGAATGAATTTCTTATTTTATTAAGTAATTAATTACCTCAGGAAGACTTTTGAGACCAACGTTGCAACTCGCGTTTTCACTCTCCATTTGATTTTCACGTTGGAGCTGATCCGGAAGTTGCTTGTCTTTATTCGTCTTCACCAAGAATGCCACTTGCTCTGTTAATACTTTGATCTTCTCTAATACTTCCTCGTTAGATGGATTTTGGCGCTTCTCTTGTGAAAAATAGCTTATAGGAGTTACGCCAAATCCTTTCCCCCTCACGTGGCCAGAATATTCAGGAACATTAAACACTTTACCTAGTATGTCCCTGCAACTAGCCTTGTTGTCCTCTTGATTTTTCGAACTTTGTTCGAGATTCGCCTAAAATATATACACGTAGGATTAAGAAGATTATTTCAATATCAATTTTAAAATACAATATTAAAAAATATTAAAGTGATAAATATACTTACGCGAGCTTTATTTACTTTTTGAACATTTTCGTTATCAACCACTCCGTCTTTATTTACGCGAGCTTCCTTCCACAATATATGACGACCCAATAGTTGATCGGATTGGGTGTCTTGTAGCTATTCTCGTTAATATCATAAACAAAATATTAGTTAGAAAGTATAGTTTATAATGCCACATTATATAAAAGTGATGTTTAATTACTTACAAGTTTTTGCTCTAGACGTGCATATCCCATACGAGATTTCTTGTATGGGTGGGGAATAATTTTTGCCGCCTCGCGATTTTCCTTACTAATATTCTATATAAAAATAATAATATTCTTGTAAAAATTTAAAATACGCTATGAATATGAATAATAAAACACAAATGCTAATAAATTAATCACTTACAACAAACGCAGGGTCCGAACGTTATGCTACGAATGCGCTCAATTCCTCATTTGATATATAATGTTTATATATTTTTGGAGCTTCCGCATTCATATTGCCACCTCGATCTCTTAGATAGCAATTTGAGAGGTGAGATCTAAAACCCCGGTGTATTTTCCCGGCAACTCTCAGCAGGTAACTCTTTCTCACCTCGTCAACATCAAAAGTTGCCTGCAAACCAAATAAAGATATAGTTTGAGTAAAGTACTTCAAAGCAGTTTGTAAAAAATCATAGTAAAAAAGTGGAGTAAAAAATTACTTTTATATCAGCCCACAATACATCTTTTGCATCCTTCAATGCCTTATCTCTCCAATCATCTATTGTGATGGGGATATTCTGACGAACAACAACTCCAATATAACTCACAAACATTGAACTGTTGGGGTCAATTGGCTGACCACTCTCATTCCATCCCACCTAATAAACTCATATAGTAAGTACCTCAAATTATAAACAACAAACAAAGTAAACACCAAACAAAGTATTGTTTATAGTATAAACAACAAACAGAGAAAACAGCAAACAAAGTATACCTCAAATTTTTGCCTAGTACTTCTTGCTTTTATAACATTTTGCATTATGGTTGCATCACGTTTGACTTCATTTTCGTAAGTCTTGGTGTTGCCAACTTCTTCATTTTGACATTCTAAATCTTTGTTGGTATCCATTAATCTAAAACAACATCAACATGCAGTTCAGTATAACTTCAACAAGTTCAACATGCAGTTCAGTATAACTTCAACAAGTTCAACATGCAGAGTCTAAGTACGTAGCAGTATAAGTTCAACATGCATTTTAGTGAAACAAAAAACTAATAGATACAATACCTGAAATAGCTCTTTTTAATGCTTAGGGTTACAGGTTCACAGACGAACAGCGTAGAAGACGATGAAAATGAGGACGAACGATCGTAGGGTTACGGGGTTTACAGACAAAACAAGAACAAAGACGAACTAAGTAGTGATGTTTATGATGTTTACGTACGATCGTAGGTGTATGATGTTTACTTAATGAGAGTAAGTAATAAGGAGGAAACAAGGGAAACTGAAACACTCGTAGGGTTCGTAGGGTTTGCAATGAGAAGGAGAACGCAAAGGAAACTGAAACACTCGTATGAAATTTACGTAATGAAGATGAAACTGAAGAGTTTACTGTTCTATATAAAACCCTATTACAGCGTTTTTTTGAAAAAGCGCTGTAATAGGTCTCATTATTTTATTTTTTAAAAGCCTACTACAACGCTTTTTTATAAGCCTTTTAAAGCACTTGTAATAAAGCGCTGTAAAATACCTCTTTATTTTTATTTATTTAAAAGGCTTTTACAACACTTTTATACAAAGCGCTTTAACAGGCTTCTTTGTTTTATTATATGCAAATGCTATGTGACCCTTTTACAGCGCTTATGCAGAAAGCGCTTTAAAAGACCTCCTTATTTTTTTTATTTTAAAACCCTATTACAACGCTTTTTGAGAAGAACGCTATAATAGAGTTTTATATATTAAATGCCTCTTTGTTTTATCATATCCAAAGGTTGTGTGACCCTTTTACAGCGCTTATGAAGAAAGCGCTTTAAAAGACCTCCTTATTTTATTTTTTTAAAACCCTATTACAACGCTTTTTTAAAAGAGCGTTGTAATAGGGTTTTATATATAAAATGCCTATTTTTTTTTATTATATGCAAACACTGTGTGACCCTTTTACAGCGCCTATGCAGAAAGCGCTGTAGAAGACCTCCTTATTTTATTTTTTTAAAACCCTATTACAACGCTTTTTGAGAAGAACGCTATAATAGAGTTTTATATATTAAATGCCTCTTTGTTTTATCATGTCCAAAGGTTGTGTGACCCTTTTACAGCTCTTATGAAGAAAGCGCTTTAAAAGACCTCCTTATTTTATTTTTTTAAAACCCTATTACAACGCTTTTTTAAAAGAGCGTTGTAATAGGGTTTTATATATGAAATGTCTATTTGTTTTATTTTTTTAAAACCCTATTACAGCGCTTTTGCAAAAGAGCGCTGTAGTAGGGCTGTGTGACTTCATTATTTTTGGATTACAAACAGTTAAATTATTTTGTTTTCTTCCAAATTCCAAATAATTTTGTTTTCTTCCAAATAGTTAAATTATTTTTTCTTCCAAATTAGTTAAATTACTTTTTCTTCCTAATTGTGTGTTTAATTATTTTTTTTTCTTCCAAATAATAATTTTTTCTAACAAAATTATAATTTTCTTCCAAATAATACCTATATATATATCAATGCTAAATTACATGATCAGTTCAAGTTCAAACAGTTCAAGCTAAATTACATGATCAGGTCAAGTTCAGTATACAATTACATACAGTATAAGCAGAAAATTACAAACAGTTCAAGCTAAATACCAAAATGCTCAATTATGGAAGATCAAACAATTAAATTACACATGAACTCAGTTCAGATTACATGGCTTAAAAACAATTAAACACATTAAGATGCCCTTCTTCTTTTCTTGGTGGGATTCACATTTGTTTGTCCATTAATGATACGAAATGATGGATTAATGTAAATTCCCTCATCATGATCATCTCTAAGATATAAACCATCATCAGTTGAATCAATTTCATGTGGTTGTGATGTTGCAAAGAAAAGATAATTACCAACATCTTCATCATTATTGTTATCATCACTTATTTTATTGGTCGATAGGACAACGGACCATTTATCATCAGCAGGATCAGTGACATAAAACACTTGTTGAGCTTGCGACGCTAAAATAAAAGGCTCATCTTTGTATCCCAGCCTATTAAAATCGACAAGCAAGAACCCCTACTCATCAATTCGAACGCCATTATTATTATCGACCCACTTGCAACCAAATATGGGAACACGAAACATCGTGTAGTCTAGCTCCCATATGCGTTTGATAACCCCAAAATATGATAGATTTGCATATATTGGGTTCTTGTCTTTTGCACTTCAGATATGCATCGCTTCAGCTACGAGAGTGACTTCGCTATTTTGCATAGTGGTTTGATCATCTTGTTCTTTGGTATAAAATGTGTAGCCATTAATTACATAACCGGTGTAAGAAAAGACATATAAACTCGGACCATTTGCTAGCCACCTCAATCTCTGTGAAATTGATCTGGGGTCTACATCAAACTTTGACTTTATGTGATTTTTTAACCATGTTATGAAACTTTGATTGTGCTCTCGAGTTATCCAATTTTGATTCATATTCATGTTCAAACTAGATAACTGATCCATGTGTACTGTAACATACGGTTGAACCTCATCATCATTGTGCAGAACATATAATTGTGTCTGCTCCCATTCTGTCCTTGATATAGTCATTAGTCTATTTCCAATTATCCCTTCTCCTGATAATCTTCCCGAATGACGAGACATGGGAAGCCCTATGGATTCAACATTTGACAGATATTCAGTACAAAATTCAGCAGCTTCTTCGACAATGTACCGTTCAGCAATACAACCTTCTGGTCGACTTCTACTTTTTAGGTACCCTTTTAATATTTTCATATATTGTTCTATCGGGTACATCCATCTCATATAAGCTAGCCCACAAAGTTGTGTCTCCTTAACAAGATGAACAGTAAGGTGAACCATTATATCAAAAAACGAGGATGGGAAATACATTTCAAGCTCACACAAAGTAACAACAATTTCCCTCTATAATGTCGGTAATTTCTGAGGATCGATAACTTTACTACAAATTTCCATGAAGAAGAAATATAATTTAGTTATGGCTCGACAAACTTTTTCAGGTAAAATTGAACGTATACCTATTGGTAGCAAATGCTCCATTAGAATATGAGCATCATGGGTCTTCAAACCTTTTAACTTGAGGTCTTTCATACAAACTAAAGTTTTAATGTTTGAAGAGTATCCTTTGGAACTTTAACTTTGTGTAGATATTTACACAAAACAATTTTTTCCTTTCTAGATAGAGTATGAGCGGCTGGAGGTAGATATGTGCGATTTCCTTTCTTTACGGGACCCAATTCATTTCTTATTTCCATATCGACCAAGTCCAATCTTGAATTGATGCCATCGTTAGACTTTCCTGGTACATTGAGTAACGTACCAATAACACTGTCAAATACATTTTTCTCAATATGCATCACATCGAGAAAATGTCTTACATACAATGACTTCCTATATGGCAATTCAAAGAAAATTGACTTTTTCTTCCACCCAGTTTTGACTAGCTCTCCCACAAAAGGTTTGCCAAATTTATTGGTCAAACCTTGTACTTTCTCAAGTATTTGATATCCAGTCGATGCTACAGGAGCTCTATCTTCCTTTGATTTTCCATTGAATGCATTTCTCCACCCACGATACTGATGACTATAAGGTAAAAATCTACGATGTCCAAGAAATACATTCTTCTTACAATGTTTCAACCGCATCCAATTTGTACTCTCTTCACATATAGGACATGCACACTGACCTTTAATGCTATATCCTGATAAATTACCATATGCTGGAAAATCATTAATTGTGTCGAACAACATAACCCTCAAATTGAAACATTCTTTCTTATACCCGTCATAAACTTCTACACCTGTCTCCCACATAATTTTTAAATCTTCAATTAAAGGAGCCAAGTATACGTCGATATCATTCCCCGGTTGTTTGGGTCCAGAAATTAACAGAGACAACATCATAAACTTACGCTTCATACATAACGATGGAGGTAGGTTATAAATCAACAAAATCACAGGCCACGTGCTGTGTGAGATGCTTTGAAGACCATGTGGATTCATTCCATTAGTAGAAAGTGCAAGGCGTAGATTTCTTGACTATATCCCAAATTTAGGATACTCGTGATCAATTTTTGCCCATTGCGGAGAATCTGCAGGATGTCGAAACTTTTCATCTCTAATTCTTTCATCTGCATGCCATGTCAAGTGTTTTGAATCTTCTTCACTGCGATACATGCGCCTAAATCTTGGTATTATAGGAAAATACCACACGACTTTTGCTGGAGTAGATTCTTTCTTCTTATATCGAGAGACATTGCATTTCGGACACGCCTTTAGTAATTCATATTCATTTCGAAATAAAATGCAATCGTTAGGACACACATGAATCCTTTCGTAACTCATACCAATAGAGCACAAAATTCGTTTAGCCTCATAGGTTTGACTGGGAAGTTCATTATCATCTGGCAACATATCTTTTAAGAGTGTTAGTAATTCTGTGAAGCTTTTATCAGACCATCCATTACTCGCTTTTAAGCTGTACAACTTTAATATCGCCGAAAGTCTTCTGAATTTAGTACAACCATTATATAATGGTTTCTCTGCACCACTCAACAAGCTCTCAAACATTTTAGGACACTCACGAAGATCTTCTTCAACTGCTTTTGCAATCTCCTCAATTCGGTCCGGCTCATATGTATCTGTGTTGAAATCAGTTGAAACATATGTATCTGTGCGGGTGTTTCCATTGATTTTCTCACCATATCTTATCCAACATGTATAGCTTTGATCAATTCCATACCATACTAAATGTCCTTCCAATTCATCTGCTCTAACGCATTTTCCAAAACAACATTTTAAACAAGGACAAACGACTCTATTTGGATCTTTTGCATTCATCACTGCAAACTCAATAAACTCCTTCACTTCATTTTCATACTCTTTTGTCAATCGATTTGCAGACATCCATTTCCGGTCCATTTATATGACCTATATATATAAATGCAGTTACACAATAAGCATGATTTCAAGTATGATATATATCACCTATATATAATACACATATCTTATAATATTGGTCCAAGATTGATTTCAAAAAAGAACATATATATCATGAGAACATATCTAATATCATGGAACAGTTTATCAGTTTTAATTAGTGACAACAGCAAATAAATAAAATACATGTACTTGAGACAATGTTGATCAATTTGTTTTAAAGGAGGACACTACGCAAAAAATAGCATTTTACAGCGCTTTTTTTAAGCCATTTACAGCGCTTTTTCAAAAAAATAAGCGCTGTAGTATCTAGCGTTGTAAAAAGATACAACAATGCTCTTTAAAATAAAAAAGCGCTGTAAAATAGGTGGATATATTGCGCGCTTGTTATACTCGTTTTACAGCGCTTTTTTGAAAAGCGCTGTAATAGGTGCAGTCTTATACATGTTTTACGACGCTTTTTCAAAAAAGCGCTGTAATAGGTGCATGCTTACTAGTTTTACAGCGCTTTTTTAAAAAGCGCTGTAATAGGTGCAGTCTTATACATGTTTTACAACGCTTTTTCAAAAAAGAGCTTTAATAGGTGCATTCTTACTAGTTTTACAGCGCTTTTTAAAAAAGCGCTGTAATAGGTGCAGTCTTATACATGTTTTATAACGCTTTTTCAAAAGAGCGCTGTAATAGGTTCATTTTTATACTAGTTTTAATAAAAAGCGCTGTAAACTGGATTGACATTTTTTAATGGAATTTTTAGTCATGAAATGTGTTTTTATAAATTAAATATTATAATAAAATAATTTTTATACCTATATTAGATAAAGAAATTGTCTAATATGATTTTTTCACAAGAAAATTAACTAATATTTTAAAATGCTATATGGGCGCTGTTAATAGAGAACTAATCACACACATAACAAGCTATTAAGCTAAGATTGAAACAATCCTTACAAGAATAGAACCAATAAAACCACATGTACAAATAATGCTAGAAGATAGATGATAAAGTGTTGGTTTTCATAGAACTGTTTTATCAAATCAGTACTAATACAAAGGCTTTTATTTGGTCTTGCCATTGTGTATCAAGTTCAAAGATACTAACAGGATGTTATACTATCTTTAACAGGACCATATTGGTGGTCTTCAAGTTCTTCATGAGAATAAATGGTTTAATGTTCCTCATGTCCATGGAGCTCTTGTTGTCAACATAAGAGATCTTCTGCAAGTAAGTATTAGTGAATGATTATTATAGATTTTTTTTTTTAGTTTATCTTTATTGTTATGATTATTCTAGTTTATATAAAGAATACCTATATAAGAATTGAAAAACTAAAAAATTGAAAGAATATAGGATAAAAAAAATTACTTGAGCAGCTTCATTGGAAGCATTCTTAGTCCAAATAGAAATTTTCTCCTGCCTATTCCTAACATTCACAACTGCTCCACAGATTTCATCTCCATGATCAAATTGTTCTCCAATCATTACCAACAACTTAATAGATCAAGAACACAAACACACAAAAATCAATTTCTTTATTTTTTATTTTTTATTTATAACAAAGAGAATAATCAAAATTCAATAACCTCATAACAGATTCAAAATCATACAGTATACAACCAAGTAGTATCAGACTTTCCCTTCGAAAAAGTCACAGTCCATTTTCCACCATTAGAACAAATGGGGTCCTCCCATTTAGGGTTTTTTTAATGACAAGAAGTATTCAAAATTAACAAAAATGGTTTCAAAAAATTAACAAAAATGGTTTCCACCACCAGATTCAAAATTAACAAAGAATAAAATTTCACAAACAATAAATATTCAAGAAACAATAAAAAAAGTGTTCTTTTTAATGGAACCCTAAAATAAAAAGATTGAAATTTTACCTCCAAAACTCTTCAACAATGGCGAAAGTGTAGATGGGTCGAATAGAACTACTCCAATCAGCTTGTTTGGATTTGGCGGAAGGGTTATTGAACCAGAAGGTCGAAGAATTCTCGAGGGGGTGAGGTTGATGGATGATGGCGGTGGTGTGGGGTTTGGAAGTGGCGAAAGAATTGTCTTCGTCGTGGCGGAAGAATCTTCTTCAAGGTCGTTGTTGTCGTCTTCAATAACCCTATTCATCGTGATGGAAGAATCTTCTTCAAAGTTGTTGTTGTTTTTGGAGATGGAAGAGAAATGAGGGATGGAGTGATGGAATTGTTGGTGGAGAAGAAGAGGTTTTCAGATTTAGAAAACCCTAGAGAGAAAGGAAAATTTCTGTGTGGAAATATTGATTTAGAAAATCCTAAGTTTTAAAAGAAAAAAAAAAAGCAAAGAAAAACACTTACGTGTGTATATACTTAAAAAATTAGAAATACCCTTTGACAACGCTTTTAAAAGGACCTAAATTTTTTAGACCCTATTACAACGCTTTTATAAAAAGCGCTTTAAAAGACCCTATGTAATAGTGATTTTACAACACTTGTATAAAAAGCGCTCTAATAGGTCCTTTTATTATGTGAAAGCGCTTGTATTTTACAGCGCTTATCAGAAGCGCTGTAAAAGGGTCGTAAACATTATGTGCAAGTGTTATGTGATCCTATATGACCCAACAACAGCGTTTTTTTAAAGCGCTTGTAAAAAACGTTGTTCTATCCTCCGTTAATTTTAAAATATTATATAACAACGCTTTTATTTAATAAGCGCTATAAAAGGAGCGCTATAAAATGCAATTTTTGACGTAGTGGGAGCAAGGTAAATCAATTTGTAGATGGGCGCACAGTAGATGAGATGAGGGTTCGCAGGGTAGAGGAGATGAGGGTTTGGACAACGTATTAAATTTGTTTTTTTTTTATTTAACGTGAACGTTTCTTATTTAAAATGAATGCTTTTACAGCGCTTGTTCAAAAAGCGCTCTAATAGGTCCTTTAAAAATGTGAAAGGGCAAGTCTATTACAGCGCTTGTATAAAAAGTGCTGTAATAGGTCATTTGATTATGTGAAAGCGCAAGGCTTTTACAGCGCTTCAACAAGAAGCGCTTTAAAAGCTATGTAACATAAGGTGGGAGCGCTACATTTTACAGCGCTTGTGTTTAAAGCGCTCAAAAAGCGTTGTAAAAGGCTTTGTAAGAGCGCTTCAATTTACAGCGCTTTCTAAAAAAGTGTTGTAAAAGAGTTGTAAACATTATGTGCAAGCGTAGGTGACCCTATATGACCCTACAACAGCGCTTTTTTTACAGGGCTTGTAAAAAAAGCGTTGTTGTATCCTCCGTTATTTTTTAAAAATTATACAACAGCGCTTGTATTTAATAAGCGCTGTAAAAGACGCACTATAAAATGTCATTTTTGGCGTAGTGCCTCCAATGTCTAACAATCTTGCCTTAAGGCTCAACAGTAGACCACCACGATCAAGCTCATTCAGTTGTGCTTCCCCAACATCACTAGGTTTGTCAGGCTCAACCTATATGATATCAAGATAATCCCAACTTCAAAGAAATAACATCTAGTTTTTCTCCTTGTTGGCCTAGGCTACTCACTCCATTAAGAGAACCATCATCGGCACAGGTTGAATTTGTCACTATTCAATTAAACACAATATGCATTTCATAACATTCATCAAGGTGGTAACATCATAAGTCAACAAGTACACATCGTCATTGCATATTTCCATAGTCATATATTACATTCAAAATTTATCATCATAATACACAAGCTCCAACAATACAGGATTTTCACTCACAGATAATAATACTAGATCATTCACACACATCACGTCAATTGCAATGCAAATAATTACAATTCATCACATTTTATATCATATAACAATATCAATGGATGATATAAATAAAATACACAATACATCAAATACACAATTCTACAATAATTTCAACTACCACACAATCTTCAAAATCAAATCAAACAACACCCTATAAAAGTTTCTAACTCATATTTTAACCTCACCAAATTTAAGTTTTCTCATTAGTCAATTGTTACTCAAAAAGCTTAAGCCGTACGTAGCGAGCCCCGAATGACTTTTGGGAAATATGGTTTTCTCGCTCATCTCACTTAATTTACACTCATGAATTCGAACTCACTATCATCCCATACCTCATTTCAACACCTTCTCAAACATAGGAATCAATGAGAGTTTTCAACAACAACAACAGATCAATAAGGTGCAACAAACGAGTCTAAAATAACGACGAGTTCACAAAATTACCGAGACACAATGATAAATTATGTGGAGCATAAAAATCAGCCTTAAATAATTAATAATAATTTTAGGAACCAAAATGGAGTTAAAATATGAGAAAAAATTGCAGAAAAAGTCTCACCTAACGCGTTAGAGCGCCGAAAGGGTCTAACGTCAACTTCACAGTTACGTGCAACGTATAGTGTTTTTCAAAGGTTTCGACACAAGGATTCCAAAAACAACATCCATTTTTCCAAACAAAAAACGTGGTGGTCGGAATCGAAGAAAAACAGCGACGTCAATGGCGGAAACCCATTTTTCAAGTGTGACAGTTTGTGATTTCTAGCATAGGGAATGAAAGAGAATGTTGAGTAGAGTCGAAATATGGTCTTGGTTTTCACCCTTAGTGCCTGTGGTGGGTGGAAAGTGCATCCAAAGTGGTGGCCATGGTGGTTTTGCGATCATTTTTTCTTCCGACGAGAGACGCCATGGTGGCTAACATAAGCGGATGGTCGTGGTTAGATGATGGCTAAAACGCAAATTAATATGTAGAAGTAGAAAATAGGAGTATAAATAGTTGTCTGGTCTAAAATCCATTTTCTAGTATTTCTTAAAAGTTCTTGATAAACAAATAATTTATTTTACTCATCTACACTAGAAATGTTTTCTCCAAATACTCATTTTAACATAATATTATTTTTTTCTTAACAAAAATAAAAAAATAAAAAAATAAATAAACAAATATAATTTTAACCACTAAATCAAATAAAAAATCATCACATCATAGCAAACAAAAATATAAAGAAAATTAGTTATAATGTTTATCAACATATATTCTAAAACACTTTAAATATCACATTAACTCGGTAAAATAGTATTTTAATTAATTAAATAATCTATTATAAAATTTAGGGTGTTACAATATTGGATCTTTTTTTTCTTCATATTATTGTATGTTGATGATATATTGATTGTTGATAGTCATTTACATGATGTAAATGAATTGAAAATCATGTTAGGAAATGAGTTTGGCTGCATAGTCTACCTTCTTCAAATTTTCCATCCACTCAAACTCCATCCCTTTATAGTACCTCATTTACCACTTATTTCAAAGATCCATCTACCATAACATTTCCACTACCTACACATACTCCACATGCATACACTACTTGTACTCCATTACGCCCCACATATACATGTCCACTCACTACGCGAAAAAACGCATTTTACAGTGCTTTTTTTTAAGCCATTTATAGCGCTTTTTCAAAAAAAAAAAACGTTGTAGTTACTAGCGGTGTAAAAAGATACAACAGTGCTTTTTAAAATAAAAAAACGCTGTAAAAAAAAAAGGTGGATATATTGCGCGCTTGTTATACTCGATTTAAAGCGTTTTTTTTAAAAAAGCGCTGTAAATTCCTGTAACAGCGTTTTTTAAATCCCTGCAATAGCGCTTCATAAGCATGCACCTATTGAAACGCTTATGTGAAAAAGCGCGGTAATAGGTGCATTCAATAGATGCATTATTATGCACCTATTACAGCACTTTTGCAAAAAAGCGTTGTAATAGGTGCATTCAAATAGATGCATTGTTACGCACCTTTTACAGCGGTTTTTCCAAAAAGCGCTGTAGTAGGTGGATTCAATAGATGCATTATTATGCACCTTTTACAACGCTTCTTCAAAAAAGCGTTGTAGTAGGTGCATTCTAATGCACGTTTTACAGCGCTTTTTTGAGAAAGCGCTGTAAAAGGTGCTTTTTTTTTTTTAGTTTTATCAAAAATGCAGTAAATTTTAAAAAGCGCTTTTTGGTTTTTTATGACATTTTTTTAGAAAGCGCTGTCTTTTAATTTTTATTCCAAAATCATTTTTATCCAGAATCAGTTCACAATCATCTCACAAAATCAGTACACAATAACAACAGAACTACATATTCACAACAATCAGTTCATATTTACATAACTACAACAGCCCAGAACTACATATTCAGAATAGAACTACCATATTCACAACAGCCCAGAACTACCTATTCATATAACTACCATATTCACAACAGCCCAGAACTACCTATTCATATAACTATCAGATTCACTATCATATACATACAACTACATATTCACAAACAACATAGAACTACCACATCCCTTGCAGCATGTCATTTCCCAGTAAATCAAATAATTTTCATTTCAATCACATACTGACACCAGTCTTCCCTTATTTCTGTTAGATTTTCTTCAGAATATGTTGGACTGGAATTGTCAAATTACTGTGCGATATAAAAATTGAACATAAATAAGTTAGAATCAAATATATACATAGTTTATATATGAAAATCAAATAATGAAAATACCGTACCGTTTCTGGGATTATAATTTGATTCTTATAAACAATTTTCTTCATGAATCGCAATACATAGTACCCATAGTCGATGTTGTTAGTTTGACGAGTGCACTATAAAATAAAACATATAAGTCAATAATTATTTGTGCATTGATTGTAAATGAAATTTTAAAAGCATATATTTCAAACATTTATTGGAATCCATGTGATGTTATTTGACTTTTGCTTCCACAATGGAGCACTTCTTTATCGAAAAATGTATGATGTTTACATAATGAGGAGGAAACAAGGGAAACTGAAACACTCGTAGGGTTCGCAATGAGAAGGAGAACAAAGAGGAAACTGAAACACTCGTATGAAGTTTACGTAATGAAGATGAAACTAAAGAGGTTTACTGTTATATACAAAACCCTATTACAGCGCTTTTTTGAAAAAGCGCTGTAATAGGTCTCATTATTTTATTTTTTAAAAGCCTACTACAGCGCTTTTTTAGAAGCCTTTTAAAGCGCTTGTGAAAAAGCGCTGTAAAAGACCTCCTTATTTTTATTTTTTTAAAAGCCTTTTACAGCGCTTTCATACAAAGCGCTTTAAAAGGCTTCTTTGTTTTATTATATGCAAACGCTATGTGACCCTTTTACAGCGCTTATGCAGAAAACGCTTTAGAAGAGCTCCTTATTTTATTTTTTTAAAACCCTATTACAGCGCTTTTTCAAAAGAGCGCTGTAATAGGGTTTTATATATAAAATGCCTCTTTGTTTTATTATATTCAAACGCTATGTGACCCTTTTACAGCGCTTATGACGAAAGCGTTGTAAAAGACCTCCTTATTTTCATACTCTTTTGTCAATCGATTGGCAGACATCCATTTCCGATCCATTTTATATGACCTATATATATAAATGTAGTTACACAAATAATAAGCATGATTTCAAGTCTGATATATATGACCTATATATAATACACATATCTAATATTGATCCAAGATTGATTTCAAAACAGAACATATCTAATATATAACAATTTATCAGTTTTAATTAGTGACAACAATAAATAAATAAAATACAGTATCTGAGACAACGTTGATCAATTTGTTTTAAAGGAGGAGCAGCGTAAATCAATTTGTAGATGGGCGCACAGTAGATGAGAGGAGAATTTGCAGGGTAGAGGAGATGAGGGTTCGTAGGGTTATGACAACGTATTAAATTTGTTTTTATTTATTTAAAGTGAATGTTTTTTATTTAAAATGAATGATTTTACAGCGCTTGTACAAAAAGGGCTCTAATAGGTCCTTTAACAATGTGAAAGGGCAAGCCTATTATAGCGCTTGTATAAAAAGCGCTGTAATAGGTCATTTGATTATGTGAAAGCACAAGGCTTTTACAGCGGTTTAACAAGAAGCGCTTTAAAAGCTATGTAACATAAGGTGGGAGCGCTTCATTTTACAGCGCTTATGTTTAAAGCGCTCAAAAAGCGTTGTAAAAGGCTATGTGAGAGCGCTTCAATTTACAGCGCTTTTTAAAAGAGCGGTGTAAAAGAGTTGTAAACATTATGTGCAAACGTATGTGACCCTATATGACCCTACAACAACGCATTTTTTACAGCGCTTGTCAAAAAAACGTTGTTGTATCCTCTGTAATTTTTAAAAAATTATACAACAGCGCTTGTATTTAATAAGCGCTATAAAAGACGCACTATAAAATGTGATTTTTGGCGTAGTGACTTGTATACATTACTCCATTGGGATCCCCACATACATCACCACTCTCCTATATTCCACATCCACCGTTATATCATCCAATCTTGTTTGGACCACAAGGACAATCAGATGAAACCTTCACCCCAATACTCGATTAGCACCCTACACAATCGGGCTCTACATACCAATAGCATCAGCATCAACAAGAGCATCATCATCAACAAGAACTTGAATCAGAGGACCATAAAAAAATAACATGCTTTTACATGTTTGGGCCTAGGAAAACACCCGCACCATAAAAATAGTGCAATACATAGTTTTCGGTTTAACAAGAAAACATCTATGACAACACTTATTAAAATAGTATTGTTAAAAGTGTTCACATTAAACAACGCTTATAACAAAAGCGTCGACGTAGGTTCTGTTTAAAATAAAATACAACACTTTTACGTAAATCTAAATTTTGATGTAGTGGAAGGAGGAGGAGGAGCAAGCACGAGGATCGAATGAGCAACAAGATGTTAAACACTTTGATGGACGATATGTAATCTGGCTGGCAGGAAACATGCAAGTAAATTTGCTATTTATTTTAAGTACTTCTTTTAATTAAATTTACTATATACAATACCACATGCATTTTAGAAGCGATGGTTCATTCGTTGATCCTCACTCAGAGAAAACACTCAGGAGAATTTATATTTCGATAATGTTGAATATTGTTTTCAATATTTTTACCAAATTTAATTTATTTAAATTGTTTGTTGTTTTTATGTATATAGAAAAACATTATCTCAATCAGACAGCTCATCATCTCCATGGATGAATTATGCTCTCGTACTTGATGAAGCTACTGCAAACAGATTCTAGGAGACTGTTAGAAGCTTTTATCAGCAAATTGTTGATGGAGAAAGGTTTTCTCGTCCCCCAAAGTTAATGCAAGAAATGCTCAACTTAATAAAGCAGATGAATTAGTAGATGACACAACAAATGAATTAGCAGCTATCACAAAGTCAAATTGTGGCGCAAGAATTTAGGATTGAACTACAGCTGCGGGAGGAGAAATAGAGATAGATGATGGAGCATCAACAAGTTATATTAATAAAATAAAATAAAATAAATTGAAGAAAAAATACATATTTAAATTATTGATGCCCACCTAAATATTCTCTAGTTCCACATCTAGGCTGTCGTCAAATTCGTCTAGCTATTTGAATGAGTTGAGGTTGTTCTGGATGATCCTCATTTTGATCATTATTCTCATCGTAATTTGTATGTGGATTAGAACGACTACCACCTGTCTCCATATAATTTTGAGTCTCAGGGTTATACATGAAATCAAAAACAACGTAAGCCGACTCAGGAGTTATGTAGAGTTCCAAACAAATTATAGAAAATTATGTGTTCTGTCAAATAACCGATGGTTGGTATTTTTGGCACTGATGGAACGTAATACTGAATTAGTATTTTTGCAGATTTATGTGGATGTAGTGGTGGTGATGGACCATAATATGGAACTTCTATAGGGGCATGTAGGTGAGGTGATGATAAAGACGGTTCTGTTGTTTGGTGCATGGTTTGTTCTTGTGGGGTTTATTGGGGGTTGAGTGCACATGAGGATATGATGACGGTTGTAAATGTGGATCACACATATATTGTTCGACAGATATAAATAATTTGGTGTGCTGTCTAAACCAATTCATATATTTTGTGTTGTGGCGTAAAACACCTTGTACAAATTGACCTTGCAATACGTAATTATCACGTTCATTCCAATGTTTAGTCTTTTTTTTTTCAATCCCAGTTTCAATTATTATCAATGTCACATCTCATGTCGACCTCATGATAGATTTTCATATCCTCTGGTGGTTGTGGTATTTGTTGATGGAAGCTGAACTAAAGTGCAACTCTATGTGTACGATGTTTTTCAACAATATAATAACAGTGCAAATAGGTGCATGCAGTCCATAAAAAATATTTGATGATTTGGAATACACGAACCGCAATCGCCGCCAGCCATCGCCCGTTAATTAACTAGCCTGGGTGATTAGGATTATGATTTAGAATGAGACATTTTTTTTATTCTTGCACTTTAATTATCTGCAGGTCTGTAATAATATAGGATAATTTTGTTTTTTTTATATTAATGGATAATTTTATTTTACTGTGAATTATTTAGGTAATTTTATTTATGTTTATTTAAATTTATTTTTAAACTGAAAATGAAAATTAATTTAATAATAATAAATAAATAAAACAGAAGATTAATAAATTTTAAATTATTGAAGTGAAAATATTTTAAACATTACTTGGCATAAGTTTATTATTAATAAAGATCAATTTGTATGTTATTTTATATTTATGGAGATTTTTGAATATTGCAGGGATAAAATTCAAAAAAAATATTTTTCAGGGACTAAAACTGAAAAGTGATATATTTACAGGACCAAAAACCGTTTCCTTTTGTCAATTAGCGTTTTTGTAACGTCCACTTAACGTTAAGAACCAAAAATAATTTTTTTTGATGATTACTAATTTTTCAAGAAGTTTTTTATATTTCATTCTCGTAAAAAAATTAAGAATAAAGGAAATGCCTTATTAGACACTAAATATATATTTGGTGCCTTCTATTTGTTGACTTTACTTCATTCAATTATCATCTAAAAATATAGCTCCTTCTTTTCATTCTATTTAATCACAAAATTAAAAATAAGAAATAATTTAATTGGATAGTAGTATTTTCTTTCCACATTTCAATTAACATAACAAACACTATAATTTTGAGAAACAATGTTTGAAATCAAAGATAAAATCACTTCATAAAAAGCCAAGAATCACTTCACTGCAAAAAAAAAACAGTCTTTACCAAAATTTAGCCACGGCTACTTTGAGTGTTAAGCGTTAGCCACAATCACATTAGATTTGGTATCAATTTATTTTCAACGTTTACAATTCCTTCGCTAAAAAATTTGAATCCCTGAACTAACCACGGTTATAGCCGTGGCTAATCCTTATGTTACTCTAAAATTGGAACTCTATGCAGAACAAGTCATTATGGCAATTAGTTATATTCTTGCATTTTTGCTCTCTTCAGGTGCCCTGTTTGTTCTGCTTTTTTCACATCTTATTTTTTTCGCCATGCATGTTCTCTACTTCAGAGTTTAGACAGTTATTGATTGCTATTTAGATAAAATATTGGGAATAGATTTCTAAAAGTTTATTTTGGCATGTTTTTTAAGGAATTGATCAATGCATATGCAGTTGGTAATTGCCTGTTTATTAGTATACAATATACACAATGGTGACAAATAGCGGCCCTTTATCATAGTAGAAATCAAACAAATTGCTACTAGTCTGCGACATGCTATTTAGTACGTGTTGTCAAATAGTGGCACTATAGCGTTGTAGCATAGCAAAATTTGAACAAACTACTACTTTCTGTGTTTAGTTTTGGTTTATTTTTATACATGACAATAGAGGTTATTGTTATTGGTTTTTTTAATTTTTATTTATTACTTATATTTTTCATTGTTGACATGATAGGTTATATCAAACTTCTGTTATTTGAAAGGCTACAACTAAAGTTTATTTGCAAATGCAGCTTGGAGAAACATTGGGAATAGATTTCTGAAAGTTTATTTTAGCATGTTTGTGATATAGTAATTCAAAGGGGTAGACAAATGCTAATTTGTAATTCAAAGGGGTAGACAAATGCTAATTTGTAATTCAAAGTGTTGCTTATTTTTTACTCTTATAAAATATTTAAATTTTTTGTATTATTTCAGTTCAGAACTAAATGAGATTTTAGTATAAACATTTTCATGAACTATTTAGAGTTGTTTATTAGTTGAGAAATATTTATAGAAAAATTTCGAAGGTGATGTTACTTTCGTTAATGATTTGGGTAAAGTTTAGTCCTTTTTAAATTTTCAACGGACTATAAATGTCTCGAAAATTTAAATAAGAGTTTCATATTCAATCACTTCTTAGAATTAGAAGAGAAATTTTTTTTTTGGAGATTCGACTAAAATATTCTACAATTTATTAGATAATAATTTAGTCCAGTTATAGAGATATTGTGATCGACAAATATTTTACAGGTTATAATTTACCGATAGATATTATTTGTGAGTTGAGTTGTGTTAAAATAGATATTTTAGTTGCGATACATATAAATAATTTACTAAAAAGCATATGAAAAGTGATTGGTGAGATTGTGAATAATAAGAGGTAAAAATAATTAACAAAATATCTAGATATTTTACTACTGAGTGTGAATAATTAGAGTTAAAGAATATTTAATTATGACTATGTATGTTTTAAGAGAGAAAAAATAGTCATAATTAAATACTCTTAACATTGCTCCCCTCCCCCTTAGTATTATTTTCTTTCTTTCAAAGACAGAAAAATATAGAGCGTTGGTGAAGGTGGTTTGAGTGCATATCTTTCCATAGATCAGAGCAAGATCAAGAAAGTTTTTGAGGAACCAAAGTTACTCCTTAGCTTTGTGTTGGTAGTAATGGATCTTCATAGATCAAAAGTTTTTACCAAATTTGAAACCATGATTTCCAAAATAAATTTTTTACTTGAAAGGTGATTTTTCACATAGTTTTAAATTGCAGTTGTAGCTGCGGTTACGCTGCAAATCTTTATATTGTAGAAAAATGTGGGCAATTGTAGTCGATAGACCATAATTGCGATTGTGATACCACTGCGGAAACTTCAAAATCTACAATATTGCGGCTGCAATTATAGTTACAGACCGCAATTTAAAATACTGATTCTTCGTGAAAAATGTTTTTGAGATTCAATTTGTTATTGTGCCTTGTTTACTGTGGTGAGGTGTGAACTTGTAGTTGTGGCATCAAAAGAAGAAAAAAAATCTCTCCCTCATGATGGTTGTTGTTGGCCGAACCAAAAGCCAAAGGGAGATGAATTTCATTTTTCAAACTTTGTTCATATCTTTGAATTTTAGAGTGCATGATAGTAGTTATTTTGTAGTCAATAAAGGTTTATGATTTAAATAATTTATTTCAAGAAAAGTGAATGTTTTAACCTAGAGAGAGTTTCATGAGAAATACATGTTTGAGTAATTTAATAAATTTGACTTAAGTTAGAACATCTACAAAAAAAAAACTGTTTGAACTATTAAAGTTGTATCTAAGTTGATGAGTAAAAAGTTTAAGTTTAATGTTAATTAGATTATGGCCCGCGTGTTACACGGACATTAATTAATACATTTTATAAGTAATATTTTGTGTATTATAAATATAGTTTATCTTATAATATTATTCTATTGATTTGAAAAAATTGAATATGATTAGGAAAATTAAAAAGAGGGAATATCAGGTTTACTACAATCATTTAAATTAAATTTTTTAAATTTTTTGTCAAATTTGCGTGATAACTTATAATATTAGATGATTGTTTTTTACCTTGTACTTTGATTGTCAATTTGTTTTTCAACACATAATGATACTTGTATTGATTTGATGAAATAAAATGTAAAGTACAAACCAAAAAATAAGATGTAAAAAGTTAAAAATATGATTTAATATTTAATATTTTTTATTTTAAAAGAATGTTAATGTTGAATTATAT
>JBBPBP010009777.1:32526598-32536943 GCA_037974735.1 Cicer chorassanicum | reverse complement strand
AATTTAAATCCCTGCAAAATGGAAGTGTTTTCGTTTTAGTTTATAATGTTCAAGAAATTTAGTTTTAGTCCTTGCAAAATAAAAATAAATTATTTTTGTCCCTATAAAATGCAAGAATTTGATTTTAGTCTTTACATAAAAATAAAAAAATAAAAAATAAAAAACAAAACTTGTTTTACTCTTGTGTATGATTTCTATTATAAATTATAATTAGTGTATTATAATTATTATTATTTTTATTCATAAGATATAAAAATATTAATTTTGACTAATTAATTGATGACAAACATTTATCCGTGTATGATTGTATGTTCCACCAATTTTTTTAGCGATTTATTTTCAAATAAACAACCTAGAAAAATTATAGTCAATGTATTATAATTTTTCTTATTTTTATGTTGCCAAGATATTAAAAAACACGGCTAAATTATGTTTTTTGCCCTTACGTTTTGTTTGTTTCATTTTGGTCCCTTAAGTTACGAACATTAGACGCTTTGTGATCAAAGCATTTGGGCACATGTTTCTAGGTTTTTACTTTGACATTTTAAAAACTCTTTATAGCGTAGATTAATTTTTTAGCTTGTTTCTAAACTTTGGGTTGAAATTGAATTTTAGATTTATTATTTGCATATTGACATCTACTCGCTCTATAGGTCATAACTTGAGCTCTAGATATTAGAATGACGCATGCCAGCAGACGTTGGAAAGCTAAAAATTAGAGCTACAACTTTTGTGTTGGAATAAAAGCCCAATGGTGAACTTTACTGGGTCTAAACTGCAGATTACGTGATCTGAGTTCTTTTGCAATAATTTTAAGTAGCGGCCACTTGTTTTATAGCCCAAAACCGAGTACCATATATGGGGAGTTTTCCTTTTTTAGAAACACACGTTGTTTTCAAATTCAGAAACATATAAACAATTTTTTTATTTTATTTTCATGGAAGGCTAATTTTCTCGAATTGATTTACTGTTTCAGAGTTTCATAAACACCTTGAGGTTTAGTTTATAATGTTAATTTCACATTATGATTCTATTTCTCTTTATTCGATTATATTGTTATTTTAATTGCTTAATTCGAATCTTAATAGGATTGATTAAATTATTTTGACATAATTCAATTTCTACATGAATTAAATTATAGTTTTGCAACGCTTAATCGTTAACTATAATACATTGATGATTGTTATGCTTAATCCAGTTAAAGAAACCGAATTCACATAAGGTTGATTACGCTTGTTTGATCAATTCTATAGTCAAATAGGAATAGAGTCACAAATTAGAAATTAAATCCATTGATAGAATCTGTGATAAGTCTGAAACTCTCGAATCTGTGGATTAACCGTTTTCTTAATTTGCCCGAATCAAATTCAAAACCCCCTTAATTTTAATTCTCAATTCGGTTAATATAATCAAAAGTCCTTGCGAATTGACTCAAGTCATTGCCCCTATATTACGTTTTATCATTTACATTTGACCCATGTGTGACACTGGATCAAATTGCAGCCGTTGCCGGAGACTCTCTAATAGCAATATTAGCCAATTTTAGAGTACAAACCATCCTAACAAATTTTTTTTATGTTTGTTGTTCTACAGGTCGTGTAGGCTTGTTGCTAGCTCTTGTAAACATTTGCTAGTAAAAAAAACCGATTTTCAAGCAATTGTCTCGGATTGCCTCTAAATTTTGCCAGAAAATCACCAAAAAAATCAAGGAACAGGACTGTCAAAATCTCTACTTCCTTCGTTTAGACCACTTTTTTAAGTTTTTGAATTTCTCATATTCTCCAAAAATTCCAAAAAAAAATTGTGTTATCTTTATCTGATTTTTAGAAATTTTTTGTGGTATTTTTAATTTTTTTGGATTTTATTTGATAGTGTTTTTCATTTTCCACTTCAATTTTAGCGATAGGGACATTGTTGGAATTTTTACAATTGTTGGAATTTTCATAATTGTGTGCTGCATTGCATTGTTATATTTTCATGATGCATGATTAGGGCTAGTTCTATGAATCTGCATTACGTTGACCCTAAAATAGATAAGACTTTTCGTCTACTTCGTCGACTTAATAGAGCTGCCAATGCGAACGAATCAAATAGTGAAAGTGATTCTGTGTGTGAGTTCACTAATCACAATATGGATGATATGAATAATAGAACCTTAAGTCAACTTGTTGCACCTGATGTTACGTATAATGCATTGTGTATCGATTACCCTGAAGTTGTTGTACCATTTGAACTTAAATCTGGTTTAATACACTTTTTTCCAAAGTATATTGGTCTTGCAAGTGAGGATCCCCACAAACACTTGAAGGAGTTCCATGTTGTGTGTTATACCATGAAGCCTCAAGGAGTTATAGAAGACCATATCAAGCTGAGAGCCTTCCCATTCTCAATTCAAGATGCCGCCAATGACTGGTTGCACTACCTTCAGTCAGGTTCTGTAACAAGTTGGAATGAACTGAAAAAGTTGTTCCTAGAAAAATTCTTCCCTGCCTCAAGAGCTGCTTCAATCAGAAAAGAAATATGTGGCATTAGGCAGATTGACAGAGAATCATTACAAGATTCAAGAAATTAGTGGCTAGCTGCCCCTATCACCAAATTTTAGAACAATTGCTCATCCAGTATTTTTATGAAGGCTTGCTAGTAAGGGAGCACTTGTCGATAAGACCCCAGAAGAGGCAAAAGCTTTGATTGAGAACATGTCCATTAATTCTCAGAAGTTTACAACCAGAAGGAATTCAGCAGTGTTGACAAAGGGAGTGAATGAAATTCAAGCTTCTTCCCACAAGAACCTAGAAAGCAGACTTGATGAGCTTACGTATTTAGTAAAAACATTGGCAGTAGATAGAACCCAAGCAGCAAAGGTTTGTGGTATTTGCACTTCTACAGATCATCCTAGAGATTCATGTCCCACATTGCAAGAAGATCCAATTGTTGATCCCTCTCAAGCATATGCAACAAACATATACAATCCTCAAGCCAACTATGAGTTGTCGTATAACAGTTACAATCCTGGTTGGAGAAACCATCCCAACCTGAGATGGGGGAATTCATCTACACAACAACAACCTAGGCAACAACAAAACATTGTACAACAACAAACCAATGCGCAGTAGTAGAACAACACACCTTCATTAACGGACCTTGTCAAACAGATAGCTATCCAGAATTTCCAATTTCAACAAAGAACATATTCCACCATTCAGAATTTGGAGACAAAGATAAGTCTAATGGCCACTTCAATTAATCAGATGCAGACTCATGGATCAAACCAACTACCTGCCCAATCAGTAGTAAATCCAAATGCTCCTAATGTTAGTGCAATTACCTTGAGGTCTGGCAAAGCTATTGAAGTATCAAAGGCACCTAAGGACAATCTCAAAGGGCAATAAAAACTAATAAATTGGACAGGGCAGATAGGGACAAAGAGATCTTGGATAAATTTAGAAAGGTGGACGTGAACTTTCCCCTCCTTGAAGTAATTAAACAGATTCCAAGATATGTTAAATTTCTAAAAGAGTTGTGCACACACAAGAGAAGGTTAAAAGTTAATGAAAGAGTAAACAAGGGGTGCAATCTTTCAGCCCTTATTCAGCCCATTCCCAAAAACTGCAAAGATCTAGGAACTTTTTCAATTCTATGTACCATAAGCAATAGTCAATTTGAAAATGCCATGTTAGAATTAGGAGCTTCCATTAACGTTATGCCTACATCTATTTTTAATTCTGTTCCACTTTGACGTTTACAGAGTACAGGTGTTACCATTCAATTGGCGGAAAAAAGCAATGCTCGCCCTGCTGGACTGGTGGAGGATGTACTTGTTCGAGTTAATGAATTGATATTTCCTGCAGAATTTTACATTCTTAGCATCGAGGGAGAGACTAAGTCCAACAGGGTGCCTATCATCTTAGGCAGACCATTCTTGAAAACTGCTAAAACAAAAATTGATGTTCATGTTGAAACTCTATCCATGGAATTTGGTGATAGCATTGTAAAATTTAACATCTTTGATGCTATGAAACACCTTATGGAAGAGCATTCTATTTTTCAAATTGAATTGCTTGCTGATTTGGTTGATGACATGTACCCCGATATGTTTGCTACTGATTTTCCTTCACTATCTGATTTTGATGATACTTATACTTGTGATTTCTAAACAGATACACAGTTGTGCTCTGTGTTTGCTGAGATTGAAATTGCGTTGCAGGTTGATCATTGTCCTGATATTGATATTTCTACTAACATAACTGATTTTGCAGACTTAGCTTCTGCCACTAATATTGTACCCTCCATTGAGATGTCACCGGCTATAGAGCTTAAACCACTTCCTAAAAATCTGAAATATGCATATTTAGAAGGGAGTGGAAAGTTACCTTGGATTATTTCAGCCAAACTTGAAGATGAATGGGAAAAGAAGTTGTTTCAGATTTTGAGAAAACACGGGAAGGCAATCGGATGGACCTTGGCTGATATTCCTAGTATTAACCCATCCATGTGTATGCATAGGATACTATTGGAGGAGGGGGTAAAATCAGTCAGGCACCTCCAAAGGCGACTTAACCCCTTAATTATGGATGTTGTAAAAAAGGAAGTGGCCAAGCTCTTACAAGCAGGTATGATATACCCAATCTCTGATAGTCAGTGGGTGAGTCCGTGCAGGTAGTCCCTAAGAAAAATAGACTCACAGTGGTTACAAATGAGAATAATGAACTTATCCCCACACAAGTGCAGAACAACTGGAAGGTATGCATCAAATGAAAATAGACTCACAGTATGTTACTTTCACCTTTGATGATAAATGCAAGAAGGAGTATGATTGCTTAAAGGCAACACTTACCTCCACCCCAATCTAATTATACAGTGGGAGCAGTCCTTGCACAAAGGGTTGGTCAGGCTACCCATGCTATTTATTATGCTTCTAGGACTTTAGATTCTGCACAAGCTAATTATACTATCAGTAAAAAGAAACTTTTAGCTATTGTTTTTGCTTTTCATAAGTTTAGATCGTATTTGTTAGGTTCCAAGGTAGTTGTTTTTACTGACCATCCAGTTTTGAAGTTATTGCAGAAGAAACCAGAAGCAAAACCGAGATAGATCCGACAGATGTTGTTGCTCCAAGAATTTGATTTGGAGATTAAAGATAAGAGTGGAGCTGAGAATCTGGTGGCAAATCATTTGAGCAGAATACAAATGGATAAAGAGCCCACCCCTATTCAGGATGACTTCCCTGATGAGCAACTATTAGAGTTACATGAGGTAGCTCTTTGGTTTGCTGATTTAGTTAATTATCTAATTGCTGGAGTTCTTCCTGCAGAAGCTTCAAGAGAACAAATACACAAACTTAAAAGTGATGTCAAATACTATGTGTGGTATGATCCATATCCGGGTAAACTCTGTAGTGACCAGGTGATTAGGCGATGTGTCCCCCACCATGAGGCTTAGTCCATTCTTCATTTTTGTCATGCCTCTCAAGTAAAGGATCATTTTTGTCCTCAATGGACAGCAAGGAAAGTCTTATACTCCGGTTTCTTTTGGTCCACTTTGTTTAAGGATGCTTTTGAGAACCACCAATCTTGTGAACAGTGCCAAATAGCAGGAACAACAATCACTCGTAGGAGTGAGATGCCTCAACAACCTATGCTTTTCTGTGAAGTATTTGATGTGTGGGGCATTGACTTTATGAGGCTTTTTCTTGTATCTTTTGGTTTTGTCTACATTTTGCTTGTTGTTGATTATGTTTTGAAGTGGGTGGAAGCAATACCCACTAGGACTGATGATTCTAAAGTTGTTGCAGGTTTTGTCAGATCAAATATTTTCTGCAGGTTTGGAATACCTCGAGCCATCATAAGTGATCAAGGCACTCATTTTTGCAACCACACCATTGACGCTTTGCTTCGGAAGTATGGGGTTGTGCATAGAGTTTCTACACCTTATCATCCCCAGACTAATGGGCAAGCTGAAATCTCAAACACGAAATCAAACAAATTTTAGAAAAGATGGTGCAGCCAAATAGGAAGGACTGGAGTCGCTTGCTAGAAGAAGCTCTTTGGGCTCATAGAACAGCCTACAAAACACCAATAAGGATGTCCCCTTATTGACTTGTGTTTGGTAAGGCATTCCACCTCCTAGTGGAAATAGAGCACCGTACTTATTGGGCTTTCAAGACCTGTAACCTTGAGATGGAGAAAGCAGGTTTGGAGAAAAAGCTTCAATTACAACAACTTGAAGAGCTTAGGATAGAAGCATATGAGAGCTCCCAGATCTATAAGGAGAAAACTAAGCACTTTCATGATAAGATGATTTCTAGGAAGGAATTTTCCATTGCCCAAAAAGTTTTATTGTTCAACTCCCGTCTGAAAATTATGGTTGGGAAACTTCGACCCAAGTGGATTGGCCCTTTTGTTGTTATAACATTTTTCCTCATGGTACAGTTGAAATAAAAAGTGAAAACACCAACAAATTGTTCAAAGTGAATGGACAACGCTTCAAGCTATTCCATGAGAGCTCTGTACTTGAAGGTACTACTATAGAAGAGCTCTCCTTGGAAAAGCCCACCTACACCGAAGTTTGAACAGGGAATTCCCTTTCCTTACTCTTATTTGATACTTGTTACTTTCATTGAGGACAATGTGTAATTTAAGTGTGGGGGATTATTTATCATTTAGGATTTTATTTTTTGTAGGATTTTATTCAAAATAATAATAATAATAATAATAATAATAAATTAATTAAAAATATGCATTGCATTGCATGCTTTTTCATCATATTTTGTGGTTGCAAATGTTGTCAGTTATTTTGGATTTCTGCCATGAGTGGATAGTATCTCTACATTCTTGGTACAATAAGTTGGATTAGAATGCTAAATTGTGTATCATTTGTGATAGGTCATTAACCTTTGTGAGACTTTGAGCCTTATTATGGATGAAATACAGTTTTTCCATTTTCTTATGTGTGATTTCACTCATGATTGCTAGTTACGCTACAACTTGACTTGACTCTTGTCCACATGCATATATTGAAATGATCTAGGCATTTGTTTCTTGTCCGCCTACATTTGATTCTTGTTAACCAAATTTATTGGATTTTGCATAGAAGAAGTTTAATGTCACTAATTACTCAACCGTTAAATGGTGTTAAGTATTAAAGACTAAAACGAAAAATGTTTCAATTTTGTGGGGACTTAAACTACAAAATTTATTTTACAGGGACTAAATTAAATTTCTTGCATGATATAGGGACTAATTTCATATTTAAGTCTTATTTATATTATTTCTTTCTATTTTCTTTCATTCATTTCTCTTTTTTTTTTCTTCACATTTTGTTATTAAATTATTATTTAATTTTTATTCTTATTTATAATTTTTTATTCTTATTTAGTTTAACAATTATTTAATTTATTTTTCAATATTTCTATAATTAATTTTTTTATTAATATATGAATTAATGAATCCTAAAAAACATATCTTCGTTAATCCCCTAAAAGGTATTTGCAATAATGAGAACGCGTAATATTTTGTAAAAGAAAAAGATATTTTTTTGAGGCAGAAAAATAATGTAATCTTTGCAATTAATGCGTAAAAAAAATTATTCTTGCAATTAATAAACTTAACACACCGAGTTGCCTAAAAAAAATTAAAACACGTGCATGTATTATATAAGGATCGGTTCTTTAGTTTTCTTGCAATTAATAAACTTCACAGTATTTTTTAGGACAATACCAATTTTCTATCACTGCATCAAGATCGGTTCTTTCGTTTTCTTCTTCTTGAGAAAAATCAATGACTTTTATTGAGGGAAACAACATTGCAACCAAATCCAACAAACCCCGCAAGAGGAAGTTTGAAAACAAGAAAGTGGAAGAAGAGTTTAACAAGTGCAAACTTTCCTTCACAAAACGCAAATTAGGACTTTTTAATAAAGTTACCGAACTTTCGGTTCTATGCCAAGCCAAAACTGCGTTGACCATCACTACAAAAGACAAAAAAAACTCTATACATGTGGCTATCCTAACGTCGACACTGTCATTCAGCATTTTCTTGACGGACAACAAAACCTTGTCGACGGCGAGAAACAGATGATGCAAGAAGAGGAAGAGACCGTTGAAAATCTAAGGATTCAATATGAGGCACTTCAAGATCAACTTAAAGAAGAGAAGAAAAATTTGCAAGTTATAATTGAGGCACAAAACAATGGTTCTTGTTTACCTTCTTGGTGGAATGATTCTATTGATGATATGAGTTTGGAATCTCTTGAGTTGTTTAAAACTTCTTTGGAAAATTTGAAGCTCAATTTACTTCTTTCTTTGGAAGAAAAGAGGATCAATTCATCTTCTTCCACCATCACCAATAATCAAATTATTGGATTATCAACAAAAAAATCCAGAATCAAATTATTCAATCTTTTACGATTGACAACAACAACAACACTACGCGGAAAAACGCATTTTACAACGTTTTTTTAAGCCATTTACAGCACTTTCAAAAAAAAAACGTTGTAGTTACTAGCGCTGTAAAAAGATACAACAGCGCTTGTTTTTAAAAAAAAAACACTGTAAAAAATGTAGATATATTGCGCGCTTGTTATACGCATTTTACAGCGCTTTCTATCAAGCGCTGTAAATCCCTGTAACAATACATGCATTATTATGTCCCTACTACAACGCTTTTTTGAAAAAGCGTTGTAATAGGTGCATTTAATTGTTTTATTATTATGCCCCTACTACATACTCTATCTTCATATAATACCCCTTTTCAAGCAACTGTCCAAGACTTAGTAGATTGTTCTTCATGTTTGACACATACAACACATCACATATGAATGATTGTTTGCCATCTCTCCTTTGAATTAATACCTTTCCTACTCCTTCTGTTGTGACTGTGTTGTCGTCTGCAAATCTAATTTCCCTTTTTACCTTCTCATCAATACTTACAAACCACTCTTTATGGCCAGTCATGTGATTTGAACAGCTTGTGTCAAGGTACCACTGCTTTGGGCAGTCATCATTTGATTTTGTGGTAGCCATTAACAACACCTTCTCTGAATCTGAATCCTCAGCTTCCATTTGAGATTCATCATCCTCTCTTTGAACATTCTTGGATCTGCATTCATTTGCAAAGTGCCCCCATTTTTGACAATTGTAGCATTGGATTCCTTTCTTGTTGAATTTCTTCTTGCCATTCGAATTCTTGCTGCTGTTATCACTTTGGCTGGTCCTTTTGCTAACTTGGGCCTGCAAGGCCTGTACTTGAGATGTTGGGGTTGCTGCACATCTTTCTCTTACTTTCAATTCATGGGCTTCAAGGGAGCCTTGCAAATCTTATATCTCCATCTTATCAAGATCCTTTGATTCTTTAATGGCCACCATAATATGATCATACCTTTGTGTTAATGTTCTAAGGATTTTTTCAACAACCACCACTTCAGTTAACAATTCACCATTTGTTCTCATCTGATTAACAACAACCTGCACACGATTGAAGTAATCAGTCACAGCTTCATCTTCTTCCATATGCAATAATTCGTATTGCCTTCTTAGCATTTGGAGTTTCACTTTCTTGGCTTTGTCCCCACCTGTATAGTACTTGACCAAGATCTCCCATGCCTCCTTTGATGTAGATGCCTTCGAAATCCTCTCAAAGTTGTTTGAGTCCACACTTTGCTGAATGTAAAACAATGTCTTGCAATCTCTCTTCTTGCATTCTTTGAAGGTTGTTTGTTGTCTTTCTGTTGGATTCGCACCAAGTTTTTCATAGCCATCTTGAACAATCTCAAGCACTTCTTGAGCTCCCAGCAACGATCTCATTGATGCAGACCACCTCTCCCAATTATTCCCATCAAGAATTGGCAAATTCGTTGGAAATCCTCCTCCATTCATGTTTTCTTTCTTTCTTTCACTCACACTTGTGTTTCCCAATTTTGATTCCCCCTCACACTTGCACTCGTGTTTCCCAAGAATTATAACCCACGCTCTTGATACCAATTGTTGGAACAAATTATATATTTGAGAGGAATTGAATTGAGAAGAAGAAAGTAGAAATCAGAATGTTCAGAAAAACGAAGATTGATGATGAGTCTTGAAACAGAGACTGGTTATCAATCTTTGATCAATCTAGGATTCGAAAAATGAATTCTACACACTGTGCTCTGGTTCTACTACCTTTTATAGGAGCAGTTCTCTACGATACAAGTTTATAACCCCTTAACTAACTTTTAACTGTATTCTAACTGTCTTCTAACTACAATTTACAAAACACTTTGAATTATATTTAACATTCTTCGTTTTAATTTATCTCTAATAAATTTTAAATTTATATTTAATATCATTTATTCTTTACATTCTTTAGCCAAA
>JBBPBP010009777.1:32500267-32525543 GCA_037974735.1 Cicer chorassanicum | reverse complement strand
CGGAGGGAATAGTTTATATATAAAAAATTACAAAAACAACTACTATAATTATAAAATAAAATAAATTTTACAACCTAAATTCCAACTAATTTTTGTTTTTTGTTTTTTTTTTTTAAATTTACAACTTAAAATTCTATATTCAATATAATATTATAATTTTTATTTATCCATTACAATTTTAAAAATTTAGTCACTCCACCACTGCTTGCAACCAAACCCAACAACACTAGTAAGAGAAAGTTTGAAAACAAGAAATTGGAAGAACATGACAAGTGTAAACTTTTCCTTACATAACATAAATTAGGGCTTTTCAGTACAGTCACATAACTTCGTTCTATGCCAAGTCATGCGTTGATCATCACTTGAAAAAATCAATTTAAAGAAGACAAGAAGAATTTGCAAGTTATAAGTGAATTTGATTTCTTTGGAAAATTTGAAACTCAATCAAATTATTAAATTATTGGAGAAGAAAATAAAAAAAATAAAAAAAAAAAGATCAATTTAAAGAAGACAAGAAGAATTTGCAAGTTATAAGTGAATTTGATTTCTTTGGAAAATTTGAAACTCAATCAAATTATTAAATTATTGGAGAAGAAAATAAAAAAAAAAACCAAGAATTCAATCTTGAAAGTTACGGTTGATCACAACATGTACACTGTACACACCACTACCCCGCTTCAAATATTAAATTATTGCATAAATATCATTCGTAGTGTTCTTGTTTTTGTTTTATTTTATTTTATTTTTTACTCGATTGGATCTCACTTTCCTATAATCATTCTTTATTTTTATTTTTTTCTTTACATTGACTGGTTTAATGTGCAAACAAACATCTAGGGCAGAGTATGAACACTAGGGCAGAGGAAATCAATTTACTTAGTTCATGGTCAAATGTGAAATCAATTTATAATAATAAGATTATTTGTATTTCATTCTGACAAAAAAAAAAAATTTGTTTAAAATCAATAAGAATCACTTCATGAAAAGTCAAGAATTATATAAAAAAAATAAATGACAATTTCGTCAAAAAAATATGGAGTATATAGTCGATCTTTAAATTTTAATATAATATAGTTTTAATAGATTTGTCTCAATTAAAGTAAATAGTTTTATTTATTTATTTAGGCAAACCGAATAGTTAATATAACGAAGAAAAATTGTGTCACAATAAAGTCACCTCCAAATTCTATATAGGTTAATGTTGTAACAAAAATAACATTCACACCTACAACGATTATTTTTACAAAAAATAAATAATTATTTTAAAAAGATGATCATAAGAACAACAATGCTTCTTGATTTAAGTGACAAAAGTTGATTCTCACACTAATCCTAGTGTTGCCTTCAATTCTTATGAATAAAAAAAACAAAAAAAAATACATTTTGCAAGATAGACACTACAAAATAGGCCATCTTCCTTGCATATTCTATATCTTCGTCTTCACTATTCTTTGAAAAGATTGACGCAGCAAGGGTTGAGTGAGTACCTTTAAGTTGGAACAAAAGGTACCTCACATCAATTCTGATTGTCACATGTCATATCTGCTTCTGGAAACCTCAATACTATATTTAAATGAATGCTTCTAATTCAGAGTAATCTCAAAGATAACACCTTCAAGATTCCCAACAATACACTTTGTTCCAGGCACTTCCTTCATCTGCATCTGAAGCTTAGAAGCTTCTGAAACAATCATTGAGTCCATCCTGTTGTGAGAGAAATCTTAGTTGAATGACAAATTGCTTATAATCTTGACCATATCATACCATATATCAACAAAATCAAAAGCTATACAGATTGCAAAAGTTATTGTATTCAAAACTCAGATAATATAAAACTTGTGGTAAACATTTAAGTAAATCACAAATTTAGTTCCTGAAACTGTAGAGTTGAATAATTTGGTCCCTAAAAATAGTGAAATTAAAAAATGATCCCTAAACTTGAAAATTGTCAATCACGCAAGTCTTTTGGGTCGATCAATTTAATGTTAAAATTGTCCCTGAGGAAATAACATGATTGAAGTCTTTAAACTTTAAGAATCGTTTTTTTACTTTGTTAATTTTATAGACTAAATTGTCTGATACTAATACCTTTGGGATTAAAGCAAAAAATAGAAACTTGCTACTGATAAAGCAAAAGACATGGGAGGCCGACATACATATGCATCACTAATAATAAAAGGAAAAAGGAATAGGCACATTTTGACCACCCAAATATATTAAAAGAAAAAAAGGAATAGGCTCTTTTGAGAAAATTCATGGAACTTGTATTTTGAAATCTTCAATAGAAAGATTGTAAATGTCGAAGTTTACAAAGTTTTTTAGAAGGAAAAAGGCACTCTAGAGTCCCTTACAAAGCAGAGTTTAACATGAACAAAGGTTTTAAATCTCAAGAAATGCAACAAAACTGTTTTCAAAACCTGATATTAAAATTGGATTTTACATTTTCTGGTTGTCAAAAACTGCAGAAACAGGTCCAATGTGGATCACTCAAATGTTGAGAAGAACAAATTCTTACTCCCTCTGATCTTGATTATAAGCAAAAGTAACTAACCTCAGTTATTAAAAAATTTAGATAAGTGCATTCTCAAAAGTGCCCTTCATGGAAATTTGTTACATGTGAATAAATTTAATAAAACATATATTAACTGAGCGGTATTTCGGAATAACATCATTAAATAAATTGAAGTAGGTAAATTTGTTTATATTTGAAATCATTACATATGAATATTTTTTTCTTATATTCAAGACTGAGGAAGTTTTAAAATCACTACCAAGACCCAAAAATATATCAAACTATAGTCGCAATGAAAAACTTATTTTACAGACAGACTAAGATGATTTAGAAACAATGTGAATATTTATAGATTTATAAAACTAGTTTCAAGGTAAAATAAGTTATGAATATCTTGATATTTATACACTCACTTAATATCTATTTCTATCTGATAATATAAAAGGAAAAACTGAGTTTAAACAATCTATGAGAATTTTGTCAATCAAAACAAAATAGAATATAATATTCACTAAATTCGGAAAATAAACAAAATTTTAAGATTAATGAGCTAGATTACATACATCTTGGTTCGTGATACATAGGCCAGAATGAATTTGCATTTTCTGCCTTCTTTAACTTGCAGAAGCTGTCTAACACTATCAAAGAGCAGAGGGATGCTTGACTGCTGAAAGCTTGTGCTTGTCAAGGTTACTGAAATTAATTTTCTTTGGTGAAAATGAAATATTATTACACAATCTATAAATGAAAAGCACATATCTTAATTTTCTAGTTTCACAAAAATTCATACTGTCAATTGATCCTCTAATTCATTTCAGAAATGAGCTGGAATTAGTTCTGGTGAAGCTATGACAACTAACAAAGGCTTTAAAATAGGATAGTAAATTATTAATGAATATTACGTCACAGCCATTGTATTGTTACTGTCTGAAAATCAAATTTCATCTTCCATACTGATATAAGCCCTCACAAGAAAGATGGCTGATTTAGAAAAGCGGTAACCTTCAAAGATCTATCCCCAACAAGACTATAAGAAGAAAAACGTAGCCAGAATTTTGAAAAGAAACTATAGAGATGGTTGGCCCATTGGCTTGGGTGAGAAATATGAAGAGACAGCTCTATCGGTATCTACGTATTTACCTATATTCCAAGTCATCATTTTTTTAGGCTTTTCAGCTTAACTCTAAAGTATGATAACAGTGGGATTAAATACATAAGGATATAGATATCAGCACCAAGAACGAAGTCAAAACCGCCATGATGTTTCTGTAAAATTTCTTTGATCTGATCAGTGTTCCCCCATTCTAGTTTCTCTGCTTCTAATCCTGCATATATATTTAAAATAAAATTTAGTGGATCAAAATATATATTCCATTGATCATCTAGGTATTTACTCACCCTGAGAAGTAGGACTAATATTTTCAGGACATGAATGCAGCTCTATATTTTTCTTTATGATCTGAGAGGAAATAGTGTAATTAGCCCACATAGAGATAATCTGGGATGAGATATGTCAACATGAGTTATGCGAAAAGATTTTCATAACTGTACCTTAAGCACTTCTTCATTATGGTCTGTCAACACAACTTTATCGCAGAATCTGCGGCAAAGTATTCCAGTAATACCTGTGTTCAAAGCAGGAAATACTTGTGTCATCAAGGTCCAATGTCATACAGAATAAGGATAAGCATCATTGTGATCAAGATTGAGATCTTACTTATGATAGGAAGGGAACATAGACATGTAAGACATGAGATCCTAAAAAGAAATATCAAAACCTACCAAAGCCTATCCAGAAAGAAAAGAAGATCAAAAATACGATACTATACCACAAATACAACTAAGAGGTGGCTTCATCAGCAAACTATAACCAGAAAACTGGATAACTCAGCAAACAATAAACCTCCAATCCTATGAAGTAAATGAACTACGAGCAGAAACAGATAAAAGGAAAAAGGTCAGAGACTTGAACCTAGATCAAAATGTGATTGTGAGTTTGTGACTACCTTGATTGGTATACTGATAGATCAGTGATTGTTAGTTAATGGGTTAGTTAGTGGGTGTGTTGAGAGATAGTTAGGCCAAATAAGGCAGGCCGCCTATAAATATAGAGGAGTGAATAGAGGAGGGGGCATCTTGTCATTTGCATAAACTTGGAGCCTTTTAGGTAATTGGGAGAGTCTAGAGTCTCTCAAATACTCTAGGAGTTTAACTGTAATTATGGGATTTTCCCTATTTTCTTTAGTAATAACACTTGGTTTCTATCATATCCAGTAATACATTTGAAGAAAATAAACTATTTATAAAGATAAGTAAGTCATTTCCTAAAACAAGGTAATCTTGCGCAATGAGTGACTGCACAAGAATATCCCCCTTCCTTCTGTTTTGAAAATTATGGACATTTTCGGCATGCATTGTTTCTATTACAAACAAACAAAAAATATAAACTTAAGCAATGATAATAATTATTTTTAAAAGTGAATACATACCTACACCAGAACCTAATTCAATGACAGAGCAACCCTGAAACATCTCAACATTTTTCGATAGATAATCATTCATCAACATGGCTCCAGGCCATACCAGCTGCCCTGTCAAATCAAAGTCAGCTGATTCAAAAGAAAATTAGTATTAAGATACAAAAAACAAGATACAGAAAACAAAAAAAGGCACCAATTATAAGAAACACAGAAAATTGTATGTTTTCCAATTTATATTAGAAGCTTCTAAGTTCCCAATTATGCATTTCTATATAATTTGTCCCCTTTCAAAAATAAGAATGTCAGAGTAAAGGGTTACTTGGCTAGATACATCTACAAATGTTAAAGAATTTAATTTTTGATGTAGTAAAAATTCAAGACCACAAAGAATCACTAACTCCAAGGTGAGACGGCCGTCGGGATTTTGCAGAAAGGGACAAAGGAAAGTTGCAGAATGGGCCTCCTTAAAAATTCCCAAGGTGGGGAGGGGAGATGAAACCGTTTTGGATGAGAAGAAATGAAAAGATGGGAGGAGCCTATTTCATTATCATTTTGAAGTTCAGGGTAAAATGACCAAAAGTCCAAATAAACAAAGTGAAAAGCTATAAGTTGAGGGGGGAAAATGTCTATTCAAGGAAGAAATGATCATAAAGTCCACAAAATAAAAAATTTACATGTTTTACTGTAGCGGCTACTATCTGACAGCTATTGGTGGCGCTACAACCAATGCTCAACCACAATGCAATGGCATTTGCATAACGCCTAGGGGCCGCCATACTGGCTGTTATTGACAAAAGTCCAAACTCGGCCACATGACATACCAAAAATCGATTCAAAGCACACTGAAATCCTTTGTAAGGAATCAGGACAGCAAATTGATAACCATACTAATTATCTATTAGAATTTCCAACTTACAAAACGTAACTAAAAATTAACACCAAAATCATGCTGTGCAGCAGCGATCTAGGCCGCGACATCAAAGCTTTTTATGTCTTAGCGACAACTATGTCACCGTTATTTAGGTCGCATCAGCTGCATTTAACAACAATGATCGGTGGTGATCAAATCACACTACAAATATGAAATAATTTGCAGCCTAATACACACAATAGTTTAGCCAGGGTTTTAAAAAAAGGTCGGCAACCGCAATTAAAGGCACATCAACTATATTTGTTAGCAATTCTCTGCAATAACAAGGATTAGGACCCAACCGACACTTTAAACCTTGTTCTTTGGTGACCCCTTTTACATGTTCATTAAGAATGAGAAACAGACCCTAGCACCATAATTGAAATTCCATCATAAAAAATGAAAACACTGAAACAATCAAACGAAACAACAATTTAACATGATTAAATCCATATTAATAAATCAAATTTAAGGAAATGCAATAATGAAAGAGAAATTACGATTTAAGTAGAAAAATAAAATTGATCAAACAGTATGTAACAAAAATCATTAAAAAAAATCCTCAATTCATAATCAAGCACGAGATATTTAAAAAAAAAAAAAACTTACTGGAAGCAGAATGCAGACAGAAAAGGTTGATATGTTGAGAGCCAAAGGTGAATTCCGTCAACTGGTAACTTCAAATTCCGGAAATAGCTCAATGGTTAAAACCGTGACAGTGAAATGAAAGAGGTAGAGAGAGAAAGTAGAGTTACTTGTCATCGATGAAGAATGATTCATCTAAGCAAACGATTTCTTCTTCATTGTTACAAACTCGGTGTTCGTTTTGCACTTCCTTGTTTCCTCTGTCTTCCATGTTGACTACTACGACGTCGTTTTTGTTCGTTCTAATTTCTGAGGGGTGTAAGCAGGGTTTTGAATGAGGAAAAGAAAGTTAAAGGTGTCATGTTTTATTCAATTTCATTCGATGTCGTTTACTTAGTAACTGGTAAAGTTAGAAAAATCAAAATTAATTTGTTTGATTATTATAAATAAACTTTTAATATTTCTATTTTGTCTAAATTTAATTTTTAATAATTTTTTAAAATTTGGTTGTCGATCTTCTATTTTATAATTCTTAAAATTAATTTGGCCCTTTAAATTTGGATGATATGTCTACCTCATTGTGTTTAGTATGAGCCGATCTACTATATACTAGTGGAGAGACATTTGTCATCACAATAAAATAAAAAATTATTTTAATAATACTATTAATTTATTAAAAGTTCCATAAAATTTTATATATTGTTTATTCAATTATATATTTTATTTATAAAGTTAGTTTTGATTTTTCTATAATAACTACAATTATTAAAAGATATTTCTCTATTATGAATTTTGTGACGATGGAATGTACAATTTCATAGTTACATATATATAGAAAATTACATATTTGATAGTGTTTACAATAAAGAAATTATAAAACATTTTTCAGAATATAAAATTTCATAGATAACAATGATTGTAATTTGTAAAAATTATCATATATTTTAAGTTTGTTTAGTTATTATTATTATTATTTATTTTTGTAAGAGTTAATAATTTTTTTTGTTTAAATATATATTTTATTGCCCCAAATTTATGAATCCGCTACATCTCATCAATACGAGCATATCTGCTCTGCTCCATCTTTTCCGGTAACAGAGGCATTTTCAAGGTTCAAAGTTATAAACAACTCTATCTCTCAAACAACATTTATCTTTGGCTATGCTATATAAGTTATTTTCCTGTATCTTCAGTGAGTGTTTCCACTTCAGCTTCTACATTGTTCTTTTCATGTAATATTAAATTATTGATGTCATCGTCACTACCTTTGCTCACAATAACAACTAAATTTCACAGAACTACATAATCTCAGCAACATCATTGCATGTATTCTATATTCACTCTAAACATTCTTTCCTAGTATCGCTCTCACGCAACTCTTGGAAATAAATTCTTTTTTTTTTAATTGTGATGGGAATCACCTCTTAATGAGAGAAGTTTTTTAAAAAAAAATAGAGAAGAGAGAATAATTATTAATTAAAATGATACTAATTGACATTTTACATCCATTCCATCTCAAGAGAATTTGAACTCCATCTCTTGAAGTTGCAAGATTAAGCTCTTACGACCTATGGACAAAAGAAGTTAAATAACAAGATTGATGATAATATTAGTATCAAGAGATGAGCAGGTTTATTGACTTCATATCTTAAATACAATCTTATTAAGAGTAAAGGGAATGGTGGAAAAGAGAGTGAGATTCTGCAAACTAATCTTAAATTAGTTCCAATCACCCTCTTGTATATTTTTATCCCCAAAGTTGACATTAATCCTGGCTACCTTCATCGCCAACCCGGACCTTAGTCCCACAACAAAGCTTTTTGCTATGCTCCTTAACTTCTAACTTTTTTCCACAGCAAGCTACAGCTACATCCTTTTTACCAAGCTCAGATCTCCTCTCCAAGAATTCAATGTTCTCTTTCCAGACCTCTCCATTTGAATAAACCTCCTTCTTCCAAATAGGAACTGTTGCTTTTATCTCATCTATCAAATATCTACATGCCTCAAGCGCATCGGCCCTGTGCACAGATGACACTGCGATGAAGACACTTGTTTCTCCTACAGGTACGGTGCCTAGCCGATGAGCAACAGCAATGGAATGTAGATTCCAGGATTCTCTGGCAGACAAACAGACAGAATTGATACAACGAATCGCCATTGGAATGTAAGCTTCGTATATCAACTCCAAGACTGTTTTGCCGTCAAAAGTGTCACGGGTTGTGCCTGAAAATGTAGCTATAGCACCAGCTTGTGGGGCGCTGACAAATTTCATATATTTAGCAAAATCAATTAAGTTCTGGTTTTCCAAGATTTCAATAAGATTGTTGCTATCTTCAGCAGCCATTTTCTATCAGATCAGATAATATGTTGATGGATTGAGTATCTGCTACTTTTAGAGCCTTTTAGAGCAGATGAGTCCAGCGGGTTGTCCTACAGATTGATTACAGGTTCTTATAGTTAGGTACACAAAACATGATGAAACTAATGCAAACATCAAGTTGTATTGTCAACATCAAATAACCTATAAAATACAAAAATAAACGAAAACAAAAACAAAGAGTCACTTCAAGAGAAAAATATGTATTATAGACCATTCTAGGAAGTTTGCTTTCACCTAAACTTGATGTACCGCATTTGATGATTCAACAACATGAAAATGGCAGGTCAAACTGATGACATTTCAATAAAAGGTACTTGCACTCATTCAATGAGTATTGGAGTTCCTTAATTGCCTCAGAGGATAATACACAAGTTTATAATTTATGTTATCTATGTTTAACTGCACGTCATTTACTTCATATGATCTGAACTCTGAAATGAAAACAAATGTTCAGCATACATCCAGGAACCAGCAGAGCCACAACCAGTTTTATTGGTTTGTTTGGAACCAAATAAAACGAATTTTAAGAAAGAAAGAATTGTATAGCTGAAAAACAGAAAGATATTAGAGAGTAGAATCCTCCTCGAGAGTTTCATCTTAACAAACAGTCTCTCGTTCCTCTCTATCCTTGTTTCTCCTATTTATATCTGTAATCCCCTATAATTAATCATCTACTGATAGAACTCAGAATTTTAATGGAAGAAAGAGGTATATTATTTCTTAAAATTCAGAGTAGTATCTCTTACAATGACGAGATTGGGAAAGGATGCAGAAAGGAAAATTGAACCAGAGTTGTAAGAACTCCTAAACCAGAGCCTAATTGCTCCTAACCAGAGAAAGAATTCCCCTAATTATTTCTTAGAATATTTTATGAATACCTTCTCCTCTTCCTATTCTCTCATTCTTATAACATAAAATAAGAGACTTATTAACTAGCTTTTATTCCTTCCATTCATCCTTCTTGAAACTAAATGCCTTTGCCACTTCCCCTTCCCTCATTCCTTTAATGGAATATCAGTAGTATAAGAGACATTATTAACTAGCTTTTATTCCCTCCATCAATCATTCTAGAAACTAAATGTGTGTGACGTGTGTGAATTGGGTGAGTGGGGTCCACTCTTTGGGCCTTCATTCCTCTTAATTTGCAGTGTTTTATCATCTATTCTATTAAATCCTAATTACTCTAAATTCCCTTTATTCTATATGCTAACATGGTTCACCACATATATCATTTTTTTTATCGTGTGTAAGATTGCACAAATAGCTAACTATGGGTTATGAAACCAAGTAGTCCAAAGCTAGCACACACATATGAAATTTGTGTTGATTGACTTTACTCTATATCTTATGCCAAATTTATGATCAAATATCCAAAATTAGAAGCCAATAATAATTAGATGTAATGGAACACTAAACTAAATATCCCAGAGATATATTCTTTAGGAGCCCAATCTTGAAAAATCAATATTATTCACCTAATAACTCAGGTCAACTTATAATGATAAATAAAAAGCGAGTGTACCTGATGAGAAATCCATAAAGTTTTGATGAGATAAATAGGGGATTATACTATCAATTCCCGAGAATACGAGCGAATTTCATGAAGCTTTAGTTGCTAAACTTTAACTGATGAGAATAGTGATGGTTCTCCTCTAACAAAGTTCCTTTCTCATTAAGTTGTTGGATTGGGCATGGGTAAGGAACTTTATGACACTCTAATACCCAAAAACAGTACTATAAATATTAATTCATTCAATCCAATTCAGACCCAAAATCATCAGTGAACCAATTCCTTTACTAAGTGTTTGTAAATTGGGCCAGCATGTTATAACAGAAAATCATTATAAAAAGGGGAATTGACAAATTGAAAGGGTCTGGCAAATTCTACAACATCTACAAGCAAAGGGGAAATTGAAAGACCAAAAGACACGACAAACATTATTTCAAGAAAACGAATATGGTAAAACAGCGAAAACCTAAAAACGAAAATGAAAATGGTAAGACAAAGGTGGATGAATACCTGAGCAAACACGACGGAAAATGGAGGATGCAGACACAACGGAAGACGGAGGGTACGAAATCTTGCCGCGCGAAGAGAGAAGATTGAGTGTTGTTGTTAATCGAGGCAATGATAGGTGGCGACGGCTTTTCTATTTGCGGCGGTGGTGGGTGACGGTGGCGGCAGTGACAATGGCTTCATTTCGATTTTAGGGTTTTATGATTTTGATTTCTCAACATTTAGGATTTTGTTAGATTTGATAAACTAAGTAAGTTATACTTATAGTTCGATTATAGTTCAATTCTATTATTTAAAAACAAGTTCAGCTAAAAAAATTGATTTTAAAATAAGGTTTGGTTCTCAATTTTATAAACCGATTCATTTCAAAAATAGTTCGGTTCAATTTAGTTCTCTAAATCAGTTTGATTTTTTGCCCACCTCTACTTCTTAGAAGTACTTAGTTGTATAAGTATTTGTGATTTTATTTGATTATCAATAAGTTATCTTCATTTAATATAAGCATAACATACAACAAATTTAACATGTTCCATTTTCAGAACAGTTCATTCAATTTTATCTATTGCAGTGGTAATGGACATGGTTTTATGCTTGTGATTCTTCCAGCTCAAGATAAAAATTCCAGTCACTCGCTATATCACAAAACACACACAAACCATATATTTTAAATTAAATAATAATCATAGAGGAATTTAAAAATTAACATGTGAATAGAATAAATATTACAAAAAAGCCAAACAACTAAGATAGAAACCCAATCCTGATCAAAAGGGGAAGATTTAAATTTAACTGCTTGGAACCTGAAAATGTTGGATTATGGTCCTAAATTAGTGAAGTATCCTTCTAATTTTAAAATACTAGGGAAGTGCATTGTTCAAATTCAAACCCACAATAGATTTGGTTATCCAAAACCAACGAAATTTAACATCACTTGTGAGCTTCGTACATAGAACAACTAGCAAAATATTGTGCCTTTGCACGGGTCACATTTGTCTTTACAAATATTGGACAACGATCTGAGTACATAGTAATATCTTCATATAATATGACATGGTCTAAACTCATCAATGTAGTTCATGAGTCAATATATTGATTCATTGACATAGTGTTTTGCGATTAAAAACACTAAATTACCGATACCATATAAGAGGGATCCAAGTTGAAAGCATAAAACAAAACATAATAGTCGAATACAAAATTCATTCATATATAATTCCTAACAGTTGATAAATATTTCCTTCACGACATGTCAAGCCCTACGAACTTTTCAGCATACAAAAAATCTGTATTATGCAAGGGCAGAGCTAGGTGTAGCTCTTCAGCAGCCAAGTTTTGGTAAATACTCCCTCTGATCTCGAATATAAGCAAAAAAGTACTCATAATTTTTGGACTCTCAAATATAAACATATATAACTTACATTAACTCTATTTTGGTCTTGAATGTAAGTTTTATTTTTCAATGACTCTTTTATTTTAGAACAAGTTCTCATGAAGAGCAATTTTGATAATGCAGTTATATTTTTTATGAGATTAAGAAGATTAATTGCATTTAATTAATAGAAAACACTACCCATTACATGCATAATTGTATAAAACAAGACCATATGTTGTACACAAATTTACTCACTCGATGGATACACAAACAAAATCAATGGGCACAAATCACAACACGAAGATCAATTCTACCATTAAATAATTAATTTGAGTAAACCCAATTAACTTGAGTTTAATTTTCATGCACGGTCAATGATAAAGTTAACCAATTTTAATGGATTGACATTGAAAATCCTTTCTGCACCGAAAGTGTATGTAAATTAAATTTATCTTTAAATAAAAGAAAGTTGGACTTCATTGGCCCCTCCTATTATTCTTTATACCCTATTTTCATGTCATATATTTCATAATGCTGAAGTAAATATCAAAACTTGAGAAAATATCTCAACGCATTTATGCAGATACAAAATTCATAGTTGAGGAAGCAAAGTCAATATCTTTATTGAAGTCAACAGGACCAACATCTTGATTCACAAAATTGAGCAGTTGACGAATGGGAATTGAACTTCAATTACGCTCTTATTATGCAATTAGGACCACACAAAACAAAATTAAATATCAATTTGAAAATTTTGATATAAACTTTTGAAGAAATTATTAACATGCATGGAGAGAGAAATAGAGGGGAAGGAAATCCGAAAACCTGGAGTGACCTACTCCGAATGCGTTTTCCGGTTCAGTTGACTCGAACTTGTTTCTGATGAATGGCAAATCGGCACCGCAAATAAGAATTTTATTTTGTTTATTTGATTTGACTGAGCTGCTGTGTTTTTTTATCGGCATCTTCAAAAAAGGAAGTGAATTAGGCTTGTGGGATTACAATCCCTTGTGTGTGTGTTTCATTTTTTTTTTTACCATTTTGATGCCCAAACGTGTTTATTATTGTTAATAATTTTGATATTGGAATATGTCTTTAGTTATTAATTTAATCTTTAAATATTTTTTAATTTAATTCATAAAATTATTAATAATAGAAATATTAAAAATATATTTATAATTTTAATATATTAAAAGATTACCGTAATAACGACTCACACGTTAAAATATTTTAAAAATGACAAGAGTGTTTACTTTTCTTTAATCTCAAATCAAATATTTAGGATAGGTTTGACTTTTTTTATATTAACCTTAAATTTATTTATTAACATCGTTACATTTTTTATAATGTGAATGAATACAAATTATCACTTGTAAACTTTTAAAATGAAAATGATTGAAGTCAATTTTAATAATTCAATATTTACACGGTTAATGCATATCAATTATACCATTCTTATCATAATTATATACTAAAATGAAAACAAATTGAATTTTATTATCAAATACTCATTTGAAATGAAATATAAGTAAAGATGGTAATAGAGAAATTGATATATTTAACTTAATTTTTATTTAAAATCAAATACATTAACTTTTTAATGACTTTTTTTTACTTATATTTTATTTTAGATAAACTACTATTGAATTTCTAGTTCATCTCATAACCGTGTGTGTGTGTATATATATATATATATATATATTCCATTGAATTAAAACCAGTATAAATTATCAATAAATGTTAAAAGACCTCAAACAAAGAAATGGTTGTTCCAACAATAAATATAATCATAACCAAAATCTTGCAAAATTGATGTGAGTCATCGCTAAGAATTAACTTTGATATGTTGACTAGGTGAGTGAGATTAACCTCCACCTATTAAAGACACAGCTATTATTTTCCTTTTAGATTAATCAAATACAAGTCAGCCAAACTACCTAAAGATTTCTTCTGAGTTTTCTTATGTGTGCTAAACAAACTTTCAAATTGATACACATGATTAGAAGTGCAAAATACATTGAACACCCAACCACCTATGAAGCATTGATACTTCTAAAATTGCAAAGTACCCGTACCTAGTATCGGTACCGTACTCATACCTATGCATCATTGTCCAACCACACTAAAATTTAAATTCATACTCAACCAAATTCAAAAAATAGATGTTGTAACATTTCTTTCATATCACATTCACAAATACACAATGACAATTGATTTTCGAGCATGCCACGATGAACCAAATTGTCTTAGTTGCCAACCTATTGGTCAATAATTTCCACGTTAAACACCAAGACTTTAAGTGGAGCCAATGAATTTTATATGATGTCACCATGATCGATCACCCCAAACTCGATCATGTTTCCAATGCCACATAACCATCACTAATTCTTACACCACCACTGGATCCAATAAAGAAATGCAATCCAACAACAAATTTTTGTCCCAAACAAATAGCTCTCTTCTACTACTCTATGCTTCACCACCCACATCCACCATTAGGGATGTGCATGGTTGGTTTTTAAAACAAATTTTTGTCCCAAACAAATAGCTATCTCCTACTACTCTATGCTTCACCACCCACACCCACCATTAGGGATGTGCATGGTTGGTTTTTAAAAAAAAAAAACAAAACATATCCATTTTAAAACCAATATATGGATTTGGATTTATAACCAAATCCATTATTTGGTTTAAAACCGATTATAAACCAATTGTAAAACTGGTTATGGTTAAATAACCGATTTTTAGTTATGCAACCGGTTTTGAAAAAATCAATTTTAAAATCAATTTTTTCTCAAAACCAGTTAAAATTTGGTTATTTTTAAATATCTATTTAAAAAAAAACCATTTATTCATAGTTTAAAAACCGACTATTTATAAAAAAATCGAAAAACCAACCCAAAATCACAAAATAAAGCACAAACAGTTTAGTAAGTCTCCATCATTTGACCAATTTCAACTTTATATTGTGTGTAAACAGAAAGAAATTCACCTATTCCCATTCCACATGCACCTGCTACTAATCCTGCAAAACCAGCAACTAACATTGTTGTGTTAGTTGTTTTAACAGCTCCTACACCCATCATTAATGAAGCAACATAAACTAAACCATCATTAGCTCCTAATATAGCTGCACGAAGCCATTGTGCTCTTTGCCAATAACCAACTTCATTATTATTTTCATCCATTTCCTTTGTAGGATTTGGAATTGCAACTACATGGTTGAGTGATTCAGAATCACAAATTGCACCAACAGCCATTGGTAAGAACAAATTATTAAGGAGAAGAAGAAAATAATGAAAAAGCTTGAAGACTAAAAGTTCAAAGCTTTTTAAATTATGAATGCATAGTTGCTCTGTTTATATAAAAAAGTTTTACTTGGCCAAATTAAAATTATATGGTTTCGATATTTGGAAGGGGCAAAACAATAAAATAAAATAAAAACTATCTTTTAGTCAAAGGATAACAAACCATGTCATAGTATTTAAAGAAGTAACAATTTCAGGCATCAGAAGTAAAAGTAAAGAAAGCACCATCAATGACATCCTGATTCTCAGTCCTAAAAGCCCTTCTCTACACCCTTAAAAAAACCTCAATCAAGTTTTTATCAACAGAAAGCTTATTCAATGTCAGAGTTGAAGTAGCAATGTCAAGTTACAAGGAAGGGGGGTTTGCATTGTAATCTTGCCTATTTAACATTTCCTGTTAAAAACTTAAGAAAACAACTCAAGAATGATCTTGGTTATAAAAACAGAAACGGAGAACGTTCTTGGTTTTAAAACAGAAAACGCAGAACGTTCTTGATTAGTTAAAATCACAGTTTTAGTTTCTCTATTTAATTTTGATAATAACAATAACTGAATATAAATAGAGATAAGGAAGAAATACCACACAAGAATATATCCTGGTTCACCCAACGTGGGCTACGTCCAGTCCTCACAACTGTGAGATTTTCACTAAGTGTTCAAAGAGAAAGGGAGAACAATCACAGTTAGAGATCAACCTTGATCTGTAACTACACTTCTTTTCCACCCAGAAAGGATTAATCAGGTCACCTAACTAATCTGTTAGGATTTTGAAGTTAACTCTTTTAATCACACTCAAACTATAAACAATCCTTATAGTTATGAGTTTATACAATAATAATTTGAAAGGTTTGTTTGAATCTAATTTTGCTCAACTCTTGTTTGAGAAAAGGATTCAGAACAGAGAAAGAACTCAGTAAAATAAAACTGGAAGTATGTATTTGGTTCAGCCTGATTTCTTTTGTGAATGAGATGGCTTCAAGAATGCAAGTGAATATTGATTTAATGAGAATACTTGGCACTTGAAGATCTGGTTGATGCTTCCGAATTTGCTTTCTTTTTATAGATGATTTGAGCAATTAATTCTGGTCAGAAAGAGCTGTTGGGAGTGCTCTGTTTTCCTTCTGACAGAAGCAAGGAATCTGTTGACAAATAGAGCTCCATGTATTTGACAGTTTTGGGCTTTCTGTTTTGGGCCTTTTGCTTGATTTCAAACAGACTTGTTGCGTGCTTTAATGACCCATTAAGCTTTGATAATATTTGATAGTGATTGGGCTTCGATTTGGATGTTTAATTTGATCCAAAACTGTTTGGAAAGGAGTGAATATTTTTCTACAGAAATGAGAAGTCTTCTTCTGCAGAAACAGAGATTGTGTTTCTCAAAAACGGAGAACGTTGATTATAGGTGGAGAAAGATAATCAATCTGGTCTGATAGACTTTTGAATAATCTGAGGACTTTTATTCAATCTTGAAGTTCAGTTTTGTTCAACTTTCTTGGCAGTTCCAGACTGGAGAAAGTTGCAGTCCGTTTTTTGATATGCTTAGATTCGTGATGAATTTTCTTAATGATCCGAGAATCGTTTTGAGTAAAAATGATTCCTATTTGTTCCTTGCCATGTACTGATGAAATTGGTATAAAGATTTCAGGCATAATCAATGTAGAAGTGTTGGAGAAAGATTGGTGAAATGGCTGTAACGATCTTTCTTGATTCTGCTGATCTTTCTCTGTTTTGTATAGTTTATGATCATGACTTATTTCTTTGCTTTGCTTGGTTCCTATCTTTAATAAAAACACTCAAGAGCACAGATTAAATTAACATAACATTTAGAATCATAATTAATATCTTTAATTAATCTTTTGTTTATTTTCATCAAAACTTAATTTGAGAGTTTGTCTTAACAAGAGTCCCATATTTGTCACTGGAGAAAACATCTATCCCTGCCATTTCCTCAATAGCTGTCATTCTTTATGTAATTGCACCTTGCTGAGAAAGCCTATTGAAAAGCTAAAAAGCATAAAATTATGTAATTATCACTTCTCAATCTTCACCAAGAAAAACATGAACCGAACAAGCATAACCAAATTTCTTAGAAGTTATTTCTACAAAAAAAAAATAGTTACTTATCAAGTCATAATTTAACAATTCTTAACTTATACTCAACTATTAAAGCATATACAACCTTACCTTCCTCTAAAATCTCAAGCTCCTTGAAATCCTCAACAAAAGTGAATCACTTATGGAAGACGATTTACGCAATCCTTAAAGCCAACCAGCAGTACAAACTAGAGCTTCAACCGTTTGAGGTGTGAGACAACTATGGTATTCGTCAATCACTCGTCCTCCAGTACTAAAAGTAGACTCAGAGGCCACTGTAGAGATAGGTATGGCAAGCAAGTCTTTGGCTATCTTTGCAAGAATTGGAAAACGGCTTGAGTTTAACCTCCACCAGTTTAAAACATCAAAGTTGGTAGATGACCGACTCTCTAAAGATTCTTCCAAGTACTTTTCCAAATCAGACTTTTTAGTAGAGGACGAACCGGTGCTCATTAAAAATCTATTATAACTATAAAGATCTTCCTTACCACTTAAATCAAATTTAGTCGATTGTGATTCACTTTGGAACCCTTCTCCAACACCACTATACTCCATAATTAGTTCATCCAAACGGGTTTTCAACAAATATTTTAATTTGGTTGCATAAAATGAATTAAAGTTCTGAGTGATCAACCAATTGACAAACTTTAATTTATTCATGGGGTCTAAGACAGAAGAAATCAACAACAACATGTTCAAATTTTCCCAATATTTGTCATACTTTGTTTTCATCTTATCAGCCATTACTTTTAAGCACATATCCTTGGAATTGCACATTTTAAGTATATTTTCACCTATTCCAAAAACCTCTAACATATACATATTATAGGCAACATAGGAGGAACCAGATATTCGTAAGGTAGCATCGTAAAACATTTTTAAAAATGGCATAATTGATTGTGCTTTCGTCCAATCTAAACCGGTAGGCACACATTTCCCCTTCCCCTTAAGTAATTCCTCAGAATACTTGGGATCATGAATTTCAAGCACTTCAAATGCCTTTTGATGTTTCAAAGCCGAGTCTAACATTAAATATGTTGAGTTCCACCTAGTTTTCACATCAAGACAAACAAGACATTTGTATTCATAGTTTGACCGTTCTACACATGCTTTAAATTTCACAAACCTACGAGGAGAAGTCCTAGCATATTTCGCAGCAGCACGAAGTCTTAAAATTGACATGTCCAAATCACTCAACCCCACACTAACAATCATATTTAAGATGTGCGCACAACAACACATATGCATGTACTCTCCATTAAACTAAGTTGTTACAAGGCATTAGTCTTTTTTCAATTGTTTGATTCCAAGATCATTTGATGAGGCATTGTCAAGTGTCATAATCAAAACACAATTTAGCCCACAATTAGTCAAGCACGAATCAATTGTGTTTGTCATAACATTTGTCGTGTGACCTGGGACTTGGCAAAATGTTAGAACCTTATTTTGCAAATTCTAATTATTGTCAACAAAGTGAGTAGTGACACACATATAAGACAAATTTTGGATAGACGTCCATGTGTCGGCAGTGAGGCAAACCTTTTGGCAGTGTTGGGGCATATAGTTTTTCAATTTTAACTTTTCTACATCCCATAACAACAAACTATCGCGTGCAAGTGTAGTGCGTGATATAAGATTGAATTTTGAGTTTAAGCCACTTACAAATTATTGTAATTCTGGATGCTCCACTTGTCGAAAAGGCAATTCCATGCATATAAACATCTTGTAATTCTGGATGCATCCAATGTTCTCTTCCTCTTGTTAAATTCGCTATTGGGATTTTTCTTACATCCCTTTGAATGTTGTATCATCGCACTCGTCCCATTATCACACTTGAGCTTCCTGCTACAATGGTTGCAAATAGATGTCCCATCCAAGTTAGGATCTACTGTGAAATCATTCCAAACAAAAGATTGGTTTTTATGACCTTTGGTTCTAGGTGGTAACATAGTAGTTGTGTTCGGGACAATTGGTGGAGGAGAAACAAACAAATCTACTGTCTCAGATTGATCACCCATCTTGATGTAATGTTACAGGTTGCTGCAATAATAATGAAGATAGTTCGTGATATATATGTTATATGGTGTGGACCACCATAAAACATATCTACCACAAACTATTTTTATTATTACTCATCCCAAACAGTCTACTAAACCCCACACACAACAAACCATCTTCCAACCAATTATTAAACCAAAACGACGTATCTCTCTCATTATCCACCACCCTACTAAGACAATTATGAAACCAATTCTCACTAACAATTCTAACCCATCAAACACACAATTTACATCCTTTCACCAATTCGACACATAATTTAAAAATATAGTAGTATTTTAATAAAAATAATAGTTAAAAATAGAGTAATTGTGCATTTTAGTCCTTAAAATTTGCAAGTATCATGTCAATTTATTCTCTCAAATTTAGGAAATAGCAAATTATAAGTCATTCATATTAAAGAATATCAACCAAATTTAACCCCTCCATGAAAGTACTTTTTTAGTAAATATTCATCAAAATCAATAAAAGGTATACATATTCATTTAAATAGTCTCTTGCTACATCAAAATAAACATAAAACCTTTAAAATTGTGGTGAGAAGTTTGAAAAAATTATTAAATTGATTGATATTTTTTTAATTTAAGAGGCAAATTTACTGTTTAGCAAATTTAAGGGACTAAATTGACCAACTTTTATAATTTTAAAGACTAAAATACATATTTATTCATTAAAAATAATTTATATTGAGTTCAAGTAACAAACAAACATAAAAATTATGATTATTTTTGTATAAGAAAATTATAATTGGTTGTTGATAGTCCATTTTTAAATTTTAAAGGTGATTTTATACCGTAAGTAACTTAACTCAATTAGATAATCAACATTCAAAATTTACGGATTGAATTATACATGTAGTTTTAAAGAATTCAAAAATATAGAAAGAGCTCAACAATCAAATAATAAATGTTAGGAATAAAATACGTCGATTAGATATCTTGAATTTAAATTACTCAAGAGCGCCTGAATTAAATGGTTCGAATCTCTTTACGCTTAATTAGAGATCTTGAATTTGAATTCAGTATCTAGATTGCATCAACATTAAATTTCGTTAAAATTTGAAATTAATGCTGGACATAAACTTATATTTCAACTGTTGAGTATTATTGTATTAGTAAGTAAGCACACAAAGATAATTGATATGAATCTAATATAATAATTTAATTATAATCAATTGATGATGGTTAATAAATATAATAGATTTAGTCACAAAAAAAAAAAAGATTATAAATTAAATAAAATTCTAAGATAATAATAAAATTGTCATTTGAAACAAACCATCTTGAGATAAATTTCGAAATAAATATTGAAGAGAAACAGACCTTGTTACATTAAAGGGCGAATAGTGAAGCATCACATATTGCACAATTACTACTTTATAGTAATTGAGAATTTAAAAGCAATTCAAAGGGATACTATTTTAATTACATTTATTAAAGCAAGAGACAAACATAGGCCACTAGGAATGGCATAAACAAGCTGCAGAAGAGAAAAAATATGGAATTGGAATCTTCTATTTAATACAAACTGCTATTAACAATGACCTTACTTTCTTAAAAAAAACAATGACCATACTTAATAGCATAAATGCAGAAGAGAACAAAAATTGAAATTGGAATTGCTCTGTTTAATATATATACATACTAACATTTACAGTCAATATTGTTGAATGATCAGGGAAGAAATAAATTGACCTCCTGCCTAAAACTAAAAGAATCAGTTATATTACATCAAGAGTGTTATGTAGTTGGGGGTAAGAAACTAAGAAAGCAAAAGGGAAATAACTGTCATCAAGAGGATGCTGCTTCCACTCTGGGCTCTTCCAACCATTTCCAGACCATCAGCAAACCAGTTCTGTCTCCGGTGAAGAATAGTCCACCAGGACCTGTTTCAAATGATCCAACTTCTTGCTTTGCGAATAATCTACCCCTCGCTGCAAATCTATAAATTGTAAATGTAGAGACACTGTCAGGAGCCAGTTCATGTATTCATAACATCAACATGATGGTGATGACTGCAAGTTTACTTACGATGGCAGTTCATAGAGGCGAACTGAATTGTCTCTACAAGAGCAGAGCAGTATAGGCTTAGCATCTGGATCGGCCATCCCAGATAGTGCGACAACATCCTGTAATAAGGATTAAAAAAATATAAACAACCTCCTCCTTTCAGTGACCATTATAGAAATATCAATTTGATTACTACAAACAAAGACACAACTGAATGATGTTCAGCTGATAGGTAAGTAACTTACACTTTCTACAATGTGCGAATATATCACTTTCAAAGTTCTCTCTTCGGTTGCCGCCCAGACATTGATAGTGCAGTCAGATGAACCAGATAGTAAGTAATTGTCCCACCATATAAGGGATGTGACTGCATCTGTATGTGCATTGAGTGTCATTTTACACTCTAATGTGTCAAGGTCCCAAACCTGAATAAAGCAAAACAAATAACTCTCAAACAAATCATGGATGAAACCAAAAACCAATCCTAAAGAGCTAACATGGATAAAACAAGGGGCCAATAAAGATTGATAGAGACTCTGTATTGCAAGACAATAGAAATACCTTAATGCTTTGATCCTTAGATCCCGAGTACAACATCTTGTCGCCTCCAACAGCCAGGCAAACCACAGATTTAGTGTGGCCACATAGTGATGCAACCAGTTCAAAAGGGGAATCAGCTTTAGAACTGCCTCTCCATGCAGATATAATGCCATCCTGTGATTTAAATAAATAAAAAAATTATATACATAAATTGATAGGTAGCAGAAATGATCAGTTTCAGAAGCAAGAGAGAAAAAATACTATACAATTAGTAAGTAGAAAATATAAAGTCTGATTTATCCACTGCGGGAATTACCTCTGCTCCAGCAAAAAGTGTATCATTACCAACAGTCATGGCAAGGATTCGCCCCTTAGGTCCATCAAGAGTAAAATGTGAAGCAGTTTGAATATTCCATGCCTTCACAAAAACCAAAGTGACATAATCAGCTTAAAAGTAATGGTCCTATATAATTGACAAGATCACACAATGAGACAAATTAAACTGACTGAAGTAAGAAGAAAAGCTTACCTTGACAGCGTTCGTCAAACCAACAAAAATCCATGGACCCTCACTGATCAGAGAGGTAGCTTCGGCACCAAGATTCATCAAATTAGTACATTGACCAGAATGGCAGTCCCATGTCCTAAGTGTCCCATCAGTGCTGCCAGAATAAAGTTTGTCTGATCCAACCGGAAGTACAATTCCAGTGATGAGCTGTTTACAGATATTTTTTAATTAAATAAACTATCTCAGATATATATATATATATATATATATATATATATATATATACACAAAAGAAAGCCATGATTTCTAGCATTTCCTAGGAATTCTAAAAGGGTGGTTATTAGAAGTCCAAGCCAGTACCTTCTTGTGTCCTTGAAGCTTTGTTAATGTGGCAAACCCATCACCATAAGACCAAGAATGTAAATACCGGCACCGATCATCGCGAACACAGTTTCCATTCACCCAATATTTGCAGATACTTGGTGAAGACTTGTCAGGGACTTGTGTCTTGTCTCTGCCATTTTCACTATTTCTATTCAAGATGGTCTTAGAATTATGCTTAGGATGCGGCTTCTCAAACTCAGAGAATGAATGGAACTTCCTTGCATTATGATAAGAAGCAGTGGATGGGTATGATGTTTCAGTGTGTAAAAACCTACAAGGATTTCTGTTGCATCTCCCAGCGAGCCAATAGGCGCATGTTGTCCCACTGATTCGTTTAGTTCTACTCCTTCCAACTTTCATATCCATCATACTCGAAGAAAAAACACAACCTACATTCCAATAGCATCCCAAATAAGCCACTGTATCCCATCAACAACATTCAAAAACCTAACTACCAGACTTTATAATACCCAATTATAAAGAAATCCTAGAACATGAACAGTCCCTCAATTACCAGACTTTATAATACCCAATTATAAAGTATAATAATAATTTCCACTACATAAGAGGCAAAAACCCGTAGCAGACGTGAGGCATAAAGCCAAAAAAATTTCAAACCTTAGTAAAATAATTATTTTAAATTTATTAGGAAGAGTATTAAATTATTTTAAAAATATTAAAATGCGAGAATTTTTTATTAAATAAAAAATTTTGTTCTACAACTCTAATAAGTAAATTGAATACTCTAGAAACAAAATTGTTAAGAAGCGAACGAGAAAATCGAAGAATACGAACGTGAAAGCTGAGATTTGTTGAAACGAAGAAGAAACGATGGGTTTCCATCTTTCGAACACTAATCACAAGTGAACTTGAGTTGAATTGAATGAATCAGTACTGTAATGATGATGTATTCTTAGTCAATTTATAGTCTCGAGTAACGCGGTTTCGTGGTTTTGGGCTTCTTTGTAGAAAGGCCCAATATAAAAAAGAAATTTGTTTATAAAAAATAAAATTATACATTTGACCAAAATAAATATAATAAAATTGGATAAACTAAATAAATATATGATATATATTATATGTTAATGGAATAATTTTTTCTAATACCCATGACTCTAAAAAAGTTAAGGGATATTAGTCAAAAAAGTGAGAACCTCACATCCTAAGACATATATATAAGATTAACTATCAAACTCATCATATTTTATTTTCATTATCCTCAGGTTAAATAATTTGTAAAGTAATTCATAAATGTAAAGTACACAATGCGACTTTTTTCCATCTGTATATCCCTTTTTTTTCTTAAAAGCACTAAAATGTCCCACTAAGAAATTTAAATATAGAAATGCTCTACTTTTTAGTCTCAGATCGCAACATGGGGATGCGACATACTGAAGTGCTTTTTTTTTGTTCTAATAGGAGGACGCATCCTAGGGATGCGACCATGTACTATGCCTAAATATTTTTTGGTTCTAAATTTATTGGTATAATTATTATTTAATTAATTATAAATAATTAAAATATTTTAAAATCAAAATAATAATAATAAAATAAAATACATTATTAAATAATAATAATAATAATTTTAATACATCAAATTTATATTTTATTATTATTATTTTCATTAATTTTTATTTATTAGATAAGATAAAAAAAATAGGAGGAAGTTGTTATAATAATGTGACAAAACAAATAAGAGGAAGTTGTTTTAATAGAGTGAAGTTGTTATAATAACGTGCCAAAATAAATCACGTGTCAATAATATTTTGTCATAAAATAACAACGTATTATCTTAACAACTCCCTCTTATTTAACTTCTTTTTTTATTTCCTAAATATTGTTAATGTAATTAAATATGATTAATGTAATTAAAAAAATAATAAAAATATTTAAAAAATATAAAATTTTAATAATAAAATCAAACAAAATATCAAAGTTAACGTGTTTGAATAGATGTGCGAAATAAATAACATGTTACATTATTATTTTTGACAACTCGATCCTATTTTGCAGTTAAATTAACACTTAATATTATTTTGTTAACAATTGTGTTATTGATTTTTAATAAATTAAAAATAATTTAAAAATCAAAATACTATTAATAAAATAAAATAAACAC
>JBBPBP010009777.1:32482598-32498337 GCA_037974735.1 Cicer chorassanicum | reverse complement strand
AAGAAAAAAATATGGTGCTGAAGTGATTAAATACTAGTAATTTAAGGAAAAATATGATTCCAAAAAAATAATTAGCACCATATGTATTATAAAAATAATTATTTTCCACTTGGATAAAATTTAGATCATATATATGTATAGATAAAAGGAATTCCAAATTAATTTCAATAGCAAGATCAAAACTATAATCACTACTGTACAACCACAATTAGGTATGAACTATCATTCGATAATTATGACTCAATCAATATGATTAATAACTTCAAAAATATTACTAGCCAATTACAATTAGTATTTCTAATTATTCGCATGAAAGAAAAATCATGGTTAGACAGACAAGCAACAAGATAATTAAATAAATAATTATCGTACTCAAATTAATTCAAATCATAACAAATAGATCGTTGAAAACATTATGACTACATAGCTGAATAGATTCGTTCACTTCTACTCCTTCCAACTTTCATATCCAATTTTAAGGGTAGCCATCGTAAGAAACTAAGAAATTAATGAGGGAATAGATAATTATTCCAAGTTAAAAGGGTAGCCATTGTAAGAAACTAAGAAAATATATAAATAAGGTCATGTTTTTTGAAACGAATTAAGCTCAAATTAGTTACACAAAACAAATCAAGAAACTCTAGCCATCGGATGCAAGCCAAAACTTGGTTGTAAGAAATTAAAGCAAGTTGCACTAAAATAATGAAAAGGGGAATATGAGGACTTGGAGCAATAAAATATTGAGCAATGGACCCGGTTTGACAATTGATTCATTAAGCCATCTCCAATGATTTAGAGAATGAAAAGTTGGTTACAGTGAACTCTTGAGGAAAAGGTACACAATAATCTTTTTCACAACTCTCTCTCCAATGATTTTAGGATTAGCAAAGCAAGCAAAGGGCATGTCACTTGCCATTCCTTAGGAATTCTACAATGCCTTAATGATCCTAACGTTGACAACTACTATGTCAAAACTAGAAATGAAAAAAAAATCTCCACGTATACTCTGAATTAGGGTAATTTCAACGTGAGATTTGCAAAACCGTAAACATAAGTCAAATAGAAAAAAAATGGTAAACAAAGCATAATGAGAAAACAAAAATATAAGAGAAAAAAAAACAATAATGAAAATCTCCATTTTTTTTTGTTCGTACGATCCTTCAATGGTGATTTTATATATATATATATATATATATATATATATATATATATATATATATATATATATATATATATATATATATATATATATATATATATATTTTGATAGAATTAAGAAAGTGAAAGACACTTTTTCATTCAATGTATTTAAAAAAACACAAGAAAAACTCACAGAGTAATCTCACGGGAACCCACGCACCTTCACTATTTTTTTATCTCACCTCACCCTTTGCTTTTCCCTCTCTTGGCCACAAAATTCTTCTACCCCCATTTTTTCTTTTTCTCTTCTCACTTAAAGTCATAAGCTGACATTCTTAAACCATAAACCCATTAAAAAAGTATACATTTTCTAAGTAAGTTTTCTCATATTTCCACAAGCTCTTTGGATATAATTTTGGGGTTAGGGTTTGTGCTTTATGGAAGGAAGAGAGTACTGAAGTTCTTCTAGTTATGTCTTTTGGACTTACTAATGCCCCAACATCTTTTATAGATTTGATGAATCAAGTTTTTAAACCATGCTTAGATCAATTTGTGATTGTTCTCATTGATCATATCCTTGTGTATTCAAAGTGTAAAGAAGAACACGACAAACATTCAAGTTTGGTTTTGCAAATTTTAAGAGATAAACAATTATATGTCAATTTGTTTAAATGTGACTTTTGGGTAAATAGGTGGCATTTCTATGACATTTTGTGTCTAAGAATGGAATAAGTGTTGATCCAAGTAAGGTGTAAGTAATTCAAAATTGGTTCAGCCCCACCACACTAAAGGAGATTCACAATTTCCTTAGTTTAGCTAGTTATTACCAATGTTTTGTGAGAGATTTCTCTAAAATGACATCTTCATTGACTAGATTGACCCAAAAGAAGCTGAGATTCGATGGATTGATGCATGTGAGGAGAGCTTTTGTAAGACCCTTAGTTTTAAATTCTAATTTATGCAATTTTAGTATATTTTTTGTGTTGAATTCTGAGGCTTTTTAGCCAATTTTAATGGTATTTTGTGTGTTAAATGCTAGAAATATCTTTTTGAGACCGTTTAAAATTATTTGACGAGAAATAATTTATTTATGTTATGAAGAATTTATTACCGGACGATTTTGTTAAAAATATCTCTAGTTGCTGAAAGTAGATATTTTTATGTTTCTGAGAGTAGATAGTTTGAAATGTGAGTGAAGTGATATGTATAAGAGTATTTAAATATTTGTGGTTTGGTTTTAATAATATATATATATATATATATATATATATATATATACACACACACACACACTTAAGGAAAAAAAAAGCAAAACAGAAACATTACCTGAAGCCTTCACGCCATCCACCTTCCTTTCTTCTTCTTTCTCTCTGTTACCAAAAACAAAGTTTTGGTTTTTCTTTCAAAAACAAAACCTCCATTTTTCTTCGACTTCTGAACTTTATTTCAAGAAGTAACAGAAGGGAAAATTGCTCATCTTCATGTTACGGTGCTAGTGAGCTAACTTTAGAAGTGACATTGCGAATGAAGTTTTTACCGGAATTAATCGCGGTGCCGTAATCGGTTGTTAGAGCTATCGTCGAGTTCAGGGCTCCTTCCAAATTTTTTAGTTTGCATATAAGGACTCTATATGTGAGATTAATGTTGTTGATTTTGTTAGTAATGGTTAAAAAAAATTAATTTTTGACGTGTTTGAGTTACGTAATGAGTTATTTTCAAATAAATGAGTTTGAATTGAAGTTGAAATTTTAAAAAGAAAAAATTTAGAGTATTTTATCAACTCAAAATTTCGGAGCTTTAATAGTCGAGTGTGCGTGTGTGTGATTTGGACAATTTATTTTATTTAGTTTTAGCTAAATAATGTAGATTATTTGGTTGTAAAAGTTTGGTGTGTGAAAAAGATATAATTTTGAGAATTTTGTTGTGGTTGGATAAATTTTAGTTGTGAACAAATTGTTATAAATATTTATGTTTATGTAGTTAGCTCATTGAGTCTCGAAAAGGAATCGAGACCGTTGGCACCGAGTTAGCGGTGGGGAGAACTCTGATATATTAATGTTGTTGTGGTGATTCTTGATTGATGTGTCCATAATTAATATTATGAATTTTGAGATGTATTTTATGTGTAGATTGGAGGAAAATGAATTTAATGTGTTCATAGTTAAACTTTTTTCCTAAATAAAACAATTGAACCTCAATAAACTTGATTTAAATATAATTTATGAATTTAATTCTAAAATCTTACTAGTACTAATAAGATTTTCTTACAAAAGTAGTTTTTAATTAAATTTTTAAAACACAATTTATAAATCTCATTTTCGGTATGACATATTGATATCAGAGCAGAGCATCTCTCAAACTTGAACATCAAGACTCATTAACGTAGGCCAAACCAGACAAACACAAACAATGAATGAGGTGAGTTTCAAAATCATGTTGATAGTATAATATAAGTAAAAAGAAAACGCAAATAATCATAATAGAACTACATCATAACCCAACATAGTATATCAAAATATTCAAGAAAATAATATTACATTATAATGTACAAATCACTTAAGCAAAATCAACATCTCCTTATAACATCAAATCATCTAAGGGAAATTATTATCACCTTCGATACACATTAATCACAACAGAACAATCAAGACAATGCAATGATATGCATGAGCTTAAACTCTACTTCGTCACATTTTGGTACCATTCTAACTCTAAAGTACTTGGTTAGGAGGCTTGGTACTATGTCATCACGCAAGTGGACGAACAATTCAAATTGGCCTTGTACTCTTAGATCCCCTCAACTAAACCCGAGACACATATATGCAACAATCGAGGTAAACTTGTGTTGCATGGTAGCTTACGACATTCAGAGGGCTACCTTCAAGTCACCTAACAAATTCTCCACCAGAATACCTCTAAGGTCTAACAATCTTGCCTTAAGGCTCAATAGTAGATTACCACGATCGGGCTCATTCAATTGTACTTCCCCAATATTACTAGGCTTGTTAGATCATACCTATATGATAACAAGATAATATCCAAATCAAAGATCCCTAACATCTAGTTTCTCCCCTCGTTAGCCTATGTTACTACTGTATTAAGAACAACTTAACACAAGTTGGAATCACCACTATTTCATCAATTATGAGGTTACTTCAACATTCCCATCACAAATTCATAACATCACTATCGTTAGTCAAACATCATCATTACATATTATTATGTCATACAATGCATTCAAGGTTTATCATTACATTACAAAATCTCATCAAATCAAACACTAGCACGAAATTCATTCAACATCCAATATCACAATAATATCAAATACCATACAATCATCGAAAATGAAATCATTTAACACCTTATAAAAATTTATGTTTTTAATTTTAATCTCAAAATTTCCATATTTTTACATTAATTAATTTATCTCTCAAAAGACTACCGCCATACATAGCAAGCTTGTGATGAATTGTTGGAAAATATGGCTTTCCCATTTATTCACATTATAATATACTCATGAATTTAAACAATCTCTCACTTCTTACCTTATTTCCAAGCTTTTGCAAATTACAAGAATCAAATGGACTTTTCAGCAACAATGATACATCAATGGTGCATTACGAGCAAGTTCAAAAATCAACAATGTTCATAGTATCAACAAAAACGTGACTAATAAACTGCCCGAAGCATAAAAATCAGTATTAAATGATTAATTAAAATATTTGTTACAAAAATAGAGTTAAGACAATGCAAAATATATAGTAGAAAAGTTTTACCGACGCGTTTGAAGGGTTCGTTCGACGTCAACTTCAGCGAAATGTGGGAATGGAGAGTGTTTTCTGAAGATTTTGACGAGAGGAATCCGAAAACTATGTCGATTTTTTCAAACGATGTATGTGGTGGTTGAAAAATGGGAAATACAGTCCGTCAACTATGAAAATGTGACGATTTCAGCGAAATGCTGCCACCATCGATAAAACCGATGCTAAAAACGGATTCATTGGCCATTTTGTGTGGGAAGATGAAGTTTCATGCACCGCCATGACTTGGTGAGAGAGAGTTTGAAGAGAGAAAAAAAGAAGACGAGTGTTTGATAATGGGCTGCATTCTTTTTTATGGTCGATGAGGATGATGATGAATAGTACCAGATAAAGGTGCATAAAGTAAAAGGTCAAGAAGAGGGGGGCAAGTAAGACTGTCCATAACTCATTTTTAAAGCTTTTAGGATTAAAATAGGACTAAAAAAAAATACTAATCATATATCAAAATAATTATTTCTAAATAAATATAATTTTATTTCTAAACATTATTAATATTTCAAAGTAATATCATACAAAATAAATTAATTTAATTAATTAATCTTTTAAAATATATTAATAATAACTAAAAGTCTCATATTCAAAATTATAACTATACTTACTAATATATGCATTTTTAAAAGCGTTTTATTACCAAAGACATATTTAACACTTCTATAGTAACAATGGATATTCTACACTATTCACAATACATTCAAGATAATTATTTATAAAATAAATAATTAAATTAAAATATAGTTAATTAAATATAATTATATACTCATTTAACATTGGTCCAATGTAATGTAAAATATACATTAATTACCGACGTGCATATACACGTAAAAACGCCTAAAATCTTATTCTTTAAAATACTTATTCAAAAATACTATTATTTTAAGAAATATATATAAAATAATTAAAAAATATTTATAATTTATATTACTTATTAAATCAAATATGTATACAATTATCAAACCATAGGAAGCCAACATATAAAGAAAATTAATTATAAAATTTATCAACACATATTCTTAAACACTTTTCAAATCAAATTAATTCTTTAGAATTCTACTTAAGTAATAAAATAGTTTATTATAAAATTTGGAGTGTTACAGTGTTTTTATGCAACAAGGTAAGTTTATTGTCTATGCATCTAAACAATTCAAGACGCACGAGCAAAACTATCTAACACATGATTTGGAGATGGATGCAACAATTTTCGCTCTTAAGATTCAGAGGCATTATCTATATGGTGAAACTTGTGAACTTCTAACAATCTCCTCCTTTTTGATGATGACAAACATCTATTTTTTCGAACAATTTAACAAAGATAATAAATCATAAGGCTCCCCCTAACTCTAAGCATATTTAACAGTAATAATTTAGAGTATTGTTCTGACTTTTAAAAGAAGTCCCCCTATTTGATGTTTTTTTTTTAAAATGAACTGGGGTTGTTTAAAATTGTTCTCAAAAGCTATTCTCCCCGTTTTGGTCATTAGAAAAAAGGAGTGAATCTGTCAGATTTATTACACAAACAAACTTACATAAAATAATTTAGAGTATTTTCTATTATATCAAAATAGAACCATTAATCAGTTATAGAAACAATATTCATATTTTCTTTTATAAACTCAAACCTGTGTGCAGCAAGGGGTTTTGTTAGAATGTTTGCCCACTGATGCTCAGTGCCCACAAATTTAATATCTAAAGCTCCCTTTTGAACAAAGTCTCTTATGAAGTCATGTTTTATTTCTATGTGTTTAGCTCTAGTGTGCATAATTAGATTTTTAGTTAAGCATATGGCAAAACTGTTATCACATAATATAGGAATTTTACTCTCATGAAGCTTGTAGTCTTCTAGCTGAAGCTTCATCCATAGGAGTTGAGTACTATATCCTGCTGCCGAGATATATTATACTTCTCTTGTTGGCAGAGCAATGGTGCTTTGTCTCTTGTTGGACCATGGGATCAGATTGCCACCTAGGAAAGTGCAGTTTCCACTGTGTCTAAACTGCAAATTTCGTGATTTGAGCTTTTGTAATAATTTTAAGTAGTGAGCCACTTGTTTTAAAATCCCAAAAAGCGAGTGCAATATATTCAGAGTTTTCTTCTATTTTAGACAGGCAATTTTTTAGATTCAAAGAAAAAAAAAATAGTTCATATTTTATTTTCATGGAAGGCTAACTTTCTTAGATTGATCCACTGTCTCAGAGTTTCATCAACATCTTGAGGTTTAGTTTATAATGTTAATTTCGTGTCATGATTCTATTTTTCTTTATTCGATTATATTGTTATTCTGATTTCTTAATTCGAATTTCAATAGGATTAATTAAATTAGTTTGATAGATCGAATTCAATTTCTACATTAATTAAATTATAGTTTTGCGACGCTTCATCGTTAACTGTAATACATCAATGACTGTGATGCTTAATCCAGTCAAAGAAACCGAATTCACATAGGGTTGATTACGCTTGTTGATCAATTCTATAGTAAAATAGGAATAGAGTCAAGATTTAGAAATTAAATCTGTTGATAGAATCTGTGACAAGTCTGAAACTCGAATTAGTGGATTAATCATTTTCTTAATCTTTTCGAACAAAAAAAAAAATTAAAAACTCCTTTTTTTTTTTTTTAATTTTGACTCTCAATTTATCATATCAGAAGTCCTTGCGAAACGACTCGAAATATTACTCCTACCTACGTTTTATAACTTGTATTTTACCCATGTGCGACAGAGGATCAAATTGGCGCCGTTGCTAGGAAATATGTGATATCAATATTAACCAATTTTAGAGTATTACTAACCATCATAACATTGTTTTTTGTGTTTTGTGTTTCGTTGCTCTACATATCGTGTAGGCTTGTTGCTAGCTCGTGTAGGCACTTTGCTAGTCAAAGAGCCAGTTTTCAGGTGACTGTCTCGGACTTCCCCAAATTTTTGCTAGAAAATCACAAAAAAATGAGCGTTATCTTTATTTGAATTTTAGAAATTTTTGGTGGTATTTTTAAATTTTTTGGATTTTATTTGATAGGGTTTTTCATTTCCGACTTCAATTTTAGCAATATGGACATTGTTGGAATTTTTAGAATTGTGTGTTGCATTGCATTGTTATATTCTCATGATGCATGATTAGGACTAGTTATGTGAATCTGCATTTCCGTGACCCTGGAATAAATAGGACTTTTCAATTACTTCGTAGACTTAATAGAGCTGCTAGTGCTAACAAGTCAGATAGTGAAAGTGACAACTTGCTGCACAATATGGATGATATGAATAATAGAACCTTAAGACAACTTGTTGCACTTGATGTCACTTATAATGCATTGTGTATTGAATATCCTGAAGTTACTGTACCATTTTAACTTACATCTGGTTTAATACACCTGCTTCCAATGTTTAATGGTCTTGCAGGTGATGATCCCCACAAACACTTGAAAGAGTTCCATGTTGTGTGTTCTACCATGAAGCCTCAAGGAGTCACAGAAGACCATATCAAGTTGAGAGTCTTCCCATTCTCACTCCAAGATGCTGCCAAGGACTGGTTGTACTACCTTCAGTCAGGTTCTGTTACAAGTTGGAATGATCTAAAGAAGTTGTTCCTAGAAACATTCTTCCTTGCTTCAAGAGCTGCTTCAATCAGAAAAGAAATATGTGGCATTAGGCAGATAGGGACAATGAGATCTTGGATACATTTAGGAAGGTGGAAGTCAACATTCCCCTCCTTGAAGCAATTAAACAGATTCCAAGATATGCCAAATTTCTAAAAGAGTTGTGTGCACACAAAAGAAGGTTAAAAAGGAAATGAAAGGGTAAATATGGGGCGCAATGTTTCAGCCCTTATTCAGCCCATGCCCTAGAAATGCAAGGGTCCAGGAACTTCTTCCATCCCATGTACCATAGGCAATAGTCAATTTGAAAATGGCATGTTAGATTTAGGAGCTTCCATTAATGTTATGCCTACATCTATTTTTAACTCTCTTGCTCTTGGACCTTTGCAGAGTACAGGTGTTACCATTCAATTGGCGAACAGAAGCAATGCTCGCCCTGTTGGACTGGTGGAGGATGTACTTATTTGAGTAAATGAATTGATATTTCTTGCAGATTTTTACATTCTGGACATGGAGGGAGAAACTAAGTTCAACAGGGCGCCTATCATCTTAGGGAGACCATTCTTGAAAACTGCTAAAACAAAAATTGATGTTCATACTGGAACTCTATCCATTGAATTTGGGGATAGCATTGTAAAATTTAACATCTTTGATTCTATGAAACACCCCATGGGAGAGCATTCTATTTTTCAACTGCTTGCTGATTTGGTTGATGACACATACCCCGATATGAACAGCTCGAGGGTATGCATCGATTATAGGAGACTAAACCAGGCAACTAGAAATGATCATTTTCCTTTACCATTCATTGATCAGATGCTTGAACGGTTGACTGGTAAGGCACATTATTGTTTTCTTGATGGTTTTTTAGGTTATTTTCAGATCCATATTGCACCAGAGGATCAAGAAAAGACCACGTTTACTTGCCCTTTTGGCACATTTGCCTACAGAAGGATGTCCTTTGGCATGTGCATGATAAATATTTTCGCTGATTTCATAGAAAATTGTATAGAAGTTTTCATGGATGATTTTACTGTGTATGGTTCCTCATTTGATGCATGCTTGAATAGTTTAGATAGAGTTTTGCATAGATGCATTGAAACTAACCATGTGCTGAATTATGAAAAATGTCATTTTATGGTTGAGCAGGGCATAGTTTTGGGACATATGATCTCTAAGAATGGGATGGAAGTGGACCCTGCCAAGATTGATGTGATTTCTAATTTGCCTTACCGATCTTGCATCCGCGAGATTCGTTATTTTCTTGGCCATGCAGGTTTTTACAGGTGCTTCATCAAGGATTTCATCAAGATAGCTCTTCTGCTGTCAAATTTGCTGCAAAAAGATGTCACTTTCACCTTTGATGACAAATGCAAGAAGGCGTTTCATTGCTTAAAGGCATCTAATTATGCAGTTGCGGCAGTCCTTGCACAAAGGGTTGGCAGGGCTGCCCATGTTATTTATTATGCTAGAACTTTAGATTCTGCACAGGCTAATTATACTACCACTGAAAAGGAACTTTTAGCTATTATTTTTGCTCTTGAATAGTTTAGATCATATTTGCTAGGTTCCAAGGTAGTTGTTTTTACTGACCAAGTAGCTTTGAAGTTCTTGCTGAAGAAACCAGAAGCAAAACCGAGATTGATCCAGTGGATGTTGTTGCTCCAAGAATTTGATTTGGAGATTAAAAATAAGAGTGGAGCTGAGAATCTAGTGGAAAATCATTTGAACAAAATAGAAATGGACGAGGACCCAACCCCCATTCAGGATGACTTCCATGATGAGAAACTGTTACAATTGCGTGAGGTAACTCCTTGGTGTGTTGATTTAGTTAAATATCTAGTTGTTCGAGTTTCTCCTGCAGAAGCGTCTAGAGCACAAATACACAAACTTAAAAGTGATACCAAATACTATGTGTGGGGTGATCCATATCTGTGGAAATTCTCTAGTGACCAAGTGATTAGGCGATATGTTCCCCACCACGAGGCTCAATCCATTCTTCATTTTTGTCATACCTCTCTAGCAGGGGACATTTTGGTCCTCAACGAACTACAAGAAAAGTCTTACACTCATATTTCTTTTGGCCCACTTTGTTTAAGGATGCTTTTAAGACTTACCGAATTTGTCAACAGTGCCAAATATTAGGAACAACAATCACTCATAGAAGTGAGATGCCTTAACAACCTATCCTTTTCGGTGAAGTATTTGATGTTTGGGGCATTGACTTTATGAGCCCTTTTCCTGTATCCTTTGGTTTTGTCTACATTTTACTTGCTGTTGATTATGTTTCGAAGTGGGTGGAGGCAATACCCATTAGGACTAATGATTCTAAAGTTGTTACAGGTTTTGTTAGATCAAATATTTATTGCAGGTTTGGAATAGGTCGAGCCATCATAAGTGATCAAGGCACTCATTTTTGCAATTGCACCATGGACGCTTTGCTTCAGAAGTATGGGTGTGCATATAGTTTCTATACCTTATCATCCCCAGACTAATGGGCAAGCTGAAGTTTCCAATAGGGAAGCCAAACAGGTTTTAGAAAAGATGGTGCAGCCAAACAGGAAGGGCTGGAGCCTCCATCTAGAAGAAGCTCTTTGGGCTCATAGAACAGCCTCCAAAACACCAATAGGGATGTTCCCTTATCGAATTGTGTTTGGTAAGGCATGCCATCTCCCGGTGGAAATAGAGCACCGTGCTTATTGGGCGGTCAAGAGCTGCAACCTTGAGATCGAGAAAGCAGTTTTGGGGAGAAAGCTTCAATTACAACAACTTGAAGAGCTTAGGCTAGAAGCTTATATGAACTCCCGAATCTATAAGGAGAAAACTAATCACTTTCATTATAAGATGATTTCTAGGAAGGAATTTTCCGTTGGCCAAAAAGTTTTATTGTTCAACTCCCGTCGGAAAATTATGGCTGGGAAACTTTGGGTCAAAATTGCATTTTAATTTTATTATTTACATATTGACCCCTGCTCGGTCTATAGGTCGTAACTTGAGCTCTGGATGTCGGATTGACGCATGTGAGCAGGCGTTGAAAGCTAAAAATTAGAGCTACAACTTTTTTGTTGGAAAAAAAATCCAATGCCGAACTTTACTGGGTCTAAAATGCAGATTTCGTGATTTGAGCTTTTGTAATAATTTTAAGTAGTGGGCCACTTGTTTTAAAAGCGAGTACAATATATTAGGAGTTTTCTTCTATTTTAGACAAGTTTTTTTTCGGATTCAAAGAAAAAAAAATAGTTCTTATTTTATTTTCATGGAATGCTAACTTTCTCAGATTAATCCACTGTGTCAAAGTTTTATCAACACCTTGAGGTTCAGGTTATAATGTTAATTTAGCGTTATGATTCTATTTCTCTTTATTGAATTATATTGTTATTCTGATTTCTTAATTCGAATTTCAATAGGATTGATTAAATTAGTTTGACAGAATTCGGCTTCTACATTAATTAAATTATAATTTTGCGACGCTTGATCGTTACAATTAATACATCGATGACTGTGATGCTTAATCTAGTCATAGAAACTGAATTCACATAGGGTTGATTACGCTTGTTGATCAATTCTATAGCCAAATAGGAATAGAGTTACGATTTAGAAATTAAATCAGTTGATAGAATTTGTGATAGGTCTGAAACTCGAATTAGTGGATTAATTGTTTTCTTAATCTGTTCGAACAAAAAAATTTAAAAACTCCTCTTTGTAATTTTGACTTTCAATTTAGCTAATATTATCACATCAGAAGTCCTTGCGAAACGACTCAAGTTATTACTCATACCTACGTTTTATTACTTGTATTTGACTCGTATGCGACAACGGATCACCCACTAACCTGATCAACCTTCTTGCCTGAATCATCTTTGTCTAGTGACCAGGTTGGATGCATTCGAGTGCTAATTGGTTTGCATTTATCCATCTTGAACTTCTTGAGAAGCTCTTTTGTATACTTAGTCTAATGAATCAAAACTCCAAGATGCTTATGTTGAATCTTAATTCTTGAGAAGAACTTCAGTTCTCCCATCATACTCATTTGGAATTCCTGTTTCATGAAGTCAACAAAGTCTTGGCAAAGCTTGTCATTAGTAGATCCAAAAATTATATCATCACCCTAAATCTGAATTATAAGAAGACCATTTTTAACTAATTTTCTAAACAAGGTTGTGTCAACTTGCCCTCTTTCAAAACCATTTTTTAGCAAGTAATTGCTTAGTCTATCATACCAAGCTCTACGTGTTTGTTTTGGACCATACAAAGATTCTATAAATTTAAAGACATAATCAGGAAACTCATAATTTTTAAAACTAGAGGGTTGTTTGACATAAACTTCCTCATTTATGTAACCATTGGAATAAAACACTTTTTACATCCATTTGATATAAAATAATATTATTTTTACAGCATAACATAATAGAATTCAAATAGCTTATAACCTTGTCACTGGAGCAAATGTCTCAGTGTAGTCAATACGTTCTTGTTGAGTATAACCTTGAGCCTCTAGTCAGGCTTTATTTCTTACAACTTCTCCTTTTTCATTCAGCTTATTTTAGAATACCCACTTTGTTCATACAAGCTTCTTATCCTCTGGTGTTGGAACAAGATTCTAGACATCGTTTCTCTTGAATTCATTTAGTTCTTCCTGCATTTCTATAATCTAACCATGGTCTGATAAAGCTTCATCTACATAAGTTGGTTCAATTTGAGATAATAAACTAAACAATGATGTATCTATCAAGGCTAATCTGGTCTTTAGAGGATCACTTGCTTTTCCAAGTATAAGTGAGACTGGATGTGATAACTTGTATTTCCATATAGTTCAAGATTCCTTAGATTTTTTCTTGTTCTTCTGGTTTGATGTTATCCTTAGATTTTTTGTTGTTCTTTTGCTTCTGGTTTTCTTGCAAAATCATCATCGTGCTCTGACCTTTAAATGTCAAGCTGTTTGTCATCAAAGTTAACATTGATTGACTCTTCCACAATCAGAGTTTCCAAATTGTATACTCAATAGGCTTTAGACTTTTCAAAGTATTCCAAGAGGATGCACTTTTGTGATTTTGAGTCAAATTTGCCAAGCTTTTCGTTGAAGTTTAAAATATAAAAATACATCCAAATTGTCTAAAGTAGGAAATGTTGGGCTTTTTACCCTTCCATACTTCATAAGGAGTCTTGTTTAGAATAGGCATGATCTAGACTTTGTTATGAACATAACATATAATATTCACTACTTCTTCCCAGAAGTGCTTTGCAACATTCATTTCATTAATCATTGTGTGTGCCATCTTTTGAAGAGACCTATTTTTCCTTTATACAAAACCATTATGATGAGGTGTTCTAGGAGAAGAAAAATTATGTAGGATGTCATTCTCTTCATAGAAGTTTTCAAAAAGGGAGTTTTCAAACTCACCACCATGATCACTACAAATTTTTGTGATTGAAAGGAATATTTCATTTTGCACTTGCTAACAGAAGGTAGTGAATACCTTATGTGACTCATCCTTGTGTCTTAGGAATTTTACCCATGTCCCTCTAGTGTAATCATCAACAATAAGAAGTCCATAATTTTTTTACCATTGATAGAGGCAGTTTTAATTGGACCAAACAAATCAATGTGTAAAAGCTCAAGGGGTCTTGTTGTGGAAACAAAGTTTTTTGAAGAAAAAGAAATCTTAGTTTGTTTTTCTTTATGGCACTCTTCACAAAAAACTTATGATTTGTACTTGAGATTTGACAGCCCTTGAACTAGTTCTAGTTTTCTCAATTTAGAGATTAATCTCAAATTAGAATGGCCTAATCTCTTATGCCAAGTCAATTGTTCCTCATTAACAAACATAAGATACTTGACCTCTTGTTTTCTATATTAATAAGATTTATTTTGTACAAGTTATTCTGCCTTTGAACAGTAAAAAGTACAACCCCATTTGTTTGACTGATTGCCCTACACAACTTTTGATTGAAAATCATTTAGAGTAGTTATTAATTCACTACGAGTTAGACCAGAAAATACATCAACTTGCTAGAGTCAGAGTCTATGTCAACCATCAGAGCCAAGTTTGCAAGTTCTTCATCATCAGAAGAGTTATCATCAAAACCATCCCATGTGATGAGACCTTTCTTCCTGGTCTTGGATTCTTTCCCCTGGTTCCTTTTCTCAAGCTTTGGTCAATCTGCATTGAAATGTCTAGGTTCCTTGCATTCAAAACAAATGGGTTTCTTCTTGTTAGTACCTTTGTCTTTACTCTGGTACTTCTTGAAATCCTTTTGCGGAAAGGACATCTATTTGTGCATCATGCGTTGAATCTCCTTGAGATGACGAATAGTTCCTCTACTTCTGAATTGTCATTTTGACTTTGTGAACCATCTTCTGATTCTTCATCTTCTTGCAAGGTTTTCTTGTCTCAGGTTCTGAGAACCCAAGATTTTTGCTTCATCTTAGGCTCATCCTATGATAGTTCAATTTCATGAGACCAGAGTGAGTTCATCAATTCTTCAAGAGGTATATTGTTCAGGTCTTTAGCTTCCTGAATGGTAATAACTTTAGGTCTCCACTTGTTGGGTAGACTTCTAAAAATCTTTTTTTACATGGTCCATTGTTGTGTAGCTCTTTTGTAGTACCTTAAACCCTAAGACCAGAGTCCAAAATCTAGAGGACAACATCTCCATGTCTTCATCTTCATATATTTGAAAAAGCTCATACTTCCTAGCTAAGAGGTTGACCTTTACTTCTTGGACTTGCTTATTTCCTTCATATGCTAGAATCAAGCAATCATAGATACTCTTACCTGTTTCCTTGTTGGATCACTTTTCAAACTCTTTGAACGTGATTGGATTTATCATAAAGGTTTTTGCTTTATGATGCATTTTATACTGTTTCTTTTGCCAAACATTCATTTCTTTTTTGGATAGTTCAGTACCATCAGCATTTGTAGGAGCAGTGTACCCATCTTCAATCAAATCCCAAAGTTTAGGATCTTGGTAGAGGAAGAAACTTCTGAGTCTGTCCTTCCACTACTCAAACCGTTCCCAATCAAACAGAGGTGGTCTATTAACATTTCCTCCCATTGCCTCATCATGATAGTTAGACATATTTGAAAGGTGGATCTTTTCTCAAACACTAAAAAGTGCTCAGGTCTTGAGACCGAGCTCTAATGCCAATTGTAGGTGGAAAATACAAAATAAAAATTGGGGGGGGGGG
>JBBPBP010009777.1:32459214-32479158 GCA_037974735.1 Cicer chorassanicum | reverse complement strand
CTCATATATATTAATATATATTATTGAGAAGTTTAACTTCTCTTCATACTTAAACTTGGAATTCTAAGATAATATTTTGTTAGAAGAAATAGTAAGAAAGCTTATACCATGTTCTTAAGTAAAGAAGACTTATACCATTTTCTTTTGTTCTTATTTCTCTTATTGTCTTGTACCAAATACAAAATGATATTGGTAATATTTGTTAGTTTTATGTCAATTTTTACTAAGAATTACAAGCAAAATATTTGTCTCATAAATTCTACATGTGAGAACTAAAAAGTAATATATGAGATATTTCTTTAACTCTTCTTAATCTAATTATTTTAAACTATCATTATATTTTTGTTGGATATGATTTAATATTCAAAATATCATTATGTAAGTTTTTTAAATAAATTTGATTTTATATATGCAAGATGTTGTCTTTGATATATGCATATTATGATAGAAAAGATAAATCAAATCTTTAGAATATCTATTATATGGTTTTATTTGGATGAATTTCTTTACAAATTATGATTGTTAATTATTGATTCAAATGGATTATAAACCTGAAGTTCACGTATATTATTAAATTTGTTTTTACCAAGAGAGCGGTTGGGCCATGCTGGATCTATTATGATCCGAAAAGTAATTACAAATATATGTGAACATATGTTGAAGAACCAAAAGATTCTTCAATTAAATAATTTTTGTGTATTACTAGTTCCTAAATAACATTGACAATTTGAAGGAATGAATCTCTCCTAATTCTAGAATGTATATGAAGTGGTATTTGTGAATCAATACCACGTAGTATATTATCAACTCACAACAACAAATTTGTAAGATTGTTGTGTCAACTAATTTGACTTGGAGGTCATTTTTCTCATAAGTATTGAATTGAAATTGATATTGAGCATCACATAGCATATGTTCATACACACAAATAGAATTAATGAACTTTTCATTAGCCGTCTTATGTTGATTTTAAGATCAATACTAATGAGATTGTACCTTACAATTTTTTATTGGAAACATGCAATGTATGTCGAGATATTAATTCGCATCAAGCCAACAAGTTACTACATGTAAGTCCTCCCATGAATTTATTATAAATTTTGGGTTAGTAACCTAATATGTTTTGGATGTGTTGTGTATATTTTAATTGTTCCAATATAATACATTAGGATAGGACATAAATGAATATTGGATATGAAATCTCCATTTGTGATAGAGTATATTGAGCCAACAAATTGAAGATTTGTTTTCAAATGAATTTGTTGATTATCCTTTGATGAATTAGTATTTTCAATATTATGGGGAGATAATAAGCTGCTAAAAATGATAATTGAAATATATTTATCTCATATTGGCGCTATATGTGATAAATAATAATGAGGATCAAGAACTAAAGTCTATTAAATATTATAGACAAAGAAATGCTTTGAAAATAGAAAGAAGCAATTGAAGTGGAATTAAACTTGTTTTGAAAAGCGAAAGGTTTTTGGACTTGGAGTCCGCACACATAAAGTTATGAAGCTAATTAACTATGACAGATTTTTTGCGCGAAAAGAATTGAGAATGATGGAATACATATATATATATATATAAAGTTTGACATGTTATTCAAGAGTATGGTAAAAGGCTACCATTTATTTGGAAGAGACGTATTCACCCAAAGTGAATTCAAGAACTTTTTCATACTTAATTAAGTTTAGTAGCACATGAAAGACTTAATTTATATAAAAGATGTGTTACAACATATTTGTATGGTTCACTTAATAATGATGCTTATATGAAACTCCATGAAGGAATTTATTTTTTTTGAGACATAAAATTCATACTCTTGATTGATGATTTCAATAATGTTTACAAGGTTTTTTATCTCAATAACTCTCACAAGATAATGTTTACAAGGTATGCTCTCAAAATGTATATGAAGGCTTTTTTTTTTAGTGCTCATAATTAATACAAATTTTTTCTCTGTTTGTTGTATGAGACGGTAATAGGTTTCTCGTATATAGTTTGTAGTGAGGATCACAAGTCCTTTTATAGAGAAACTTCAAAGTCATTAGGGTTTCTGACTGTTGATGTGATCACATGAAATTAAGATGTAAAAAAATGGATCGTATCGGATCTTCAAAGATCTCGAACCAGCATTAAAAACTTTTCCAAATATGTTTTCAAAATTAATTCAGTGTATCTAGATAGAAGCAGCAAGAAAACCAAAAGATGAATTTTTTTAGAGGATGTCATTGCATTTCTTCAGATAGAGGATAAGTTCATCTTTGATGAGTAGAGGATCTTGAAATGTTGACTTCTTCAAAGTTCTGGGCTTGGATGTTTCCCTAAAGAAGATTTACCTTTTTGTATCAAAGTGTTTACTTTGTCATAGTGTTTATTTGATATATTGACCTAACGATCAACTGGTTTTCCATAAATATCAAACGCATAATTATCAGAGCGAGCTAGTAGTATCATATTCATCTGAGGCACGTTTATCATAGTCAAACACAACTTTAACAGATTCTTTAGAGCATTGCATTGATTTCTTCATATATTTTCTTTGTTCATCAATGGATGCAGTGTAAAGTCTTTAAAACTCTTAACAAAGGGTTTACACACTTAAATAAATTAATTTGCACAATAAATTATTCCCACAAAATAATTTTTGCTATCATCAAAATAATTAAGGCTCATTGTTCTTCAAACCAACTTGGTTCTTACATTTTTTACATTTTCAAAAAACAATTCAAATCCCCTTTTTAGGTGTTTTACAATCTTCTTCTACCATCTACAAACAAGTGGAAAAGTTGAACTTTCAAATAAAGAGATAAAAATAATCCTAAAGAAAGCTGTACATTCTGCAAGAAAAGATTGGTCTTTCTATTTGAAAGATACTATGGGGGGCCATAGGATTGCCTTCAAGGCACCTTTAGGTATGTCTCCTTATAGGTTAATTTTTGGCAAAATACACCATTTGCTAATTGAACTGCAACAAAAAGCATTTTTGGCCATAAAGAAGTTAAACTTGGATTTACAGCAGGCTTGTGCAGCAAGAATGCTACATCTTAATGAGCTTGATAAATAATGAATGGTTTCTTATGAAACCAATGGACCGTATAAATCTAAAATTAAAAAGTGGCATCACCAGAGGATTCAAAGAAGAGAGACTCATGCAGAGGAGGTACTCTTACTTTTTAATTCAAGACTTAAACTTTTTTCCTTGAAACTTAAGTCTAGATGGTCAGCACCCTTTGTTATTACAAAAGTTTACCCAATAGAGTTGTTGATTTGAATGAAGAATCTGGTAGAGAATTGAGCATTATTGGGGATAGCAGGTGGAGATAACTGTGTTAGTGCAAAAGTGGTTTGAGCTACAATCCTTAGATTGATGTTATGAGGATAACAAAAACAGTAAGAATAATTATCCCCTAACTATTTTTTAAGGGTGCATATTAAATTAGAAGATAATCATTTATATTAATGACTATCTATTTGAAGGTAGCAAAAGTTATGAGTAAGTTAGAGATAATAATCCAAGTTTTTTTTTAACACAGAATATTATAACCTAATAAACAAGTAATTATGTTTACTAATGAGTAAGAAATGGTATAGCAATAAGAAGCATTGCAACAAACATTTGGTCATCTATAGTTCGAGTCAAAGCGATAAAAACAAAGGAAATATGAGTCAGTGATTGATCCTCTGATCATAAAGGAAAAGAAAGCTATAATGACCATCTTCCTCTAATGAAAGACCAAAGAAGAAAATTCTAAATGAATTCTCTGATAAATTCAATGCTTTGGGAAAAGTTAAACCTATGATGAATTAAGAAAGGGAATTGATTATTCAAGGAAAATGCATTGTGACTCTGAAGAATCTATTAAAGTTATGTCTGACTCTAATCAACGCACTATCAATGCACCTATGATGAATATGATAAAAACACGCTCACTCTGATAATTCTGGCTAACTAGTTGATCGTCTAGTCAATAATCAAGTACACCTGCCTTCTAAAATCAAGATACATTGAATTGATTATGAAGATATATATGGACACATTTTAAAGGTTGATATGTTTTAAATGGTGATTGATGATCTCCAAAAGTAATATTTTCAATATTGAATTGATTATGAAGATATATATTTTCACATTTTAAAGGTTGATATGTTTTAAATGATGATTGATGATCTCCAAAAGTAATATTTTCAATGAATATATTCTTCAGTGTTTAAATAGAAACATCTGTTAATAAGGGATGGTGTTGATACAAGGAAAAAGGCAATGTGCTAAGAAGATTTCTGAAGAAAAAAATCATTGAACACATCAAAAGAAAAATGAGTTAAAATCTTCTTATTAGAGAGTTATCAGAACTTATGTGAATCAATCAAGTAGCTATACACTTGAATTGATATAGGAATTTGAAATATAATATTCTCTCAATGAGAGTTAGAATCCTAGAAATCGACTCTATATCAATTCAGACACAAATTGTGTAACAACCCGATTTTTTTTTTTTCAAAACAAATTCAAATTCATAATAAAGAGAGAAATACCTTTGGATAAAATATTTAAGTCGTATCACAACGACAAAAGTCAACAATAATTACAAACAGCGGAAACGGTTTTGAAATGAAAATCCAAAATATTTAAAACAGAAAAGTACATCGGGGCTATGAGACCTATCCAACGTAGCTCATACACCTGGGGTATTCTCGGCAGACACCTGTACAAAAGCACTGCCCCAAGAATTTTAACTTCCCCACGTCACATCAAAAAGTGGTACAAGGACCCATCAAAATAAAAGTCAAGCTGACAATATATGGTATAGGTACAGTCTTCTAGAATGAAATAATACAACCACAACAGATAGACATCTAGCCCCTATACAGCCATCTAATCTGATCATGCTACAAAAAACTATAACTCAAGTGATCTCCACGCGCCTCGCAGAAATCCATCTGACACAGCAGTGGTCAGATAAGTCTAACTCTGTTCCGATCTCCAGAGTACTAACTGGTAGGACGATCCTGATTCTCATATGAGGGCAAAGCCCAGGTTTCCACAACAATTGTAAAGGTCACCAACCGAAATTAACAAATATCACATAGTATTTAAATTTTAAATGCACAAAATAACCTTTCAACTTAGCATACATCTAGAAAGGGTTTTCATATGCCACACATGCGTAATCAAAGTTGAAAAATGAAGTTTTTAACAAACTGCACTGTCGTATTCGAATACAACATCCTTGTATCCGAATACAACTGTGAAATTGGCATAATTTTCAATTTTGAAAATGTTTCGATATCATTCAACGCCTACCACATAAAGTCAATCAATAACACTCATCAAATACGGCACAATTACAAACCACAATCGAGTATGTATATACAACCATCACAGTATATCAAATATGACTCGCGTGCCAAGCACCCTAATGAAATGCGTATATGCCAATGCACATGACTCCGGAATTCCAAACCAAAACCCTCCTCGAAAGGGCGTAAATCATAATTGTACAGTCTCTCACAGACCAGTACTAATTATCAAGGTGCAATCTCTCACGGATCAGCACAATTTACTATTGTACATCCTCTCACAGACCAGTACTAATTTTCTATGCGTGCAATCGCTCACAGATCAACACGACTTACAAGAGCGTAATCTCTCACAGATCAGCACGATGCGAAAATCCCCGCAAGGATAAGATGAACCAACTATTCACATGGCATCATCTCGTGGCCCATCACGGTTACCACTATCACTATGGCCCATCGCGGTCACCATGTACTATGAAATGCATGAGCATACTCTAACTTTTTTCACCACAACCATTAAGTAAATGCAGCTATTAAAAGATTCCCCTTTTTTAATACTCATTTAACACTAATGATTTTTCAATCTTTTCACAGAGCATACTCAAACATATATTCATCCATAAAATTCATAACGCATACGCCATCAATTATGGATACATCAATCGCACATTCACCACACATCCACATCTCAAACACAACAAATTCAATCAATTCAAATTCCAAAATTTCACACCAAATTTAATCATGAATCACCCGTATTCACAACTCCACATTTTCAAACATAAACCACCAAATTTAATCTCCAAAATTTTCAACCATAAATCACCAAATTTAATCTCCAAAATTTTCAACCATAAATCACCAATTTAAAACTCTACATTTTCAAACATAAACCACCAAATTTAATCTCCAAAATTTTCAACCATAATCCACACATAAATCACATCTCAAAAATTCATAATATTAATTATGAACACATCAATGACACCAAACATGAATCACCACAACAACATTAATATCTCAGAGTTCTCCCCGCTAACTCGGTGCCAACAGCCTCGATTCATTTTCGAGACTCAATGAGCTAACTACATAAACATAAATATTTATAACAATTTGTTCACAACTAAAGTTTATCCAACCACAACAAAATTCTAAAATTATATATTTTTCACACACCAAACTTTTACAACCAAATAATCTACATTATTTAGTTAAAATTAAATAAAACAAATATTGTCAAAATCACACGTACGCACACTCGACTATTAAAGCACCAAAATTTTAAGTTAATAAAGTACTCTAAACTTTTTCTTTTTAAAATTTCAACTTTAGTTCAAACTCATTTATTTGAAAACAACTCATTTCGTAACTCAAACACGTCAAAATGAATTTCTTTTTTTTTGTTAACCATTACTAACAAAATCGACCACATTAATCACATTAATTCAATCTCAGCAAATCACACACAATTCACATCAAACTACATCTCAACCGCGTCAATTTTAATTTTCGCTAATTCACGCATAAACGAATTAAATTCATTTTCACCATTTTACACATCAAATACACCAAATTTCTTTTCCATAAAATCATATATAATGTCCTAAATGCAAACTAAAAGTTTGGAAGGAGCTCTTACCTTAATGGCAGCTTTAACAGCCGATTACGGTACCGCGATAAATTCCTGTAAAATATTTTGTTCGCACATCACTTCGAAAACTTGCTCACTAGCACCGTAGCGGGGAGGTGAACAATTTTCCCTTCTATCACTTCTCGAATGGAAGCTTAGATCTAGAAGAAAATAGAGATTTTGTATTTGTGGATTTTGTTTTGTTTTTTGTTTTAAACTGAAGAAACAAGATGAAAGAAAAGGAGCAGGAAGAAGCAGGGATTCTGTTTTCCCTTTCTCTGTTACTGATATATATATATATATATATTAACTCTCACTCACATCTCAAACTATTTTTATAAAAATATCTATTCTCATTGCAACTCAATTGACAGGTAAATTTTTTTAGCAACTATAGATATTTTTAACAAAATAGTCTGATAATAAATTTTCCGCAAAGTAATTAAATTATTTCTCGTCAAATAATTTTAAACGGGTCTCATAAAAATATCATTGGCATTTAACACACAAAATACCATTAAAATTGGCTAAAAAGCCTCATAATTCAACACAAAAATATACTAAAATTGCATAAATTAGAATTTAAAACTAAGGGTCTTACAAATTGGATTTTATGTAAATCAATGGCAACAACTCTTTCATCCATAAGAGTTACCTGAAGATATGTAAGAATACTTGTTAATCTCAACGACAATTATCAAGAAAATGGAAAGACTAGAAAGGGTTCTAATGGTGACAGGCTGGAGAAGCATAAGAAAACTACTCAAAGTCTAAAGAAACAGAGTAAATAATACTTGTATGCTATTGTTTAAATAGTTTATTAAGTCCTCTCTGTAAGGAGGGGACTAGATGTAACAACTGTTTGTTGTTAACTAGTATAAAAATACTTGTGTGCTCTATTTTATCTCTAATATGTATTTAATCTATATTATTTATGAATCAACTTCATTTTACTTAAACTATATTATAATCGTAAGTATAATGTATTGATAAATAACATATTTTTTTGTTTAAACAACATAAATAATTTTCAAAAAAAGGAAAAACACAATTCACCTCTCCCCACCATTTTTCTTGTGTTTTCCTGCATTTTCAAATGAAGGCCTCAAATAGACTTAATGATAAATGATTAATCTTGTGGGGTCCTGCGAAGGAGTTCAAACCAAACTCTTTTGGGAGGCAAGCACAATATAAGGAGTAGAAATACTCCAGATTTTACTGGGATTTGTTTGTTTTGATGTACAGGAAATTTAGAGAAATATTACTTAGTTGTTTGTTTAGGTTGAAATGCTACAACATTGCTATGACACAATTGCGTGCACATGAGGTGCGATTCAAAAGTTTGATATGTGGCTGTTTTCAAAGAAAGATTTGATAGGACCCACTTTTTCCATGATTGATGGGCCTAAGAGAGGTTTACATCAGTTCATTAAATGGAAGGTGGAAAAGTAACGCTCATCCCCATATCATCATTATTTCTCTAAACATACCCCACTAATTTTGCTCTTCCTCTTCCCTACACTGACCAACTCACCATCTTTCTCTCACTTGACACAAACCTCATTTCCCCATTTTTCTACCCGTTATCAGTAAAACCTCACCTCATTTGAAAACAAATCCCAATCTTTCACTCAAAAACCGAACTTCTTACGTTCCTTTGATACTCCATTTTCGCATACAACACTTACCACCATAGCCTCTAATTTAAAGGAATTACAAGCCACAATCCGTTGGAAAGCTTAACTCCTCACAAAGGTGAGAAAGACACAAGCCCAAGAAATTTCTTTCAATCCTTCAACTAATTCTAAATTTAACATTTTCTCTGAGAGTGAAGAAGAAGTAGATTCAACCATGGCTTGAACGTCTCCTAAAACAAGATTTGACAACATTGTGAGCAAGCGTGAATGTCGAAGCTGCAAACACGAGAATTGAAGTTGAATTGTGTTTGACTAAATTTGATTATTTTTGCTTATTCATTTAAAACTTGTTCAGGTTTGGTGACTTAGATTAAAAGTAGTCGCAATCAAGTTAAGTGATCTGAGGTAAAAGTAAAACAAGAATTGAAGAATTAAAGTGACATAAGAGTTTATCCTGGTTCAACACCAACTTGGTAGCTTCGTCCAGTCCCCTAACTTAAAAGGATTTAATCTACTAATTCAAAACTTGAATTACACAACATTTGACCCTATAAGTCAGTCTTCTCAAAACAACTTGACACCTACTGACTTTTTGAGAAACACAAACACCTTGAGTGTACAAGTCAAGTCTTCTGAAAACAACCTGAAGATTGAGGAATAGGAAAGCCACTAACGGACGGGTTACAAGAGTTTGGAACAAATTTGTTTGCTTCTAACAAGCTCATTGTAACAATGACTCTCACACTAGAAAACACTTAGAAATTATTTCTGTTGAGCAAATGTTTCTCTAGACCTTAACCTTATGAACTCTAATTACTTAGGAAATTTTGTACTTATGAGTTCTCTTGTTTTCTTCTTCTGCCTTGAGTATCTATTTATAGAATAGGTTAGGGTTTCTCCTTTGTCCTTTAAAAAATTAAATCATATCATTACAAATAATAAATATATCTTCTTGTGAGTGTTTCTTATTGTAAACAATTCTTTATCATATCTTCTTGTAAATAATTCATATCTTCTTGTAGATTCTGATAAACTATTCTTGTATATAATTCATATCTTCTTGTAGATAAATCTTGATCAAATCTTCTTGTACATAATTCATATCTTCTTTAAGATAAATCTTGATCAAAGCTTCGTGTAAATAGTTTATATCTTCTTGTGATAAATGTTGAGCAATTCTTCTTGTAAATAATTTATACTTTCTTGTTGATAAATCTCAATCAAATATTCTTTGAAATAATTCATATCTTCTTGTGATAAATCTTGGTTAAATTTTCTTGTAAATAATTCATATCATCTTGTTGATAAGATCTTGATCATATTTTCTTCAATTCTTCAATTCTAGACCATATCTCCTTTTCAACATTGTTAAAGATTTTCTTCAATTATTCATCCTTTTGATGATCCTGAACTAAAGGATGAATATCAAAAGATTTTTAAGAGGGTTTCTTCTAATGATCTTATTAACATGGTGAAAACTGTAACCATTGAAGGAATTGATTGGATATGGAAAAGGGGTGAACACATGGAAATGCTCTAGGAATGCTCTAAAATCAATTCAAAAACATCGGTACCACATAATCGGAACATGCATCATGTCTACTATTCACATTCAAACAATCAACAATGAAAGATTGGTTTCACTACGTGAAAAAGTGCATTTTACAGCGCTTTTTTTAAGCTATTTACAACGCTTTTTCGAAAAAATAAGCGTTGTAGTATCTAGCGCTGTAAAAAGATACAACAGCGCTTTTTAAAATCAAAAAAACGCTGTAAAATAAGCACTGTAGTATCTAGCACTATAAAATACTTATTTTACAGCGCTTTTTTGAAAAGCGTTGTAAATCCCTTCTACAAACACACTGCTTGTTATACTCGTTTTACAGCGCTTTTATAAAAAGCGCAGTAAAACCCTTTCTAAAAACACGCTGCTTGTTTTATTAGTTTTACAAAGCTTTTTTCAAAAGCGTTGTAAATCCATTCTAAAAACGCGCTGGTTGTTGTACTAGTTTTACAGTGCTTTTTCAAAAAAAGCGTTGTAATAGGTGCATTCTTATTCTAGTTTTATTATAAAAAAAACGTTGTAAATGGAATTTTTAAAATAACGTTTGTTTTAAGTTTTTTATGGCATTTTTTTAAAGAAAGCGTTGTCTTTTAATCTTTTTCCAAAATCATTTTCATCCATAATCAGTTCATAATCATTTACATATTGACACAATCAGTTCAAAATAACAGAATTATATAACTTGCATAATTTACAACAATCAACACAGAATTTACATTGACATTTACATATTTAGATATTTATATAACTTGCAATTTACAACAATCAACACAGAATCATCAATTAGTTTACAACAACAGAATTTACATTTACATATTTACATATTGACACAATCAACACAAAACTATATACATTTACATATTCACAACCTTGCAGCAGGCCAATTTCTCAGCAAATCAAATAATTTTCATTTCGATCACATACTGACACCAGTCTTCCTTTATTTCAGTTAGAACTCTTTTAGAGTATGCTGGACTGAAATTATCAAAGTACTATGCGATATAAAATTTGAACATAAACAAGTTAGAATCAAATATATACATAGTTTATATATGAAAATCAAAATATAATTAAAATATCGTACCGTTTCTGGGATTATAGTTTGATTCATATCAAAAATCTCCTTCATGAATCGCAATATATAGTACTTGCAGTCTATGTTGTTAGTTTGACGAGGGCACTATAAAATAAATAATTGTACATTGATTGTAAATGAAATTTTAAAGGCATATATTTCAAACCTTTATTGGAATCCATGTGATGTTATTTGACTTTTGCTTCGACACTATAGCACCCCTTTGAGCTCAGAAAACTTGTAAAGCACTATCAAATAAATAAATGTGATTATTATAGCATTAAAAAACACATTATTTATATATATATGTAAGAAATAAATGAATATTACTTACGTGTCGAAGATAGTCTTTATATCCGAGTGATTATTGTAATGGTCGTGCAAGGGAGCTAAATAGTATATAACTTCAGAGGTCGCATTGATTGCAAACAACACCCAATAAAGAATATATAATTACCCTGAATTATATGGCGTAAGGAACACCTTATCTTTATTTCCCAATAGGATATCTACAACATATTTCTTTATATTAATTAGATCGAGTTTAAACATTGAAAGTTTATGCGGAGACAAGAATGAAAATCTATCAGACAATTTGCGCGTGCACACCAACTTCTCATACAAAAACCTTCAATGAAAATTTCAAATTAGATTAATTACCAATAAATTAAATTAATTACCAATAAATGCAATTAAAAGTGATTTTTACTTAATGTATAAGCTGATGACAGTATCACTCAACTCCTTATGATTGAGAAGTTTGTATATGTGCTCTTTTTCAAGTAGTTCTTCATACTCATCTCCGAAAATAGCTTTATCCATGCTTATGATGTGTGAATCGTTGCTGTCCATATTCGTTTTTGCTTGTATGTCAAGACACGATCCAAATCGAGCAATGCATGGATGACTTATTTTAGGAGCAGCAACTGATTTTCCCCGATCCAGTTTTTGAACTTTGGCAGTTTTATTACCCTCCAGTTTTTGAAGTTTGCCAGCTTTATTGCCCTCCCATTTTTGAAGTTTGCCAGCTTTATTTTTACCACGAACATCCAGCTGTGGTGCGGCTTTATTCTGGCAAACCTAAGGTTAATCAATTTGTTAGTTAGTTGAATCTAAAAAAATGACAAACCTGCTAGAATAAATGTGACAAACCTTTTCCGGTGACGTGACTGACTCGTTGCGTGGAATCTTATTGTCATTCCCTTTAGACTTTGTCTGAATCTAAATCTAAATAAATGTGAAATTAAATTTAACAGCGGAAAAAATCAGCAATTAAATATAATCAATCACAATCATATATCGTGCAATTAAATATACATATCAATTAAACATACATTTCAATTAAACATACCTTATCCAGGGCAACAAGATGTTTGGGCCATGCCATGTAACTACCTATTGCTTCTCCCAAATACTTCATATCTCCATCGTTGTCCGGTATAGGCAACGGTGCATTTGGTTCCAAAGCAATCACGGGTGATACTTTGACATGGCCGGCAGGGATCGGAGTGTTGTGCAATACTTCTCCCAAAGTATTGTACAATGTTCCTTTTCCAACCTTGCGATGAGTAGGGGAGGATAAATACAGCACGCAAGGAGAGACACCATAAATCAATGGTTAATACATAAGTATGTGAAACAATTAGGTTGAATGAATTTCTTAATTCATTAAGTAATTAATTACCTCTGGAAGAATTTTAAGACCAATGTTGCAACTAGCGTTTTCACTCTCCATTTGTATTTCACGTTGGAGTTGATCCGGAAATTGCTTTTCTCTATTCGCCTTCACCAAGAGTGCCACTTGCTCTGTTAGCACTTTGAGCTTCTCTAATACTTCCTCATTAGATGGATTTGGGCGCTTCTCTTGTGAAAAATAACCTTTTGGAGTTACGCCAAATCCTTTGTTCCTGCAACTAACTTTGTTGTCCTCTTGGTTTTCCGAACTTTGTTCTAGATTCTCCTAAAATACACGTATGATTAAAAAGATAAGTTCAATATCATTTTTAAAATACAATATTAAAATATATTAAAATGATAATATACTTACACACAGTTCTATCACTTGTTGAACATTTTCATTATCAACAACTCCATCTTTATTTACACGAGCCTCCTTCCACAATATATGACGACCCAATGGTTGATCGGATTGAGTCTCTTGTAGCTATTCGTAAAGATCATAAACAAAATATTAGTTAGAAACTATAGTTTATAATGTACCACATTATATAAAAGTGATGTTTAATTACTTACAAGTTTTTGCTCTAAACGTGCATATCCCATACAAGATTTTTTGTATGGATGCGTTGGATTTTTTGCTCTCTCGCGATTTGCCGTACTTATACTCTATATAAAAAAAATCGTGTAAAAATTTAAAATACGCTATGAATATGAATAATAAAACACAAATGCTAATAAACTAATCACTTACCAAAAACGCGGGGTCTGAACGTTTAGCTACAAATGTGCTTCATTCGTCATTTGATGCATAGTGTTTATATATGTTTGAGCTTCAACATTTATATTTCCATCACGATCTCTTAAATAGTAGTTTGACAGATGAGATCTAAATCTCCGGTGTATTTTTCCGGCAACCCTAAGCACGTAAGTTTTTCTCACCTCATCAACATCAAAAGCAGTCTGCAAACCAAATAAAGATATAGTTTGAGTAAAGTATTTCCTTTAAAAAAATTATAAGTAACAAAAAAGTGGAGTAAAAAAGTTACTTGTATATCAGTCCACAATATATCTTTTGCATCCTTCAACGGCTTATCTCTCCAATCGTCAATTGTAATGGGGATATTCTGACGAACAACGACACCAATACAACTTACAAATATGGAACTGTTGGGCTCAATTGGCTGGCCAGTTTCATTCCATCCCACCTAATAAACTCATATAGTAAGTACATGCTTTTAAAAACGATAAAAAATAAACAGCAAACAAAGTATAGTACACCACAAATTTTATGCCATTACTTCTTGCTTTTATGACATTTTGCATGATGGTTGCACCACGTTTAACTTCATTTTCATAAGTCTTGGTGTTGACAACTTCTTCATTTTGACGATCTAACTCCTTGTTGGAATCCATTTATCTACAACAAGTTCAACATGCAGTTCAATATAACTTCAACAAGTTCAACATACAGTAGTCTAAGTACGTAGCAGTATAAGTTCAACATATGCATTTTAGTGACAACAAAAAATTAATAAATACAATACCTGAAGAGTGCAAAGAAATACTTTAGGGTTACGGCTTCGTTTAAGAAGGAACAACGAGAAGAGTGCGCAGAAATACGAATGGTTCGTAGGACAGAGTAGGGTTCGCAAAAATACGTAATGAGGGTTACCTATTTCAATGAGAGAGTATGTAATGTTCGTAGGGATTGTAACAAAGATAGAGATGGTTCGCAATGGAGATGGTTGGCAATATGGTTCGTAGGGACAGTAGGGTTCGCAATGAAAATGACAATGAAGAGGATGAGGAAACTGAAGCGTAAGAAAGTTTACGTAATGAAGAGGAAACTGAAACGGTTTACTATTATATATAAAACCCTATTATTGCGCTTTTTTGAAAAAGCGTTGTAAAAGACCTCCTTATTTTATTTTTTAAAAGCCTATTACAGCGCTTTTTTAGAAGCCTTTTAAAGCGATTATCTAAAAGTGATGTAAAAGACCTCCTTATTTTATTTTTTTAAAAGCCTTTTATAGCGCTTTTTCAAAAAGCGCTTTAAAAGACCTCTTTGTTTATTATGTAACAAGCGCTATGTGACCCTTTTAAAGCGCTTGTTCAAAAGCGCTGTAAAAGACCTCCTTATTTTATTTTTTTAAAAACCTTTTACAGCGCTTTTTCAAAAAGCGCTTTAAAAGACCTCTTTGTTTTATTATGTGCAAGCGCTATGTGACCATTTTACAGCACTTATTGAACAAACGATTTAAAAGACCTCCTTATTTTTTTTATTCAAAGCCTTTTACAGCGTTTTTTCAGAAAGCGCTGTAAAAGACCTCTTTGTTTCATTATGTGCAAACGCTATGTGATCTCCTTATTTTTTTTAAGGCTTTTTATAGCGCTTATTGACAAAAGCACTGTAAAATTACAAGTTTATGTTCAGTTCAGTTCAAGTTAAATTTGTTAAATTACAATATAAGTTCAGTTTATGTAAAATGGTAAATAATTAGTAAAATACCTATATTTGATTTTTTTTTCTTCCAAATAATTAGTTTAATACATATATATATATATATATATATATATATCAATGCTAAATTACATGATCAACTCATATTGGGATGATCAGTTCAAGTTCAAGAAAAATTCCAAGTACTCAAACAAAGTTTTTTCAAGTTCAATATAAACAGAAAATCAGTTCTGGAAGGTCAAACACTTAAATTACATGAACTTAGTATAAAACACTAAGATCAAGCTAAATATAAGCAGAAAATCAAATACAGTTCAAGCTAAATACTAAAATGCTCAATTTTGACAGATCAAACAATTAAAATACATGAACTCAGTTCAGATTACATGGCTTATATAAAAAAATTAAACACATTAAGATGCCCTTCTTCTTTTCCTGATGGGATTCACATTTTTTTGTCCATTAACGATACGAAACGATGGATTAATCCAAATTCCTTCATCATGATCATCTCTAAGATATAAACCATCATCAGTTGAATCAATTTCATGTGGTTGTGATGTTGTAAAGAAAAGATCATTACCAACATGTTCATCATTATTGTTATCATCACTTATTTTATTGGTCGATAGGGCAGCGGACCATTTATCATCAGCAGGATCAGTGACATAAAACACTTGTTGAGCTTGCGACGCTAAAATAAAAGGCTCATCTTTGTATCCCACCCTATTAAAATTGACAAGCAAAAACCCTAACTCATCAATTCGAACGCCATTATTATAATCGACCCACTTGCAACCAAATATGAGAACACGAAACATTGTGTAGTCTAACTCCCATATGCGCTCGATAACCCCAAAGTATGATAGATTTGCATATATTGGGTTTTTGTCTTTTGCACTTGAGATATGCATCGCTTCAGCTACGAGAGTGACTCCACTATTTTTCATAGTGGTTTGATCATCTTGTTCTTTGGTATAAAATATGTAGCCGTTAATTACATAACCTGTGTAAGAAAAGACATGTAAACTCAGACCATTTGCTAGCCACCTCAATCTCTGTGAAATTGATCTGAGGTCTACATCAAAATTTGACTTTGTGTGATTTTTTAACCATGTTATAAAACTTCGATTGTGCTCTCGAGTTATCCAATTTTGATTCCTATTCATGTTCAAACTAGATAACTGATCCATGTGTAATGTAACATACGGTTGAACCTCATCATCATTGTGCAGAACATACAATTGTGCTTGCTCCCGTTCTGTCCTTGATATAGTCATTAGTCTCTTTCCAATTATCCCTTCTCCTGATATTCTTCCCGAATGACGAGACACAGGAAGCCCTACAGATTCAACATTGGACAGATATTCAGTACAAAATACAGCAGCTTCTTCGACAATGTACCGTTCAGCAATACAACCTTCTGGTCGACTTCTACTTTTTACGTACCCTTTTAATATTTTCATATATCGTTCTATCGGATACATCCATCTCATATAAGTTAGCCCACAAAGTTGTGTCTCCTTAACAAGATGAACAGTAAAGTGAACCATTATATCAAAAAACGAGGGTGGGAAATACATTTCAATCTCACACAAAGTAACAACAATTTCCCTCTGCAATGTCGGTAATTTATGAGGATCGATCACTTTACTACAAATTTCCCTGAAGAAGAAACATAATTTAGTTATTGCTCGACGAACTTTTTCAGGTAAAATTGAACGTAAACATATTGGTAGCAAATGCTCCATTAGAATATGAGCATCAAGCTATACTCCTAGCCTGACAAGTCTACTTACTGACTTATCAGTTTACCAAATAAATAGTTCTGGATAATCATTTCAAAGAAAACATATATATATATATATATATATATATATATATATATATATATATATAATTTTTCACGAAATTTCGCCAGAGTAACCTCTGTAACTTCAACATTCCCAAATTTACAAAATCCCTAATTAACTTCAAATTCAGTTAAATTCAAATAGTATAATCTAAACAATCAGTACATCACACAAAAGACTTTCTAGACTCAAAATAGCTGCAAAGTACATAACGACTCAACAGACTTTACAAAAAAAAGGTCATCGATCAAAGAGGCCTACCAAAAAAATAATTATGATCGAGACTTGAATCCATCAACAGCTTTCTACTCGGCTGCTTATGAATCTGAAAAAAAAATAAACATGAAAGGATAAGTCACAAAGACTTAGTGATGAGACAACAATCACTATCAACTAGAAGGGAAACACAAAAGGCACGAATAATTGTTTTACAACCTTGAAATATTTTATCGGTCTTATACACGTAATAAAATCATTAAATTTATAATTTAACCGTTCAAATAGAAATATTAAAAATCCAATTAATAGCGAAGCGAAATCAATTGGGGAGGCTCCTTCTACCATTGATAGCCCTCTCCTCCTACAGATGACATTTCACATAGGGGAGGCTCCATCTAACGGGTAACTCTCCCTAATCAAAACGAGGTAACTAGGTGCACCTAATGCCGGTAACATTTTCATAATTATAACAACGATTTCAAAAAACACGCTTAAAAATCATTTCTCATTTCATCGTAATTCACGGAAAACATATTCAATCGCATAATAATTCAATATTTAAATACTTTATAACTCATAAATAAATCAAACAATTATCATATTATATAACAAAGACCGATAAAATAAATAAATGACGAAATCGAGATAAATTTCGAAGGTTGTGTTTCTCAAATTTTAAATAAACACTTTAACATAGATAACGAGAAAAAAATAATTATAGAATCCTTCGTCAACTACGGAGAATCGGCTACGTTTGTTCTCCAACAACTCCCAGAGTAGCCGGCAGGACCTCAACAGACAAATCTGAGTATCAAAAAATGTTTTCAAGACTTTAGAAAAATTATTCTAAAGTTTAGCCAACTCTAGGAAAGCATAAAAATTTATTAAATCTACTTTATGCACAAAAAATAAGATTTTTAACCAAAACTACATTTCCTAGAGATTTATTACAAATATCAGAGTTGTGTATTTACCTCAAAGAGAAGAAGAAGAAGAAGAAGAAGAAGAAGAAGAAGAAGATCAAATCAAATCAAATCAAAATTCAACTTGATTTTATTCTTTGAATTCAAAATCAACCCAAACATAACCATTCGCTTGATTTAATTAAATAACCCTTTACTCGCCATTGTTTATTTTTTTATTCTACTTATTTTTTTTCTCTTTATCTAATAGGTGACCTAGAGTATGTAAGTTTCTACACCTACATCCATAACCAAAACAACGGATATATCTAGCATGTCAAGATTCACATTTTATTTTTTTTTGTCTACTGAAATAAGTTTTATGGGTCACTCTTTAAATATATTATTTTCATTCAACAACGGTGATTTCCTTGATTAATCAGCTTAGAAAATCTCTCAATATAGTTGTTAACAAAGCAAAGAGACAAATAGTTGGTTAAGGGATTCCTCTCGTCGAAGAGAACACAACTTGATATATATATATATATAAAAAGAGTGATGTGGTTGAAGTTAAGGATCAAACATTGGATAGTTACTACTTGTTATTCATCTAGAGTAGCTTGATACTAAACCTTTTGATTTTGATGTATTGACCATATTTCACACATTTCTCTTTATGTAAACATTTAAAGTGATTAATTTCTGAGTTTGTTAAATAAGACTTTGTTTGGGAAAAAATATACAAAAAACCAGTGAATATTCTTGAATGATAAGGGGAGATAGGTTAGCAAAGAATTCGAAAATAAGTTTCATTTTTGTGTCATGACATTTGTTCTGCATTGATTAAAGACAGGTAGACATGCTTAAATGTAAACGTAGACTTCTTTTCTTTTGTATCTCGACGTAAGTTTTGTATTTGTTATATAAACCAAACCGATATTTCATTTTTTATTCTATTCATCAACATTCATAATAAATAACATATAATGAATACTTCAATTAATATTAAATTAAGTGTGATACGATGTTAAGATCCTATATGTTAATTGAAAATAATTCACAAAATACTTGAAGTCGACATTAATTTTCAGATAATTGTTTATTCCCCATTTTGAAATTAATATGCAAGTACTTTAAAAATACGTTCTAAATGTTCTACTTAATGCAAGTAAAAGTTTTAAAGTGAAAATGTTAAAGTTTAAACTGTTTTGATAAATGTTATTATAATTTAGTAATGAGCAAGTCAGATTTGTGTTTTTTTGAGAACCAAGAAATGTTATTTTAAATTAAAAGTGAGCATATTAAAGTTTAAAAGTTTTGATGTTTATTGTTGTTAAGTTCATGTCTTGAATATTATTTAAATTCATTATGAGTTATTAATAATATTGTTGCATAATTAGGTAGGTGATATTAGTACTTTGATAAATCGACAGACTTATTTTGTGAAAATAAGGTAATTACATATTGTGTTTTGTAATATAACTGGTGAAAAATTGAATAAAAAAATATATAGGTTTGGATGATACCATGGTATATATCTATACAACTCTTTTTATCATTAAAAGTAAAATTTTTAAATATAGTCAAATGAAAATATAATATAGGGACTAAATTTG
>JBBPBP010009777.1:32438032-32451257 GCA_037974735.1 Cicer chorassanicum | reverse complement strand
AAATTTAAAAACAAAATCTAATAATAATTAATTTATTCTTTTGGAAGGATAATTAATATATTATATCAATTAGTAACTTATAAACTATTATTTTTTGGAGTTGACTGATATTTTTTTAGTAGGATATATATATACAAATATAATGCAAACAATAGATTTTTATTAATAAAAACTATTTAATTTGAAATAGAAAATCAGTGGAGAAATAATTTATATGGGTTTGATATTTGTAATTAGTTCAAAAATTTAGAAAATATTACTTTGTAGAATTTAATAGATGAGAGATAATATATAATACACATCATTATAGGTGTTAATAAAGCAAAGACAGGAATAGTTGTTGCACCTATTAGCTTTCTTTAGAAAAAGGATTGCAGAAATTCCTTTTATTGCAGCAGATGAGGCACATTGGGGAAAAAGAATTTGTCTATTACTAATGGGGGTAATAGAATCCTTTCTACGTAGCCTCAAAGTTAAAAACTTGATCATTCCTTCAAATCTTGAGACGGCTAAAATGTGTAAGGGCAAGTATAGCTTTGAGGTTTTTAACAATAAAGTGCTAAAGAAAAAAATATTGTCATATAACATGTGGATGTTAGATAAGGCTATAAAGTTAGGTTATACAAGGACTTCTCGAAGAGAACACAAGTTCATATATATATATATATGTAGAGTGATGTGGTTGAAGTTAATGATCAAATATTGGATAGTTACTACTTGTTATTCGTCTAGAATAGCTTGATATTAAACTTTTTGATTTCGATGTATTGATCATATTTCACACATTTCGCTTTTTGTAGACATTTAAAGTGTTTAACTTCTATGGTTGATAAATTAGACTTTGTATAAGGAGGAAATAGGTTTCCAAAGAGATAGAAACAACTCATTTTTGTGTCATGACATTTGTTTTGTATTGATTAAAGACAAGTAGACATCCTTAAATGTAAATGTTGACTTGATTGCTTTCGTATCTCGACATAAGTTTTGTATTTGCTATATAAATCAAACCAATATTTTATTGTTTATTCTGTTCATCAACATTCATAATAAATAACATAGAATGCATACTTCAATTAAAATTAAAATTAAGATCCTATATGTTAATGGAAAAAAAATTCGTAATATATTTGAAGTCGACATTAATTGTTAGAGGATGGTCAAACTGAAAGGACGATTCTGACTTTGGAAGACATTTTGAGGGCTTGTGTCTTAGAGGATGGTGGAAGTTGGGATATACACTTGCCTCTGATAGAATTTTCTTATAACAATAGTTGCAACACTAGTATAGGTATGGGTCCATATGAGGCATTGTATGGACGCAAGTGTAGAACTACTTTATGTTGGTCATAGGTAGGGGACAAGGGAATTCTAGGACCTGAACTTATTCAAGAAACCACTGAAAAGATCAAAGTCATTCGTGACAAATTTAGAATAGCTTAGAGTAAACAAAAGAGTTATGTTGATCATAGAAGAAGATCCTTATAATTTGATGAAGGTGACCATGTATTCCTTAGAGTTACCCCCATTGTTGGCAATGGAAGGGTGTTAAAAGTCAAGAAACTCAGCCCTCGTTTTGTTGGACCCTTTCAAATCATATAGAGAATAGGTCCCTCAACTCAAGAAATATATCTCAAGGGTTACATGATGTTTTTCATGTCTCTCAACTCAAGAAATATATCTCAGACCCTTATCAGATCTTGAGTCATGAATCCAGTACCAACTCAGATTATTGATTGAAGCATGAAGACCTTAAGAAACAAGACCATTCCATTAGTAAATGTTGTTTGGGGAGGATCGTCACCAGAGGAAGCAACCAGGGAAACATAATCTAATATGATGAGGGAGTATCCCTATCCCTTCTAATAGGTAAGTTCCAAAAATTTGAGGACAAAATTTTCCAAGGGGGAGAGAATGTAACAACCATCTAACTATTTTAGAAGATATTTCTAAACTTAAATTAATAAAATAATTTATAGAAAAATTATTTATTTGTAATACTTTCTTTTAGCAATAGTTGACTTAAGTTTAAAGTAGAAATGGGAAAGTTGTATTATTAAAATTGTCCAACTATCAAGAAAAAGACATGTCATATTTCTCTGTCTCATTCTTCCTCACTCATGGGTATTAACTCGTTCTCGAATACATTTCTTTCATTTTTCCAACTACCATCTTCTCTCAAAGCACTCCAACACACAACCACTCAGTTATTGTTCATCATCTCCTCCAATCCTCTATTTTTCCATTTCTTTCCAAAATCTTTCAAATACAACAGCTCACTAAAGTTCCCTATACTGATCTGACCCTTTGCACGTAAGTTTCCAGCCCTTAATCTTCAGTAATCACCCAAATCGTACTCAGGTGAAGTCCAAGGCAACAAGAAAAAATTCCATAGAAATTGGAGCAAGGAACAAAGACTACAAAAATTGATAGTTGAAATCAAAGATAACTTTCCCAAATCAGCTCAAATCAAATAGGAATTTCCTTAGAAAATGGTGACTTCTTTTGTATAACTGATTTCACATTTTGCATGTGGATTTTGGATTTGTTTATGGTTTTACCTTACTGATTCGAATTGATTTATGGGTTTGAAAAGATGGGATTCTTAGAAAGTTGAGGATGGGAGGAAAACAGTGAGGTTATTTTTGATTTACTGCGACGTTGATTATGTTGGAGATAAAATTGAACGAAAAAGCACAAGTGGAACATGTCAGTTTCTTGGAGAAGCACTAATAAGCTGGTCGGCAGAAAACAAAACACGATTGCTCTCTCAACAACCGAAGTTAATTATGTCTCAGCTGCAAACTATTGTTCTCAAGTTCTCTGGATAAAAAATCAACTTGAAGACTACTCTGTAAGTTATTCAAGTATTCCAATTTACTATGATAATACAAGTGCTACAAATCTGTCAAAAAATTTCATTCAACATTTAAGATCCAAGCACATAGAAATAAAACATCATTTTATTTGTGATCATGTAAATAAAAAAGAAGTTGAATTAATCTTTGTTGATACTCAAAAACAACTTGTTGATATTTTTATCAAACTCCTTATAGAGGAAAGTTTTAATTTTATCAAGGAAAAACTGAGAATTATCAAAAACCCAATCAGCTTGCATTAAATTTTTTTTTCCTGCAAAATGGAGAACATTAATCAGTCTGCGTTTTTTACTCATCATTCTTCGTTTCTGCACGCATCATTCTCCATTTTTCCTCACAAAATTAGCAAAAGCGCTTTTTGCGTTGCATTAATGAGACGTGTTCCCTTGTTTGCAAAAGCAACTGCCACGCTGTTAATTCTCCTCTTTTCAAACACCCATCAGTCACCTCAGCTTCCCTCCACAAACTGAAAAACTGCAACTTCATCATCACGATTTTTCATCTTCCATAAAACTGCAACTTCATCTTCTCAAAACCTCCAAACCACTTCTTTGAAAAATTCAAAAATGGCTCAAACAAAACTTTCCGTCAGGAAAAACGCTTGCCCTAACACGCCCTAATCTTCATCATCCTCTCCATTTCAAAGTCGTTCACCCTCACCACCACCTAGACCAACCCCTCATCATGAACCTTCTAAAAAACATTTTCGGACTACTTGTCCTCTTCCCCATAATCAAACCCTAAACACAATTCTAACCCTGATCCTATTTCCCTCAACCCATTGTCAACCATACTCCCTCCTCTCTTCCAATGCCTCAATCCTAATCTGTGAGAAGTCCCTCCACACCTTCGCAAATCTTTCTCTAAACCTACGAAGGCAAAGAGACGTTCCATGAGAGTCTCGACTGGAATCGGAACCTCAAAGGCAACACCTTCCAAACCCACCGTCTTTGTCATCTTCGATAGTGAAAATTCCGAACCTTCTACCCTAAACCCTACAAAATATTCCACACCTTTCAAACCCTCTGAACCATCAACATATTCATTTCAAACTGAACCCTCTTTTGCAACACCCCCTAATCAAAAGAGGAAGTCAATGATTGAGATTTTTTCATCTACCAAACCCTCTCAACCCTCTCCAACCAAACCCTCCTCTAAACAACAAAATCTAAAGGTCAAAACAACCATAACTTTATCTTAGTTTTTGGCCAAGAACAAATTAAAAAACCCCCAACGAGGCAAAACAACTGCTCCAAAGCAAAAGCCTCGAGAACGTTCTCCACTATCTCCAGAACGTTCTCCTTCACCAAAACGTTCTGCACCTACCACTGGACATCAAGAACGTTCTCCTTCACCTCACCACCCTTCCAAATCTGGCCTTAAAGTTCGCTTCCCTCCACTCATTTCATCCAACCTACAAAAAATTTATGCTGAAAAATGGGTTGAGCGACCTGTTGGAATTGGTAGAGTATTCATGCTTGAAAATCTGATCGTAGACGGAAACTCTATTCAACACCACACAAACGCACTTGGTTGGACCCTATTTTTGCAAATTTCTGATTGCTTCTACCCGGATGTGGTGCAGGCTTTTTACTGTAAAGCTCAAACCTTTCTTGAGAAGTCACTTTTAGTAACTAGTCTCAAGGGTATTGAAATCAGGTTAACTCCTAACATTCTCGCCTCCATTCTTAATCTACCCAATGATGGACCTTCTCTCTTTGGAAAGAACTGGTACTCAGTTCTTAATCTAAACAGAAAGGAAGTTATTGATGAACTGTTTCAAGAGGGTTGTAAAAACTATATGTTACATCCTTAAAGCCCATCTGCAAAGTCTTTAATAGTATTAGCCAGCACTCTATCTTGCCTCACTGTGGGAGTCATGAGTATGTGTCCGACAATGATGTCTTGATCATCCATCATCTCCTCAAGTGCAAGAGAGTCAATATGCCCTACATCATACTTCAAAACATGATAGCTGCCACAATAAAGGACTGCAAGAAAAATACAATCCCTTATGGCATGCTTCTTTCAAAGATTTTTAGGTATTTTGAAATCCCTCTCTCTTCTGAATCATCCACCATCAAAATCTCTAAATTCTCTTCCAAGAATGTTTCCCATATGAAGAAACAGTCTTTCGCCAAACACATTTCTAAAACTTGTCTTCCCTCCACCTCTCACAAAAGAAAACGCTTAGCGCGTTAATCTGGTGCACCATTTGCTGTCCCAAGAGCACAGTCTCAGCCCACCGCACCAGATCATTCTCCACAAAATCCTGAACAGCTAACTACTCAAGAACGTTCTCTACCTACTGCTCGAGAACGTTCTCCACCTTGCGCCACTCAAACAGCCATTCAAGAACATTCTCCACCCTGCACCCCTCCAACTGCAACTCAAGAACGTTCTTCACCAAACATTCACCCTTTCTCCTCCAATCCACCTAGCCTCCCTTCTTTCTTTCAACACACATCAACTGAGGAACCTACCGTCCCCCCTCACTACAATCCACTAAGTAACACATGTTCTCAACTTCCATTTCACTCTACATCAATCATGTCACCGACCTTTGTCTCTTCCCAAAAGACTAGCTCATCCATCTTTGGGATTAGTCAGTTTCTTAACTTCCCTGATACCTCTGGTCCGTCCATTCATCCCCCAACATCACCAGCCACTGCCCTTCCCACCATTGCAACCTCCTTTGTAACTCTTTCCTCCTCTTGCACTACTGATGCTCCCTCTCACAATACTCTCCCTTCTACCCCAAGGACAGCTCCAAACACCATGCTAAACGTCAAAAACTCTAGCAAGAATCAACCAGCCAATCCATCCTGGCTGCACTATAGACAATTATGGCGCCACAACAACATCAGGATAAAGAGTATGCTACTCTAAGGGATTGAATGGCCACCCAACTTGCTCCAAAGTTAGGGATTGATTTTCCTCCATTGAATCCTCCTCCTTCCTTCCAGGTTGTTCCAGAACCTTCCATATATTCGTTGTCTGAATGATCTTCCCCCTCGCTTTCTAAATAGGATTTAATTTTCATTTTTTTCTCCTATTCCTTTTTGTTATGACAAAGGGGGAGAATTAGTTTAGATTTATTATCTGATATGTACGAAGAAGTCATTTTGTAAATTGAACTTTTGTATATTTTAATCTGCTTGAAACATGTACCTGAATTCTTGTATTCATCATGCATAAATGAAATTATATTTTGGTTCAAAATCTGAAGCATATTCTGAGGGGGAGCTGGTAAGCTCTTTATGATTAAAATTAGAATCAAAATTAAAATCTAAATTAACATGTTTGTCACCATAAAAAAAGGGGAGATTGTTGAGGCAAAATCCCAAATTAATGTTTTGATGTAAACAAACAAATGTTAATTAAAGACTCAAATTATGATTCTAAATGAAGTGTTAATTTAACATGTGCGTTTGAGTGTAAATATCCAAGATAGGTACTAAGCAATGCAAGCAAAATCAGTTTAAAGAAAAAGCAAAAAATAAACAAAACAGAACCAAAAAGGTTCTTGACAAACTCTAGAAAACCAAGAACGCTCTCCACATTTTTTCATTCTCATCAAGAAAGTTCAAATCATCCGTTAATACAAGAAAAGCTCCTGCAAATTACGAATGCATTTCCAGTACATCTACAAGGAATATACAGCTCTCATATCAGCAAAAGAAACACTCCAAAAGATCAAAGGTTAAAAGGCACGACTCAAAGTAAAAGTAACAAATGATCATTCTCCAACATGGTAACATCCGTTTCTAGAATGATAAACATTCTCTGGCATGTTACAATTAATCTCCAGCATACGAACATCATTCTCCAGCATGTTAACAACAGTCTGCAAAATGTTAACATCATTCTCCAGCATGTTAACATCACTCCCCATAATGATAACATCATTCTCCAGCATATTTTGCACGAATCAACATGCAGTCTTAATCTGAATACATTAAGCACATCTCAAAGATGTTTGTGTGCATAAACAAAGGATCATCACAGTCAAGAATGAGAAGCAACAGATCAGACATTATTATCACATAAGCAAAAACGCAGAATGTTCAAGTCAAGAACATTCATGATTTAAAAAGTTTGGTCTTTGGTCAAGTCTGACACATGACAACTGGGCACCTTTTCAATGGTCAAAATAGTTGTCATCAACCTCCTTGAAGCCTATAAAAGGAACCCCAAGCTCAAGAAAAAATAAGAACTTCAAGTGCTAAGAAAATCAATCACTTACATATACTTACATACTTGAAAGCTTCTCAATCGCAACCAAAAGATTCAGTTCTGTATTATTCTTCAAATATCAGAATCATTTCACTGAATTCTTTTATCAAGAATCTATTCTCAAACACGAGTTGAGCATACTCAAATTCTACCAATCTCTTTAAATCATTATCGTGTAAACTCAAGACTATAAGGGTTATTTATAGTTTGAGTAGTTTGTAGAAAATCCTTTTATGGTTAAAAGGTGAATTGTAAAATCCTCTCTAAAGATTGATAGGTGACTTGATTGAATCCCTTTCTGGGTGGAAAGGAATTGTTGTAACAGATCAAGGTTGATCTGACTGTGTAAAATCAAGAACATTGTAAAACCAAGAACGTTCTCCATTTGAACACTTAGTGGAAAATCTCACAGTTGTGAGGACTGGACGAAGCCCGAGTTGGGTGAACCAAGATATATCAATGTGTGATATCTCTTCCCTTATGTCTATTTACTTTCAGTCCTTTTGATTATCAAGTTAAATAGATAAACTAAATTGTTGATTTTAACTAACCAAGAACGTTATCCATTTTCTGTTTTCAGAACCAAGAACGTTCTCCGTTTTCTGTTTTCAAAACCAAGATCAATCTTGAGTTATTTTCTTAAGTTTTAATAGGAAATTTTAAATAGGTGAATTTATAATTCAAACCCCCTTCCTTGTAAATTGACATTGCTTCTTCACATTTCTCTTTTTTGTAGATATTAAAAAAATTTAGCTTCTATAGTTGATAAATTAGACTTTGTTTGGGAACAAATAGATAAAAAAGAAGTATATATTCTTGAATCATAAAGACGAGATAGGTTGGCAAAGAGATAGAAAATGGGTTTCGCTTTTGTGTCATGAAATTTGTTTTGTATTGATTAAAGACAAGCAGACATCCTTAAATTTATATGGAAAGTAATTTTAAAACCATTGTTTTTTCAAAAACAATTTTCATCAAATAAAAAAACAGAAATATTTGTTTGCGTTGTCAATGTATATGTATTTTAAAGACATAACTTATATTTATTAAATTCTATTAGAACGCTTCAAAGAATATATGTATAATATATAATTTTTAAATTAAAGTTTAATTAACTTTTACATAAGTCGTTGATTTTAATTAGACAACTTTTTCAACATATAAATAATAAAAAAGATTCGATAAAAATGGCACTACTAAGACTACTTGTAATTCCAATTTCAATACTATTATTTTAAAAAGAAATGAATACCTTTTACTATATGCAACTAAGTGATATAAATAAATCAACAATTTTCAAAGTTAAGGCGTCCACTTTATTTAGACATCTAAAATATCAGAGTCAAACATACTTATGATCTCTAAATTGTAAGATCTCTGATTTGTGATCATAAAATATATTGTTCTCTTTAACATTCCTTATGGTTGCCTTTTTCATCAATTCAAACATGAATTGCTCAAGTAACTGCTAAATGATCTTATTATACAGGCTATTTTCGAATGCGTATAAATAAGATCATTCATAAGACTCCTCACAACTAAAGCATAGAGAAATACTTAATTTTTTTGTTTTGTTTTTGAATTTCCATAAATTCTATAGGGCAAGAATATAGATTAAAATAGTCTCCCTTTAGTGATTGAGGGTATCCCTTAATTTGTTATCTTTCATGTCGAATTTAGTAATAACTTTATTGATATAGCTCTTTTGTGATATTCCAACGATACCATGAGAATGATCTAAGTATCACAATACCTAATACAAAAGAGACATCTTCAAGATATTTCATTGCCAAACATCCGTTAAAGATATCTTAGTTTTGCACAACAAGCATATATCACTTTTAACTAAATAAAGTAAATTTGACACATTACAATATGAATAGAAACTCACTCCCACTGACCTTTAAATACTCAAAATAGTCATCTCAAAATCTAATGAAATAACTACTTTATGAGACTTTATGATATCACCAATGAGACTTATTCGTTAACTCATAGATGGATTACATCAGTTTGCAAATAATTTACTTTGTGATTATTGATATAAAATTTCCTTTGGTTGTACCATATTCTTTCATAAATGTTATCATTTAGAAACACCGTATTGACGTTCATCTTAAGCAGCTCCAAAAATCTTAATGAACGAGTGTCATGATTATCCTAATAAAGTCTTTCAAGAATACCAAATATAACTTCTCTTTATGGTCAATCATTTGTGACATGTGATGCTCTAGTTCTTGAGGGTGTTGAGTTTGATTTTCATAAATATAATAATATTATTAACTTGATTGAGAGGAAAAACAATAATATCCTCACGAGGATCTTAATTTGCTACATCAATAGCAACTATATGAATTGGTTTATAATCGATTATTCCTCACTCATTTTGTTCTTTTGACTACATCTCTTCCCCAAACTCAATATCCTCAATGAACTTTGTCTTCATTGTCTCAACAAATTCTTTAAATTGAGACTAGGATCTATATTTCTCAAATCTTTCAACAATTATAGATTGTCACAAGTCAGTTATTAAAAGCTATATTAACCATATAGTTTGTACATATTGTGTGAGCATAATCCTCTATTCTTCATCAAAATAGACTCTATTTCCAACCAAGTGTATACTCAAACCACAATTACATAGAATATGTCATAAGAGGAATTCAAAAATAAAATTCAAATGACTCATTATATTGACTCATTATATTGACTCATTATACCCTTACAAAATTAAAAGAGAAAGTATCAAAATACCAATTATGTATGGTCATTGTCTTGAAACACATTCATTGACTTCTAAGAACAACATTACTAGTTCTAATTCAAAATGTCATTGCTAATAAGTATCACTACTAATTCAAAATACTAAGCACTTTAAGGAGGACTAATGTCAACAGGTGATGTGGAGGGATCAGTTGGAGGATTAATGCCAACAGGTAATGAGATAGACAAGTAGGAGGACTTTATTGTTGCTGCAACAACATAACAACGAAATGATTTATTTATTTATTCAATAAACACATTAAATGATTACGAGTAAATTATAATAAAATTAAAAAACTTACAACAATAGCAAGAAGTTCAGGAGGTACAAGCGTTGATGAATTTGTTAGAATTTGAGCAGGAACCAATGCCATGGTCTCCATGTTTTCATCCTTTGTCTTGCCTTCATTTTTCAATCATGTGGATTTCATTTTTACGTTCATGAATAACACTTTGTTCATCAATACAATTCACGCAAGAAAATGTTTAGTGATGTTCACTGATAGAATCAAAGATAAGATATCCAGTTGCAAAAACCACCGCAAATCAAACCTAAAAACATAAAATATTTATTTAACCAAAAGGTATGCGGTTTATTTAATCAAAACATAAAATGTTTATTTAACCACACATCTTTGTTCTCTCATCCGAATACGTCGTTTTCATTTATTCTTGATATTGTATATATTAATACTTGTTAAATTCCAACACCTTTATGTTGTCTAACCCACTAATGAAAGGTTTTAACCATAAGATCTTTCATATGAGTTGTCATTAAAGATACCTTAGATTAGTGGGAGCTTGTCCTCCTTTTTGTTTTATACTTTGATTTCGAAATTGATACAAATTTTAAGTTATGATTTTCTGCATAAATAAGTTTTATGAGGTTATTATAATTATTATTGTTTTTGTGTCGTATATGCAAATATTAAGTTCACACTTAAGGAACTTCAGTTTGATCTTACAAAGCATTTCAGTTGGATTGGTTGGAAATATGCATGCTTCAGAGACCACATTGCATGAAATTTCTATGCCACTTATCCATGTCGATCTATGTCATCAAATGCATTGATGTAGTGGTTGTCGAGGTTCCATTACGTTTTACGTCAGTGACGGCCGACACAAAGTTTGTATTATTGATGTATGAGGTGGACTTGATTGTAAAGGGAAATATAAAGATAAAGAGCATTCATATGCGCACTTAATGGATGTTGATATAATTATTAACATATGTTGTCCAAGTGAGAGATTGTTGAAATATTTTATTATTTAATTATACTCCAATAATATTATGTGAGCAAATATCTTTGTATTAATTATATTAGCTATTTATCAATTAGGAGACTTAATTGATTAATGATTAAATTAAATAATAAGGCTAATTAGATTTTTCATTTGATAATGAATTAAATAATTAATAAATTCATATAGACTCAAATATGAACGGATGTTAATGATGACCTATTTGAGAATAATAAGAATCTTAATTGTCCATCTCCCTATATATAGACTATGGTCCCCAATTTATTAAACACATTTCATATTACTCTTCTCTCCATATGAAAAGTGATTAAGGCATAAAAAATTTAGATTGAGGAAGAACTACAAAACAACGAGTGTTAGGTCATTTATCCCTTTTTTCCATGTGTTTCATGTTTACTACTAAGACTACAATCAAATAATTCATCAATCCACACACTCCTAATATATTTGATAAATCACAGTGTCGTAAATTCTAATTTAGATAAATGCTCAAATGTATTTGGCTTCTATACCAAATTAGTAAATTATCTTTCTCTTGAACATGACTTGAATGACTAATTAGTAAATTAATCCCTACAATTTGGGGACATTTTAAAAATCTATCTCTTAATTACTCACAAACTCATTTAGTGACCAATTACCAAATTTGGTTGCTAAGTCGGCTCTTTGGAAACCAAAATAATTTTGTCATGAAACCGGTCATTATATATAATCCATACAATGGAATTATTATTGATAATTTTTTTTTTTAAAGTAAACTGAAGAAGAAATTGAATTTATAAGCGATTAAAATGTGTAATTAGTTAAAAAAATTAGAAAATATTACTTTATATTGCTAACAGAGTGAAATGATACTAGGTAAACTAAACTTGATCCCTTGATTCCATTGTGAAATTTAAATTCAACTTGATCTTTTGAATTCAATATCAAGCCAAACATCACCCTTATTTTGGCCTAACTTAGCAAGTCACTTCACATAATTGTTTATTTTTTGCATTTATTTCATTTTTTTATTTGATATATGACCTTCAAAATTTGGGTTCCCACAACTATATCCATAACCCAAAGACCAACTCTTTCTAACAAGTCAAGAAACACTTTTATTTTTTTTTTGTCATCTTCAATAAGCTTTTTAGATCACTCATCAAATACGTTATTTTATTTTGACAACTGTAATTTCCTTAGTTAATCAGCTTAGAAAAAACATTCATTTAAATGCGAACATAACAAAAAGAGGATAATTGTTGCAACTTCTATTAGATTTCTATGAAAAAGAGATTGCAAAATTTCCTTTTATTGCAACAATAAGGCACACAAGGGCAAATGATTTTTCCGGCTACTAATGCGAGTAGTTGAATCCTTGCTATGTAACCTTAAAGTTAAAAACATGGCCATTTCATTAAATCCAGAGATAGCTGAAACATAGAAGTTCAAGTATAGCTTCGATGTGGTTAATAAGATAAAGTTAAAGAAAGCAATATCCTCATGGAATGTTTCATCAGACTATAAAATTATACAAAAACTTGTTGAAGAGATCGTAACTTCTAAACTTGAGACTACTTTTCTGCACACATTAACTTAGGTTTTTCTAAATATGCAAAAAAAAAAAAATTAACACTCTAATAGATTGAAAATTTTTCTTAGTGCCTACATAGCAATAAAATTTTGTTTTTTTTAAATAAATTTTTATTTTGTTGATTGTGTGCATAATTTTATTAGGTTTATATTCATAAATTGAATTGCATTCTCAGTGGTTTGGTTATTGTAAAATTGGTTTGTGATAGTTCTATCTTAAGTGTATATCAATTGTGTGTGATTGATTTGCTAAAATATAATTATTTGTAAAAGAAAAACAAGTAAATAATTACTTAATTGAACTAAGTTTCAATTAGCACATTAACTACTTTGTTGATTTATTTTGTAAGTATTTGTGTTTTGAATTAATATTGTAACTTCTGCTCAATTGAATCCAATAGCATTTTGAAAAAGTTTTGTAAATTTAATACCGTGCTTTCAAATAATCTATTCACCCCTCTAGATTATAGAAAAACCATGTAACCTAACAATATAATATTTGTTGATTTTTT
>JBBPBP010009777.1:32410430-32437626 GCA_037974735.1 Cicer chorassanicum | reverse complement strand
ATTAAATATAAAATTTTAAATGTCAAAACCTTAAAATTTTATATTTAATTGATTATTTGAAAAAATTCTAAATTTTTGTGAGAAATATGCGTATAATTTTCAAAATATAATTGCAAAAGATAATTCAAAGATGCACATGATTAAATTTATAAGTAGCGACTAAAAACAAAATTAAAGTTGGAGAATTATTTTAGAAGACTAAAAAAATAAAACCTTAAAATTTTATAAAAACTAAAAACAAATTTAATTTATTTTTTAATTATTATATTTGAGATGTTCAGAAAATTGATTCGATTTAAACAGCTTGCAATTGAATTAGATTACATTTAATTTTTTTAAAACTGAATAATTTTATCTATGTATTTTTTGTTTCAAAACTGAATCAAAGTGCACCGTTTCCGAGATGATAGGAGAACTTTTGTGTTTTGATTTTGAAGGCACGCTTTGATTTCTTTGGCATATGGATGCATCTTTTTAATTTAGGAAGATCTCAGCCCTTAATTTGGGAAAACCCTAATCCCTTGCCTTGTGTTGTGTCTGCGCTGTCCACACTCACAAATTCACACTCATTTCAATTTTAATTAATTCCTGACGAGCCGCCGTATCCTCATTCTCAGTCTCTGTCGTCTCTCCTCCATCTCCGCCGCCGGAATCCTGTTTCCGGCCAATGTCTGGCCGTGAAGGAAGTCAAGGAAATAGTTTTTGAGACTTCACTCGCCATCCTCTTTCTTCAGCTTTGAGTAAAATCTCCATTGCTCATCCTAGCTGTTCATTTTCTGACCACCGTCGTGCTCCCTTGTGCACGTCTGTCCGCCGGGTTTTGGACCTACTCCGCCGTGTCTGCATATTTCCGGATTGTCTCCGCCACTTCTCTTCTTTCCCCTTGTTTGGTGAGTTATACTTCCTCTCTTCTTTTTCAATTTTACTAAACCCCCAAATTTATTTCAAACCCTAACCCTTATTTGAGCTCCCAAATTAATTTTAATTATAATTATAATTTTATTGAGCTTAAAATTATTGGAGGAGTATCTTCAACATTAAAAATAAAGAAAATAAAAATTGGGATACTTGTCGGGAAGTATCCAAGGAGAATCGTTGTCGATACGGTTATGACATGGATATTGTCCATTTCTGGAGTATTCGGGTTTCATAGGTTGTGATTTGATCTTGTATGCTTTGGGAGGAGCAAGATTTTGCAGGAAAATACTTGGTTGTTCACAATCATTTGAAAAAATACATATCATTTAATTATTTTAAAAATATACATTATTTAATATTTTTTTCTACGTTTTTTTAAGTGTGTGCCTAAATAGTGTGCCCAAATGGTTGTGACCATCCAAGACTTCCTCGGTTTTACAGTACCGTGTTGTACCTGTGTGTAAATTGTTTGTGAGTACCAGTTTCTAGAGGACTCCACCTTGATCAAGCACGAAAATCTTGGTGGGGACTGATGAACCACTGAATGGTATTAATGGGGACTGGGTATTTAATGCATTTGGGTAGAATTGCTTGCAATACTTGTGTTAATTAACTGATAGGGTAGTTAGGATTTATTTAATATATGATACGTGTTATTTTAATATAAGGATTTTATTGTTTTTATATATCTATCTGATCGCGATGTTATGTTGACTATGTACATGTAAATTGGCATTGATTGATTTGTAATATTATATGAATGATTTATTATTATGAATGTGTAGATTATTTGATCTGATTTGAGTACTAGGTCATTTGCAGATCCAAGCTATATTTTGGGTAAGGTTTGATCACAAGAACCTTACCTATGACATTATCCACAATCTTTGGATGTTAGTCGTCCTTGTGTGTTTTTTTTTTTTTTTTTTTTTTATTTTTTTTTTATGTAGTTAGGCTCAAAATATAGCCCAGTTAAAGTAGTCTAAGTCGTTTTAGGCTTTCTTGCAAACATGCAATTGTTTTCGAACTTAGATTGTGAAGGGTTGGAATTAGATTTTAAAGTCGCCATCAATTAACTTCTAGTGATCCGAGAAATTTGCAGCATAAGGATTAATCATTTATTTAAATTGATTTGTAATTTAGGTGTTGTGTTGTATAAGTGACATAATTAAGTCCTAGATTTTTTATTGAAAACAATTAAGTCCTATATTTAAGACCAACTCCATTGCAATTTAGTTAAGTTTTAAGGCTTTATTATAGTAATTTTAGTTACATGTATGATTATGTCTTAGATGAATAATTTGGTAGTGAATGGTGAGCTACTTGAAATATTTTACATAAGCTAATTAAATGAAGAGCCAGTAAGAGAATTTAATTTAGAGAATTTAATCATAATAAAATATATGGAGGCCTATACTTGTTTTTGTATTGTGAAATGACAATTGCTATTAGGTATAATCTTCTGGGACATACAAAAATACGAGTTTTTAAAGAGGATATTTAAAAAAAATGTGGAAATTATTTTATTTATTTAATTTGTTTTCTATGTAGTCAATTGCGGCCGTTGCAGCTGCAATAGTGGCCTTATGTTGCAATGCAGCGGCCATGCGGTATGCAATAAGGCGTCACGTCACATTTTAGGGTTGCGACCGTAGTGCTTCGCGGCGGCACAATCGCATATCTCAAAAACCAGAAATGCGAGAAGAAAAAATATTGCTACAGTAATTTAATTGCAATATGTCGAAAATGTCCTCGTTTTTTAACCATTTAGGGTTTTTTCAACAGTTTCTTTTTTTAATTTTACTACTGGTAATATTTTAAGTATCATCATCGTGACCTTTCTTCTTATATGAATGACAATATGGACGCCCTTTTTTTTCTTTGAAAAGGGGGGATTCTTCACGACAGCCTTCCCCTCTTCTCTGCGCCAACTTTCCCCTCTTCTCTGCAACTATTCTTCTCCTCCCAGTTCCTTTCTTCTCTGCACCAACCTGTTCTCTCCTGTGCGCTGTTTTACTGCTTTACTGTTTCTGCACCAACAGTCTCTTTTATTTTGACCTTGAAGGAAATTTGTTATTTTGCTTTATATATTACATATTCGAATATTAAATGTGTTATTTTGAGCGTTGGAGGCAATAACTTATTTTATATTTTGCTTTATATTATGTTTGAATACTAGTTAGTAGCAATGAACTTTGATGATTAGTTATGAACATGTGTTTAATTTTGTGCATTATTCTATATTTAGCTGTTATATGTTTATGGTAAAAAAAACTTCCACCCTCCCCAATTTTTCTTGCAAAAAAAATGTGTATGGTATAAAGTGCTTCTATGGTTTCCTACCCGCTATAGCGTTCTGGGGGTCGGCCGCTACGCTATCTGCTATTGACTACATAGTTTGTTTTATTAAAATGAGGTGTTATAAGCACTATGTCAAAGAGGACAGGAGGGTTCAAAACTGGGTAGAACAAAACACTGGGAGGAAGACACAAAGCTGGGTTGAGGAAAAAACACATCTAACGGTGAGACTTGAGAGTGCTGACCAATCTAGTTCTATGTTCTTCATCTCAAATTGATTTTTTGGAGGGAAGCACTTAGGCAGTTTCCCTCGCATTTATAAATGCAAAATAGAACCCAAAAGACCCAATTGCAGGAACGGGTTGTGCAAACTAACCCAATTGTTCTCAAGTACAATTCACACAATTCTGAGTCGAAACTGATTCTTAGTCCAATTTGTATCAACATCTCTTTATTTGGCATGAATTGTGATTCAAATTGTACATTCATGCAATGTGATTCTAATTATGGATGTGTATTGTGCTTTTGTAACTAATGCACTAGCCTCAACTTTCGTCCCAGATGCTCTAACTTTAGCTTTCTTCCTTGATGCACTGGCCTTGTCACAGAAGCAGTTCTCAGACTTATGTCGAAGTTAAATTTTTTGGGTTTCTAGTATTATTGGTTTGAAGCTTCCAAATGCGGTTTTTAGGCTGATGATCATTCCAGCTATCTTTATAGCAATTCTCTCTGACTATACCATCATCCATGAGTTGCTTTTCCATCCTTTATTTATTTATTTGCGGAGCAGTTCATTGTCCTCTTGTACAAGCTAAAGCTTAGTAATGCTTTAGCTTGAGGGGGAGTGTTAGTGTATAAAATAATATCTTGGTTTATTATTTAGGATTAGTTTCAATCTTATCATATCATATCTTATAAATAGGGATAGAATATTGGTAATTATTTGATTGCTTTAAAGCCTGTATAAAAGATCTCCGTTGTGTAGTTTAAACACGGTTTCACCACATTCCTTTCTATTTTCCTCTCATTCAGCGGTATCATTGTGTATTATGTGGATTTTCAGGGATGCATCCAAAAATATACAACACCCGTAGCTCTAATGCTATAGACCGAGGGAAATACATAATATGGACAACTGAAATGGACAATTGCCTCACCGACGTGCTTGTGGAGCAGGTGGAGAAGGGGAATAAGGTGGATAACATCTTGAAGCCTGCAGTATTTGCAGCTGCACTGAAAGCATTGAATGAAAAGTTTGGTATGCATTTGACAAAAGGACACATAAAAAATCGGCTGAAGACATGGAGGAAGCAGTTTGCAGTTCTGAAGGAACTCCTTGCCCATAGGGGATTTGTTTGGAATAAGACACAAAAGATGGTTGTTGCTAATGATTCAGTTTGGAATGACTACATCAGGGTAATATTGTTGCCAGTGATACACAATGCACCCTGTCAATTTACAGTTTTGGGTTGGTTGTCTGATAAGTGATATTCTTATGTTACCTGCAGGAGCATCCAGATGCCAAGATTTTCCGAGCAAAGTCCATTGAAAACTATGATAAATTATGTTTTGTTCTTGGAAATGATCAATCAATTGCAAGACTTTCTGACAATGTTACAGAAATTGATGTAAACTTCACAGTTGATAATGGGGATCCAGATCTTGTGATTTTGTCTGAAACCCAAACTGATGGAAACCTGACTAAGAACCTCAGGTGGACCGAGGAAATGGATCACTGGCTTGGAAAGATTCTCGTTGATCAAGTGAGGAAAGGGCTTAAAATCGATAATGTTTTTCAAACAGAAGCATATGACAAAGCTGTTTCAGCCATGAATGCAAAATTTGGGCTTCATCTAACAAAATTTAACATTAAAAATCGTCTTAAAACATGGAAGAAACAATATGAAATAGCAAAGGAAATTCTGTGTCATGCTGGATTTAGATGGGATGAAACGAAGAAAATGATCATTGCTAATGATTCTACATGGATTGAGTACATCCGGGTACGTTTTCACCTATCGGACCTTTAGAACTGTTAGATAGCAAAGGTTTACAAAGTATATCACTCCTGACCAAACAAAGAGTATATTGTATGCTTTATTCCTTTCTCTTTTGTTTTGGTAGTGAGAGAAACCGTTATGCAGTAGCAAAAACTGAAATTTTATTTTTATTCTTTTCAAAAGTCATCATCCATTGTTCTTGTAAATGAAATTAATTTGGATTGCTAAGAAGGTGTTTTACAGCATCAAATATTTGCAGACATTTGAAACTTTCTTATTTTTAAGGCTTTACTACAATTGAGTTATGAGATTTTCAAAATGGATAGGGTTATGTTCTACACCTTTTTTGGGTACATTCTGTTATGTTTTCTCTGACTACATGTTCCAAAACATGCTACTTCTTTTTTATTGGATAATTATTTGCGGGGAAAATAATTGGATAGCTGGTTGATTGCATATTGCTTCAATTTTGTAATTAGAATACCACTTTTTATTAAACATCCCCCCTCTGCACCAGTTTATCGTTTATTACAACCTTTTTTTAGTGCCTGAAAAAAATGATATGTAGCAAATAGTCCAAATGAACTATAGTAGCAAATATCAATAATTTACAGCAATCTAGCTCTTTTTTTTAATGAGGTCTTTTAGGTTCAAAATCAATGTATGCTGGCAAGTGGCCATCATGTCAGTAAATGGTATGTAAAAACATTTAAATTAAATTAGAAAGTTTTTTATTAGATAATTAAGTCATGAATGGAAAAAAAAAATACAAGAACAATTGTTAAGGTATCACAACAAATAACTTATTTTTGTCACACATTTAACTTCTGTCATAGTAATTAATAATGTTTATCTACATAGACCTTTTTCAGAGGTGATTTCTTTCGTAGAGGAGACATTTGGTGAGACTTTGGTATGTCATTTGGTACTGGTGAAACTCATACGGCAGAAAATAGGAAACATAATAATGACTTTGAAATTCAAAGATTTTAGGTGTATGTACACTTTTTCAGCTTTTGAAAGTTAAATGTGCGCTGATAGTTAATTTATCAGGCTATTTTGTCAGAGCTACATAATAGATTAGTAGTGTAGCAGTGGTAATCATGTTCTGAGTAAGTCAAACACATATTCTTCCTTGGAAATCCACTTGAATACCAGCTTTACAATTTTGCCATAGTCCTTAGTGAGTTTTCAGTAATATCTGGTTAGACCCAAAAAACCTCGCATGCCTTTTACATTTTTGGCACCGGCCATTGCAGCACCCTACTAATTTTGTTGGGATCCATTGCCACACCTTCTTTAGAGATGTTGTGCCTCAAATACTCCACAGTTTTGCTAGACGCAACTGCTTCCCCTATTTTACTATAACTCTTGATTCCATTGCTTGATTCAAATTCATTAGGATTGACCAAGGCAGTGGTTCCACAGTTGGCATATGCAACCTTCCTCCCATTCCCTGCTTCAAACCATGGACAAAATACCCAAAATATTGATCATCTGATAATTGCTTACCTGAGCCCTCAGTTGTTTGAATTCCAGAATGTACTCCTCTGTACGACCCTCCACGTGTTTATCTTCTCCAGACTTGATTCTTTTCATCAACCAATGAAGCTGAATCCATCAATTCCGGAGACAAAATTGAGCCAACATTAGTTCAACCCTTGACTCTCCCCTCAGCCCTTTCAAAAGAAGGTATTGATGAGATGATCTTGTTCTCTAATGTTCAATGGTTTCAAACTCCTTTCTGTATTGTCACACACTTCCTCTCTCAGCCAAAGGAGCACTTGCACCTTCTGTTTGGTCGGTTTCAACTTTTGCTCATGTGAAATTTCTGATTGCCTAGTTCCAACTCCTAAATTTGACTCAGTCTTTCTCCTCACCATGTATCTTGTTCTCCCACTTTCAAAATCATATCAGGTAACAGTTGATAATCAACCACGACCCTATATTTACTACAAGTGCTATCCTGTTTTCATTATTTCTAACAACCTCATTTCAGTCAACTGTGTTAGCCGACAGTTTTATTTTTGACTTATTTAGACACATTTAAACTAGTTATATTACAACAATCCAGAATAATTTATCTTAATTCTACTGTGGCGTGCCTGTCCCAATAGTTCTGACTTCTAATTCATATAAGAATCTATTAGATTTAAATGGTATCTCATTTTGGAGCTTTATGGTGTCTCAATAATGTAATTTATGCCATTCACAACATTTAGAATTCATTTTATGTGTTGAAGTATCATATTTGACCTCCATAATTTTGGTTCATTTTTTATTCAGATAAGTCAAATTATTAATTGTTTTATTCTGGAAGACCATTAATTATGCAAAGCGGTTGGATCACACTATTTGACACTTCGAATTTGGTTGTAGATTTTGCATATTAAACACTTACGTTAGATCACATTTGAGAAATTAGGGAAAGGGAAAAAGTATAATTGTTTGGAGAAGTCTGTTAGGAATAAAAGTGTGTAATAGATTGAACAGTGGAAGCAAGACATTAGAGAGGATGAGATGGGGTCATCATATCTTTCATTTTTTTTTTATTTCAGCATTTTTCATTTGTAAACTTTTTTTTATTTCAGCATTTTTCATTTGTGCATTTTTCATATCAGTTCCTAACATCATAAACTCGTGTTCCTCATTTTTTCTATTACGTCAGACTCATCCAGATGCAAGGACTTACCGTGCTAGGGTCCTAGAGAACTATGAGCAGTTCTGCTCTATCTTTGGCCATTATAATGAGCCGTTGCATCCTAGTGACTCCATTCCTTGTGATGAGCCTTCGGAGTTTGAAAGTATCTGTCCAGTTAACTATGATAGCAATCTTAAAGATGTAGTGAAGCAAATGAGGTGGACAAGTGATATGGACAGCTGTCTAAGTGAAATTCTCGTGCAGCAAATTAAACTTGGTAACAGAAGCAGATTTGACCACAAACTGAAACCTGCTGCATTGGAAGCTGCTGTGCTGGCCATTAACGATAAGTTTAAGCTTTATATGTTGAAAGATCATATTAAAAATCGTCTTAAAACGTGGAAGAAACAATATGATATTCTGAAAGAACTTCTGCGACAGAGCGGCTTTGAATGGGATGAGAACCGAAAAATGGTCATTGCAGATGACTCTGTATGGAATGAATATATTAAGGTGCATATTATAGACTTTAAATTTCTATCTGGCATTTGTTGTAGCATAACAATTTTACTGTCCAGCTTATATAAATACGTGTTTCTGGAGCAGATAAATCCTGATGCTCGAATTCTTAAAGGACGAGTTATCAGAAACTATGAGGAACTGTGCATAATCATTGGTCACATTGATCCACCAGGTATGAACACTTCTCGTGCTAACAGGGGTATGACTACAGATGATAATGTTATGGAAGTTCAAGAGACAAATTACCATGGAATTGACAATACAACAGAAAAAGTAAAGTGTGTGACATGGACAGATGAGATGGATCATTGTTTGACAGAGCTGCTAGTAAAACAAGTGATGTTGGGAAACAAGCTTGAGAAAAATTTCAAGACCTCAGCTTACATAGCTACTCTAGCTGTTCTAAATGAGAGGTTTGACTTGAACTTAACAATAGAAAACATTAAAAGCCGGTTGAGAACATGGAAAAAACAGTATGGCCTTTTGAAGGAAATGCTTTCACGTGGGGGATTTCAATGGGATGAAGGACGTAAGGTAGTTGTTGCAACTGACTCCACATGGAATGAATACATTAAGGTATAGTTATTGAATCTTCCTTCAAGTTCATTTTAGTTTCAGAAGTAATTTATCATTGATTTGCTATTGTAGTACTTTAGCTAGCGCCTGATGGATGTTATGATTAGGCCACATTAATTCTCGTGATCTGGTCATTATTTTTTAACCATTTGTTATCTTCTCTTTGTACTGTTTAAAATTTAATCAAAGACCCATTGCTATAATAACTACTGAAATGCACCATTGTCCTTGAAGGCGTCATGCTTCTCTTCTATTTTGTTTGTTTGCACTTTGTTTGGTTCAGTTGTTTCCAACTGCAGTCACAGCTACATATTGTGAACCTTTATCCCAGTCAATGTTAAATAGAGCAGACTCACACACACACCTGCGCGGTGCACCATATGTTATTCTGTGTTCCTACATATTCCTGACTAATCATATGCAAGTATATATGTATGTATTGTGTTCCTATATATTCCTGATTAATCATTGGCTTGTGTATATTCAGAAACATCGAGATGCTAGGCATCTGCGAGACAAACAAATAGAGAATTACAATGAATTAGGTTTGATTGTTGGCAATGACGAAGCTAGTGGAAATTGGTCGGACGACACTGAGATGTTTGATGTAAACCTTACTCCTAACTTTGTGGAGAATAGTAATGTTAATCTTACTCCTAACTTTGAAGGGCATGCTGATGTAAATCTCACTCCTCACTTTGAAGAGAATGCTGAAACTCCAACACTGATGTTAGGCAATGAAGAGGAGACAAGCCGTGATAATGCAAGCGACGAAGTGCAGGGTTCATCTGAGCAAACAGGGGCAAGGCCTTCATCATCACATTCAAAGCAGCCATCGAAACGTAGACGCACCGATGATGTCATGCTACAAATGATGAGTGTTATGGCTTCAGATATTGGTCGAATAGCCGATGCATTGACTGAAAATAACAAAACAATGTGCTTGGAGGAAGTGGTTGAAAAGGTGCAAAATATTCCTGGCTTTGATGATGATCTAATCATTGAAGCTTGTGAATATTTATGTTTTGATGAGAAGAGGGGAATGATGTTTTTGAAATTAGACGAGAGATTGAGAAAAAAGTGGTTGTTGAAACGTTTGCGAGGTTGATGCATCCCCAGTTAAACAGATCATTGTATTCATTCATCTTGGCATTTGTAGTATCCCCAGTTTATGTTATTTAGTTCTGTATAGAAACTAAAACTGCATGGAAAGGGGAAAAAGGTGTGGAAAGACAAGCTGTTTCAGCACCTAACTCCTTGCATCTTGTAGGTAAATGTGTATACGTAGCAGCTTTTAAATAAATTAGTCTGAAAGCATGTTTTGCACCAGCTTTAGGGTGAAAAAGGATATATATAGCTTTTAGTTCTGTATATATAGAAACTAAAACTGCATTGAGTGGGGAAAAGGTGTGGAAAGACAAGCTGTTTCAGCACCTAACTCCTTGTATCTTGTAGGTTTTAAATTAGTCTGAAAGCCGGTTTTGCACCTGCTTTAGGGTGAAAGAATAAACATATATCATTTCAAAATTTGAAGAGAATCAGTTTAACTCAAACAAAACACTAGGCGTGCATTTGTTTTGCATAAAATTTGTACGAAAGTTTTTGTTGCTATTTTTAAACACAAGAAAGTTATGTTAATAAATGGTACATATTAATTGCAAAAGAATAAGTATAAGTAGCAGACATTAAAGTGTCCACTACAGTGTTCGCCTGTTCGGTGGACAATAGCTAAGACAAACAAAAAAAAGCTATATTTAATATAATACCCTGATATTTAAATATGTGTGGATATTTAAAATGATTTTTTATAATAAATATTGGAATGTAATTGTTATGTCTAATGGAAATGTGACTGTTTACTTGTAAGTTTTGTGCCCAAAAGGACTCATTGCATATACAGCTTTCGTTATTCTTTATCTTGCTCTTTTAGTTAGCACATTATTGCCACGAGACTTTATTGAAGTGATTCCCAAATAGGGATGGATATTATATTGCTATAATTCTTCTTTTCACCATATTTGAACTAATCTAGTTGATATGGCAATCGGGTAGGGATGAGTTTTGTCACTCTCACCGTGCTACTGACACTTTTTTTATTTTTTATTTTTCTATAGAAACTACAAAAAAAATTTGATATATTTATAAGAATAAAAAAATTTATTTAATTTTAATAATCATAAAATAATGAATTATAGACATGACAACACAACTTGAATCTGTCCTAATTTTGAATGAGATAACCGATTTTAGTTGAATGCAGATTTTTTTTGAAATTCAAACTTGAGGGAAGGGAGAGGTGTTTATGCCTGTCTCATCTATTTTAAAATTTATGTATTTGCTTATTTATTTTATTTAATATCTTTTATAAATTATAGATTTTCATCTACCCTATAAAAAATATATAAATTTAATACAATTTTATTTTATTTTTCTTATAACTGTTAATTTATTACAATAGATGTGTGGACGGATGGAATCGGAGTGAAAAGATCCTAATCATATCGGGGTGGAAATGGCAACCCAAATATCAACCCTATGGAACTTATATAACTCTTATTATTATGTTATTTCTCTTTTTTTTTTTTAGGTTAATCTTTTATTTTTCTTACATATAAATTCTCTCACCTTCGAGTAATTACTACTATAAAAAAAAACTTCTGGAATGTAAAACATGGAACTCTGAAAATTTCAATATTTTATTTTTAATAATTTATTTACTTCAATTTTTTTAAATATCTAGAATTCCGAAAGTTTGTTGTTTTGAAATTTAAGGTGCACTTGAATTATATAAGAGTAGAGTTGAATTAGTGTGTAATGTGTTTGAGTGGAAGATAGTAAAATTGTGAATGAAAATAAGTGTCCCAAAAATATAAGTGGTCGAGATCTTTCTGGTACACATTCTACATTTCAAGCAACTTTGATTATATAAATATTCCAGAAATTTTAAAATCGAAATTTAAGCAATTTGAGAAATGTAAGAAATTGTTAGATTATAGTTAGTTTATTTTTCTTATATAATTTTATTGTCTTTGTAGTAGTCTGATTAATATGGTATCAGTGAATAAAACCCTTTGATCTTTCTCTCTCTCTTTTCATCTCTCTCGCGTGCGTTTTCTCTTTCTGTCTTGGTTTCCATGGCCAATCCTCTCCACAATCACGACCACTCTATACCTCAACCTACTAACCCAGCCAAACTTGAGATTCTTCTCCATCCAAATCGAGATCCCTCGAGCCCCTACTACATTCACCCTAATGAGAACCCTTCGCTAGTTCTTGTTACGCTGGTTCTTGAAGGTTCAAATTACCATGGATGGGCGCACATCATATATCTTTCATTGAAATGAAGAACAAATTTGGTTTCATCGTGGAACCATCAACAAACCGGATCTTCAAATTCGACTCATGCGGCTTGGAAACGTTGCAATACCCTCGCTGTTTCTTGACTTTTTCACTCTATTTCTCCTGAAATTGTAAGTAGCATACTTTGGATTGATGATGCATCTTCAATTTGGGAAGAACTCAATCAAAGATTCTCACAAGGTGATTTTGTAAGAATTTCTCAAATTACTTATGATCTCTCCTCTCTGAGGTAAGGTGATATTTCTGTCCCTACTTACTTTACTTCGTTAAAGAAAATCTCTGACGAACTTTTCAATTTTCGATCCATCCCTTCTTGCACCTAGGCCTCTAATGATTGTTGTAATACCTGCATTACTGTCAATGAATATCATAATCATGATTTGGTCTTGTATTTCCTTCAAGGATTGAATGACAACTATGTCAATGTTTCAAATTCTTATGTTAGATCCTCTCCCTTCTTTAAGCAAAGCATATTATATGGTCTTTCAACAAGAGAGACAAATGCAAATTGGTTTATTAATGACTCACACTGTCTTGGCAGTTGACTCCCCGATCTTCCTCTATCACACCCTTACAAGGCAAACAGAAACCTACCAACAAGAATTTTGGTGGAAAAAACTCTAATTCTAAATTGTGCACAAAATGCAAGAAAACTAATTGTACGATTGGCAAGTGTTATTTTCTTCATAGATTTCCTCCTGGTTATCAAACCAAGAAGACTATTAATCAGACTTAATCTCAGCCTATTGAGTCTTCCTCTCCAATTTTAACAAAAGAACAAATTCAAGGATTGTTGGCTTAACTGCCTTCACCAGCTTCTGGGTCAAATACTCAAGTTTTTGCCCTATTTGCAAATCACAATATTCACATTGATTCAGGTAATGTTTCCTCAGGTAATTTCTCTCCTATTTAGATATTGGATTTCGGTGCTACTGATCATTTTATTACAAAAGAATTTTTTTTCATTCATAATAGAAATTTCAATTTTGGAATTTCCATATATAAAATGTATTTCGGAAATTTCAAAATCAAGTTTTTAAGAATTCCAGAAATTGCAATTTTGAAATTCTATGAACCTATTTTTTGTTATGGAAATCCACTTTGGCAAAAATGCTTGAATTTTTGATTTTTCACCCCTCAATATATATTCCGATTTTCTTGTGGAAATGAATTTGATTTTTTTGTTTATGATTAAGGGTAAAATGGATAGTTTGGGTAAAATGTGGAGGTATAAGTATATTATGGAGGAGTATATTGTGTAGAAGTCTATTGTTGATAAATTAGAGAAGAATTTAACACTGAAGCATCCTTGTAGTATTACACAAATAGTTAATTTTCTTTATCAATGTTTATAAAAATTGAGTAAAAAAATGTTTATGAAATTTTCTATCTTTAAAACAATTTCGCAACTTCTTCTATTCATGATCAATACTAGGATGTAACTCTTCGTCAGTAAAAACAACATTTAGGTATATCATACCTGACATCATAGTTTTTAAGTTGGATTCCAAATTAGAATTGTTTCAACAGTACCTGTTCTGAATATTGTTCTCTTCTGACATTGCCTCACTCCAAAAATGAACAATACACATATATGAATATTGATGATCCTCTCGTAATTGATCTGTGTTAGCTGAATTAAATAAGTCTGAAATCAAATACCTCGTAAATTACATTTTTAGGACTTTGTGTAACTTGGACCTCATATTCTAAATAAGTCTTTGGAATGGTTTTCGATTCTCCAAAATCAATTAAATTTGATTAAGAAGCTTTTTCACAATTCTTGTCAATTTTTTCCCGATTGGACAGAGAATGAGCACTAACACATTTACTTTCAACATTGGTTGGATCAACAATGTTTTTAGGGATACATTTCTTTACCAACATGTATACAGTTGCAACATCTTCAACAAATTGAGCTATTTCTTGACCATTAGAAATTTTCATAAAAGAATGGTAATTTTTCATAATCAATTTAAACAAAAAAATGCATACTCTTCACGTTCAACAAAAATGCAATCTTTTAGCTCTTCTATCATGTCCAAGTTGACTAAGGCTCGTGCGAAATGTCCCAACATTTTTTAGTTGGTTGCTTCATCAAGAGCGGAACAACATTGAGGCAGATTGTAGATATGAATTCGATATTCCCAAGGCACATTGTAGATATGAATTCAATGTATAATTGTGAAAATGATCTTTGACCTCTATTTTTCTTGAGGCAGATTGTAGATATGAATTCAACATTGAGTCTTTGTGTTTCTTACCAAATCTAGATTAAAATCTTTTGTCCAAGAGAAAACTCGAACAAGGCCAGGTTTCTAATTTCATATTCCAACTGTCGGAACACTTTGTAAATTGTCGATAGAAGAAAAGGAGAACTCATATAATCCTCTTATGAGGGGAACAACCTTCCACGAAGTAATTGGTTTCCATATTTTTAAAAGTTTTAACGTAAAACTGACAATCTAATTGGCATATCACTCTTAGACATGGTGACTCTACCATGAAGGTTATTCTTGAAACTCACCAAACCTAATTGATATTCATCTTGCAACTCTTTGACAAGGTTTTGCTAACTAACTCAAAGGAATGTTGCATGAATTCTTTAGAGCTTGTGTAAAAGATTTAAACAAGGGAAACAACTACGTTTGTTGGAGGAACATTCTTTGCAGGTGTTGATTCACAAAAGAACAGACCATGAAAGTGGTTTGCCAATGTCCTCCATCATCTGTAACCATACAATCACCAATCAGAATAACCAGATCATGACTATTGGACCCGCAGATGCTTGAATTGTTTTATAACTTTAACAGATGTATCAACAGGACGGACAAATGTATGTTGTCAACTCACAACCCAAATTTTGTGACATTGTTGTTAGCACCAAGTTGGTTTGAAGAACTATGATCCTTACTTATTTTGGTGATAACAAAATTATTTTGTGGAAACAATTTAAAGCACTAATTTTCTGATTAAGTGTGCAGTTCTTAAATCAAGTGAATCTCGTATGATCCTACACTGTATCCTTTGGTGATTGGACTAAGATGAAGAAACACTAAGACTTCGCTTCCAAGTATTTTTGTTAAGTCTGGTGAATGCACCTTGATACGCGCCTTTGGTACTTCTAAAAAAATATAAGTAATACTCTAATTTGTCTACATCTAATGACCACAACAAGCATTTGATCGTCTGTCTCTAATAAACGTGACAACAAGTGATTCTCTGCCTCTGATAATCACATCAAACATTTACTTTCCTTACTTTGGAGAACAATGTATACACTGATAGAAGACAATGCTATGATGATAGTCTATGTTTAGAAGAAGACACAATTCTTGTGCATCCTCTGATAAATACCCTGAATCCTCCTTGTGTCTGAACGTAAATGAGACATGCTTTAATGGACTCGTTTTGACAAGTTTTAATGGCAAATCAATCTCAAAAGGTTTGATACGAAACTGCATGATACATGCTAATTTCTTATAATTAGGACAACGACCAGAAACCTTTAAGATCTCTATAAAAGAACGTATAATCCTTATTTTCAAAGTACAAGAAACAACGCACGACAATAAGCATAATACAATCATCTCTGCACCCCACTCTTAAATTTTATTTTGCATAATGCTGAGAAATATTTTCTGAGAGTACAACTTTGTAAATACCTTAATGTGTGAGATTATTTTCTATTTTTAGAAAAACCTAAACCTATTCTTTTGTAACATAGCCTAGTAGTGACTGCATTCTTCAACAGCTTGACTGCACTAAGCTAGAAGGTTAAGAAAACTCGAACGCAGTCAATTTGACTAGTAGGTATTAAATGGAAGGGTAATTCCATGGTGAATTAGTGGATTAAACCCTTCAGGTTGAAAGGACTGGACGTAACTGCCGTGTTGGTGGTGAACCAAGATAAATTGGTATTGTTATTCTGTTTTTATGTTTATTTGCCCTGTTCTCTTTACTTTAGTTCAGTCTTTTAATAAACATTTATAAAATAAAACACAATTTAAACTCCCTTTTCTTGTGTTTATCGTTCTACAATTGGCATTAGAGTTTTGTTTCAAAGTTGAGCACTTAACCGTGTTTGAGTAAAGATTCGTATTATTACGACTAACTCGTGTAATGAAGTTATAAGTGAAAACGTTAATAGTCAAAGTAGATCTACTCGTCAAGAAGTATGAACTCTTCCAGATAGAAGAAGATGAAGACATTGAGACAATGTTCTCTAGACTCCAAACTCTAGTTTATGGACTAAAGGTTCTCCAAAAGAGATACACTACCTCCAACCATGTCAAGAAATTCCTCAGAAGTCTTCCCAACAAGTAGAGACCAAATGTAACTACTATTCAAGAGGCTAAAGATCTAAACAAACTACTTTTGGAAGAGCTGATGAGTTCCCTTAGATCTCATGATATTGTACTGTTTGAAGATGAGCCAAGAAAGAAATCAAAGTCCTTGGCCCTCAAATCCCAAGGAACTAAGAAGAATTCTAAGGCCCTACAAGCTACTGAAGACTTAGAAGGAAAATAATTTGGATAATCAGAGTTAAGACTCAGATGATGAAAAGTTATCCTATATCTCAAGAAAAATCCAGCGCATGTGGAAGATCTGGAAGAAATATTTTCCTAAAAGAGATTTTAGACGATGCTAAAGTAGTAGAGAAGGAAGTGAAAAATTACAAAAGAAACGACCCATCTGCTATGAGTGCAAAGAACCAGGTCATTTCAAATCAGAATGTCCTAAACTTGAGAAAGGAAAATCCATAAGAAAAGACTTCTAGGAGAAAAAGAAAGGTCCAATGGCTACTTGGGATAACTCTAAGGAATCATCTGATGAAGATGAAGAGCATGCAAACATGATTGTGGTGACTGACATTGACTCTAACCTTGACTCTAACAATGAATTTGTTGATAAAGAAATTGAGGTACTCTTTGACCTATCTCACAATGAACTTATAGATATGTTAATGAGTTTTTCAACAAAAATCATAAGGTTTCTTCAACACTTATGTCTCTTAGAAAAACTCATGACATCTTAACAAATAAATGTAGTTCCCTTGAAAAGGAATTTGAAAATCTAAAAAGGAAAAATCTAACTCTGAAAGACAATGTTTCAAAAACTTCATATGATACAATCTGCAATTATATTATGTAGGAAAAAGCCTTTCAAGAATTTCTTGCAAATGGCATAGATATAATCAAACAAGCTTCTATGATCTACGGTGTTATAAGAAACAATAAACTTAGCATTGGTTTTGAAGAACCAGAGAAAACTCGTAGTGTTAACATATCTGGTACTACTTGCGTACACTTCCTAAAGAAAGATCACAATAAAAGAACTTGTCCTATACAAAAAAACATGGAAAGACAAGACACCTTTCAAAACTAACAAACTAGGATCCAACCAAATTTGATTACCTAAGAATAAAATAATCTATCTTGGAGATATCCTTAGCAAAAGAGTTAAAACACAAGTCATGGTACTTGGACAGTGGATGCTCACGACACGTGACGGAAGAAAAGTCTATGTTCCAAAACCTAACCCTCAAGAGCAGAGGATTGATAAGCTTTGGAGGAGATCAAAATGGTAAGATTATTGGGTACGACACAGTAGGTAATGGTTCCCTTCCTTTCATCAAAGGTTATGATGTTATCTTCATTCAAAAGTCATACAAGGCAATAAGTCAAACAGATGGATCCATACTATTTATTGTCCTAAGGAAAAGCAGCATTTACAAATTAAATTTATTTGACCTAGATAAACTAGAAGTAAAGTGTCTTATGTATGTAAGTAAGGAAAAACTAATTTGGCACAAAAGATTAGGACATGCCAATTTGAGGTTAATCTCAAAATTGAAAAGACTTGATTTAATTAGAGGCTTGCCAAGTCTTAAGTACAAATCATATGTTCTTTATGAGGCATGTCAGAAAGGGAAACAAACAAAATCTTCTTTTTCTTCTAAAAACGTTGTCTCCACTTCTAGACTAGAACTTTTACATCTTGATTTATTTGGCCCTGTAAAGTCTGCTTATGTCAGTGGTAGAAGGTATGGACTTATTATTGTTGATGACTATTCCAGATAGACATGGGTAAAGTTCCTAAAACACAAGGATGAGTCACATATAGTTTTCACTACCTTATGCAAACAAGTGCAAAATTAAAAAGGCTTTTGTATAGCAACATTTTGTAGTGATCATATGGGTGAATTTGAGAATAAACTTTTTAAAACTTTATGTAAAGAGAATAGAATTTTGTAGTGATCATATGGATCATATGGGTGTTGTAGAATGAAAAAATGGTATCTTCATGAAATTACACGTACCGTGATTCACGAAATGAATGTTGCCAAGCACTCTTGGGAAAAAGTAGTGAACATTGCATGTTACATTCATAATAGAATCTATATTAGACTTATTTTCAATAAAACTCCTTATGAACAATGGAAAAGAATAAAACCTAACATTTCTTACCTTCATCATTCTGGTTGCATATCCTATATTTTGAACACCAAAGGGAAGCTTGACATATTTGATTCACGATCTCAAAAGTTCATCTTCGTGAGATACTTTGAAAGGTCTAAAGCATACATGTTATACAACAAAGAGACATCGATTGTTGAGGAATCAATCCATGTCAAGTTTGATAACAAAAAGCTTGACCATAAAAAGTAAAAGCAAGATGTAGACTTTGCAAATCTACAAGTATCAGAGGAACCAAATATATCAGAGGAATCAACAAAGTTAATCTACAATGAATCAGAAGATATGCCTGACAACTAAAATCAAAAGCATCAAGAATCCAAACCTGAATTGAAATATAAATCATCTCATTCAAACTCTCTGATCATAGGAAGTGCAAATGACCCTATGAAAACAAGATCCGCTTTTAAGGAAACATCTACCTTTGGAATACTATCTAAGGTTGAACCTATAACTTTAGAAGAAGCCCTATCAAAGGATGGATGGATAATGGCTATGCAAGAAGATTTGAATCAATTCAAAAGGACCGATGTATGGGATCACATCCTCAAGCCTAAAGAAAAGAAGTCAATTGGAAGCAAATGTGTTTTCAAAAACAAACTGAATGAAAAAAGGTGAAGTGGTTAGCAAAGCTAGACATGTAGCCCAAGGATACAATCAGTGGGAAGTTAATGCATAATGAATTTGAGATGAGCATGATGGGAAAATTAAAGTTCTTTCTTGGAATTCAAATTCATCAAAATCCAGTTGGTGTGCTCATTCATCAAACCAAATACATAAGAGAACTACTTAAGAAGTTCAAATTGGATGATTGTAAGTCCATGTCTACACCTATGCATCCAACTTTCTCTCTTGATAAGGATGGATCAGGTAAAAAAGTAAATCAAAAGGTATTCAGAGGAGTGATAGGTTCACTTCTTTACTTAACTGCTTCTAGACCTGATATTAACGTTGGTTTGCGTTATAAGTCATCCTCTGTGTATAGGTTAGTAGGATTATGTGATGCTGACTATGCTGGAGATAAGCTAGAAAAGAAGAGCACTAGTGTAAATTGTACATTCCTTGGTGAGAATCTAATCTCTTGGTAAAGAAAACGATAAGGGACTATTGTTATGTCTACATCAGAAGCATAATATATCTCAACAGCTAGTTGCAGCACTCAACTGTTGTGGATGAATCATCAACTAGAAGATTTCAAAATTAATGAGAGTAACATTCTTATCTTCTGTGATGACACTTCAACTATATGTTTAACTAAAAACCCTATTTTACATTCAAGAGCAAAACATATAGAGATCAAACATCATTTCATAAGGGATTATGTCCAAAAGGGTATTTTAGGCGTTAAATTTATTGAGACTGATTAACAGTCGGCTGATATTAATAAAAAACCTTTATTGAGAACATATTCAGTTTTATAAAGAAACAGCTAAATATTTTGTTTATAAAAGAATGATGTTAAATCCTCTATGCTTTTGTCTCTGGTAAAACAGAGTAAATGGTTAAGTGTATATATGGTCTGCCTCTGATGACATTGAATTTATTTGCGCCTTTGGTCAATCTAAATTCAATTAATCTTGAATATGAACAGTTGTCCTTGTAGGTTATGAACAATTTTCCTTCTAAATTCAATTACTCACAATCACTCATATCTCTCACATACTCCCACACTCTTTTTTTCAAATTCGTTAAAATTCCCTAGTTCTCCCTGAATCTCTCCTGCTTTAATGGCTTCAACTCATCCTCAAACCTTTCACTCAACAACGTTGCATATGTTCCCTCAATGCAATGTAACCTTGATTAGTTGGAGATTCTTCATGAACTCAAGGTCCACTTGGCAAACCTTGCTAAAATTGAGTTTGACTTCATTGAGGATTTTGCTAGAGTGGGTTGGTCCGAGTATTTCAACTTAGAACAAGAGGTAGCTCTGGACGTTCTAGTTAAAGAATTTTGGAGATTCACTGATGCAAACACATACGATTAAGTATCAACTATCGTGTTAGGGCTTCTAATCAAGATCACTAAGATTGGCTCATCCAAGATAAATAAAGAGCTGTTCGAAGATCCTAAAATGAACTGCAAATATGTACGCTTAAAACTTAACTACACAGTTCTTTTCAAAATTATGATTGGGTGTGTGGTACCCAAAGGTGGGTCTGTGGACCACGTTAGTAAAGACCATAAGGGTCTAATGTGGAACATCTCTCAAAGAATTAGGACAAATCTTCCAAACGTCGTCTTGGAACACATGAGGTCATGTGTCATCAACTCTTGGATAGGGAAGATAAAGACTATCCCCTACCCCATATTGATCACTGTTGTACTCACGTGTACTTCTCTCATTCAAGGTTTAGAGGAAGTTGGAGGAACTATTGAAGACGCAACACCCCTTTTCAGAAAAAGAAACAGAAGGTAACACCAAATATGAGCAAACTATTCCTACCCTCCATCTTGAACCCGAACCTCCCATACCCTCTCCGAGACATATGCACATAGTCAGCCCTTCCTCCAACCATGAACCTATTACCCCTTCTACCTCTGACTCTGACACCTCATATGAGATGTTTAAAGCTACCCTAGCTGAACATTTTGCATCCCTTCAATACAAAACCCATCCTCTCCCACTCAAGGCTAACACTCCAACTCAAACACATACCCTCTCTACTTTGTCTCAAACATCTTCTGCTTCTAACCCTGTTTCTAATCCTACCTCACCAAGCCTTATGCATCCCGCTCCCCAAGAAGTTGAGACAATAGCTCATAGTCTTGTTGACTGAGTCTTTGATACATCATTAGACGTCTCTTCTACGTCTCCTTCCACACCTTTTCACTCGACCCCTACCCCTTCCACTAACCCTCTAGACCTCATTCCATTCACTCTTTCCATCCCCTCTAGCTACCTAGACCTCGACACATTCCTTACCTCCCTTACTACCAAAATCACCTTAACACGCAATTAGAATGCTTAAAGTTTGGACCCTAATGACGTTTCCACCTAGTGAAACAAGGTCATCTCTTTTGTCACCAACTGAATCTGAGAAAACCAGAATCATGGAATGCAATTAGCTTATCAGAACTCTCCAACTTTTAGACAAACAATTGAGATCCTCTATTTATAGATCTTAAAGCTTCAGAAAGCCTAGAGCAATTGGTCCAAAAAGCTTTTAACAACCACATCTGCAGGCTCATCAAGGGACGACCCATCTCCCTTATGTGGTGTTCCTTTGGAACTCCTAGTGGTTGCTTCAGTAGCACCATTGCAGTTCCTTGTGCTTATCCCATAGATTGAGATACCATCTCTCAATGCTCCCACTTTTTTGCCTTAGGATCTGCAGAATCTGCCTCTATAAGTCACTCTGCCACTCCGTTTGGCACTGTGTTTGATCCCTCCTAGTTTGTCAAGAAGGAAGACATTCATTGTTTGGAAGCAAAGACTGAGGCGTTTATGGAACAAACAACCAAAAATCAGGAGAACATTCAGACCACCGTTAGTTTAGTTTTAGCTATGCTGACCAATCCAAATCTCTAGTTTCTTGTATTTTCTTTGTTGTTTGTTTTGTAACTTTTTTTCTTTCTTTTTGTGTGATGATAAATCTTGTTTTAGATTTTCTTCAAAAATATTTAACCATATCTTCTTTCCAACTTGGTCAAAGATTATCTCCAATCATAAATCTAAATCAAATCTGATTTTAGATTTTCTTCAAAAACATTTGACCCATATCTTCTTTTCAACTTGGCAAAATAATTTCTGCAATCATAAATCTGAATCAAATCTTATTCAAGATTTTCTTCAAAAATATTTGCCATATATTCTTATCAACTTGGTCAAAGATTTTGTTCAATCATAAATCTGAATCGAATCTTATTTTAGATTTTCTTCAAAAATATGAATCTTCTTTCATATTCTGTAAAGTCAAATTTATTGTTCTCATAAAATACTTTTGTTAAAATCAAAACTCTAAGTATAAAACCAATTTGGTTCCATCACAAGCATCTAATTGTCTACCTCTGATAAACTTTATAGCAAGTGATTGTTTGTCTCTGATATTCGCATCAAGCATCTAATCGTCTGACTCTGACAAACAATGTATACACTAATAGAAGACAATACTCTTATGATAGTCTATGCTCCAAAGAAGACATAGTTCTTGCGCATCCTCTAATAAACACCCTGAATCGACCTTGTGTCTAAAGGTCTATGAGACATGCTTATCGTATCCTCTGCTCTTTTTGCCTTCGTACCAAGATATGCAAAATCAATTACAGACTTGTTTTGACAAGTTTTAATGGAAAATTAATCTTATAATATTTGATACGAAACTGCAATCAGGACAATGACAAGAAACCTTAAAGGTCTCTATAAAAGTACATGCAATCCTTACTTGCAAAGTACAAGAAACAATGCATTGTAATAAGCATGATACAATCGTCTCTGCACCCTACTCTTAACTTTTGTTTTGCTTAGTGCTGAGAAATATTTTCAACGAGAGTACAACTTTGTAAATACTCTCTTGTGTGAGATTATTTTCTATTTTCAAAAAAACCTAAACCTATTCTTTTGTAACCTAGCCCATTAGTGACTGCATTCCTCAACAACTTGACTGCACTAAGTTAGAAGGTTGAGAAGACTCGAACACAGTCAGTTTGACTAGTAGGTGTTCGATGCAATTGTAACTCAATGGTGAATTAGTGGATTACATCATTCGGGTTAAAGGGATTGGACCTAGCTGCTGTGTTGGTAGTGAACTATGATAAATTGATTGTGTTATTCTAATTTCCCATTTATCTGCCTTATTCTCTTTACTTTAGTTCAGTCTTTTTTATATATGTTTTTAAAATAAAACACAATTCAAACTCTCTTTTCTAGTGTCTTTCATTCTACAATCGTTTTCTTAACTAATTTGACTGAGAGTTTGTTTTTCAAATTATCTAGAAACGATTTCACAAGTATTGTATGTCTGTTATAATTTATATCAAATACCCTATAACATATGTCCATATATAAAAAGAACTTGGATTGAATTCGTCTAAAATTAGCTGTATGACTAATATTTATGAGATAAGAACTTCTCATTTCTAGTTGGAAACACATAATCTTGCATGATGAGAGATTGATTGACACCAAGCCAACAAATTATCATACATAAGTTCTCGCTCTTTAAGATTGGGTTTTTGATCAATAACTTAATAATTTCCATCTAAGAATCTTTTGGATGTATTCTGTATGCTATATTCTATTACAATTTACAAAGATGTGTTATAAAGAATATTAAAAATATATATTAGATATGAATCTCTATCTAAAATAAAGTATTTTGAGTAAAAAAATGGAGACTTGTTTACAACACAATTTACAATTTTCTGATTATCATTTGATAAAATAGTTTTTCCATTATTTTGGGAAGATAATAATCAATTGAAAATGAGTATTACATGGAATAAAATGTTAGTATATCTTCTTGATCTTCAAGTAAACTAATCTGAATCAGAAGTTCGAAAGAAAATTCATTTGTAAAGTATAGAAAATTAATTATCAACTGCTATTCCTTCAATTAAAATTGATGTCCTTGTTAGACAATACATTATTGTAAATGAGTCTCAAATAAGTATGAAGTATGATATATTTTTCAATTCTAAAGAAAAGATCATCGAACAAGGAAACAAGATAAAAAGCAAGATGACCCTAGTGGGAGAAATGGAAACTCCAAAAGAGTCTATTGACATAATTAATTTTTTCAGTTTAAGAAGAGTTGATCAAGGACTTGAATATATGAAAATAAAGAGATATTGATAAATTATGTCAAAAATAGAATGTGATGGAATTAAAATGAAGTCAACATTGACGCTATTTTCTCATATAATATAGCGCTATATATATATATGTGTGTGTGTGTGTGATAAATAAAAATAGGATGATGAACTAAAGTCTATTAAAAATTATAACCAAATAAATTATTAGAATAGAAAGAAGCAACTGAGTGAAAATAAACATATTATGTGAAGCGAATTTTTCGGACCTTTATTTTGTACACTTGAAGAAGTAAAATTAATTAAATATGAATGAATTTTGCTCATAAAGAAAATGAGATTAGATGAAAGAAAGATATATAAACTCAACCTTTTGTTGAAGAATGTATTGGTAAAAATTTATTATTTATTTTGAAGAGAGATATTCTCCTAAAGTGAATTTTAAGTATTTTTCATACTTGAATATTTTAGTAGCACTTTAACAACTCAATTTACATATGAAGGATGAAATATATCATATTTGTATGACTCGCTTCATAGTATAAGTGAACATAATTAAGATTTAATTTTGTTGATGAATATAATTTAGATTCTCGAAGATATTAAGCAAATTGAATAAGTCTCTTCATATACTCAAACAATCTATATGCACGATGTATAGTAGTATAAGTGAATTCTTAATGAAAGATATAAAATGACACCATTTATTGATGTGTTTTTAAGAAAAGATTTGGAAGCACATTTGAAAGCATAGACTTTCACTATATTTGCAAGTCATAGCAAGCTAATTCATTCAAATACAAATATCAGGTATTTACATGCAAGACATCTTTGTTAATTCACTTCTAAACCATTCTAACCTCATAGTACTACTCTAACTTATAATTTCCATTAGTTCAAAATACCTACTTAACCAAAATCCCACTAGTATTACTTGACTCTAATAATGTATGTAAGTTTGACTTCATACTTTTCACTTACTAATCCAAAATCGACCAAGAAAATTAGCAACACCATTAAGAACCATACAAAAAAGAATGACAAGGTATTTACTTCAATCAATCCAATAACTTCAATAAAATCTTGTAATTAGAATCTTATCAAGACAAATCGATCATATACCTAATTAAACTCGGCTTGCAATTAGTAATGTTCACTATTACTTTTTCATAAAATCTTCATAGAGAAGTTCAACATATTATAAACATAAGTTCAAGGCTCTACATGTACATTTTACCACATTTAGGCCATCAACATTATCTAATTTCAATGGAATTTTATGGGTAACTAAATAACACATGTAATGACTCAATATGTAACTTATTACTGTAGAATGAAATATTAACTCCATCAACCTCATCATTCATATCAAATTCCTAGGAAGAATCATTCTTTCTATGCATAACATCCATCATACAATTCCCCACTATTCCTTCACTTTATTCCTTTCTCTTAACATCTTGAGTACTCCTAATCTTGAAACAACATGCAAGACATACAAAACCAATTTAGTTATTACTTCATATACTTTCAAGCCAACATTCATTTCTTACTCACATTTCATTAGAAAAATATGGTGATAAGCATAATGAATTATAAACATTACTTTAGGTTAATACAATTAATCTTATTACAAAACAAAACAAGTACTTATCAAATTTTCTCAAAACATGCTAATTGATTTATCTTCGAAGCCCCAACTATACATACCTTAAGATGCAACTCCATTATTGTTAAATCATTTTCTGCTACTCACCATCTTCAAGAAAACAATAACAACAAACATTAAAACATTTCAAACTTTTAGGTGCTCAGTTCTAAATCATAGTAACAATCATCATACCATTTTTCCAAAATCCCTAAAAATACTTTTCATACTCAACATCGAATAGAAACAAAAGAAATCAAGTACGAAAGAGAAGGGAAAATAAGCATGTATTACCATATAGTAGTATGTCATGGAGAATCTTGATTCACATATAAAATCATTTATACTACACAGGATAAAATCGAAACACAAATCAATATAATATATTAAAACAAACACCAAATTATTATGTTGACATATTACATCATTATAAGTCATTTAACACTAATTTTGCAACATCAATCAATAGTATGATGTGACACCTCTAAAATTCTTTTTTTTATTCGTCATACTACTTATTCTTTGTCTATATCTCTATAATTAAAAAAGGCTAAATTACATTTGTGGTCCCTTAACTTAATTTCAGTTAACGTTTTAGTCTTTTATTTTTTATTTTCCCGATTTGATCCTTTATTTTAATTTTAAGTGACAATTTGATCTTTTTATGTTTTAAAATGTCAACAATGTTAACATTTTTTTTTTGCAAAAATTCATAATTCATCAAATATTTCAAACAAAACCCATAAAATTAATTATCATCCTCAGATTTCATCAAATTCATAACTTAAATCTTTAAATAAACTCATATTTTCATCTCTAACAACATCAAATAAAGAATAAAGGATCAAATCGAGAAAAAAAAAGAGATAAAAGACTAAAACGTTAACTTAAATTAAGTTAAGAGACCACAGATGCAATTTAGCCATTAAAAAACTAACAATAAAATATATAACTTCCATTATAAACTTGATTTAATTGTTAGTTACTTTTTTAATTCATTGCATAT
>JBBPBP010009777.1:32360573-32410292 GCA_037974735.1 Cicer chorassanicum | reverse complement strand
ATTAATAACTAAAATGCAACAACCATAAATTACCACAAAATATGTAAAATATAATCATCACATATTAAAAACCAATAATCAAACTTATGCACAAAAAATCCAATGATGTTTAAATTAAAATAAATAAAAAATATTGAAACAAAGTCATTTAAATTAGTAAGTCTTTGAAAAAAATCAAAGGATATTTTTTAAAAAAATAAAATAAAATTATACATTATATATTTTTAAATTAATATACAATTTGTGTTGATTTTTATCTTATTAGTGCTCGGGTAAATATTCTATTACTCTAATACAAACGAAAATATTTATCTATATAAATTAAAGAAAACAAAGACACTCATTTCAAATTATTAGAATTGGGTGAAGGATAAATAAGAGCATTGTTTCATTTAACAACAAAATCATCAAAACCAAATAGTCACGTCTTATCATTCCCAATATTATGTTGTGTTTTTGTCGTAAAAAGTAGTACTTTGAATTTGTTCATTATAAACACTATCTGTAAAGCCCCAAATTTTTAATCCAAAACGTTACTTAAAAAAAATACTTATGGCTTAGAAAAGTTTACCAATTTTTTTTTGGAATACTTAACATTTATTCATATAAATCATTAGTAACAACCACGTTATTTAATATCATTAAGAAAATATTTATTCAAAATTTAAAACAAAGTAAAGGCAATTATTCCTAACGGAATGGAACCACTTCCGTATTTCTAGAATTCTAGTACATTTTAAAAACTTGTGACAAAATATTAAAAAGAACTTAGAAATATTGCGACAACTCTATTGTTACAAAATTGTCTTGAAAAAAACCCATTTTTACCCCACGTTCGCCGCACATCAATACTCATTAACTACTCTTGAATCTCCTCGAACTCATTAGTACCTAAAATGTTGTTGTAAGTGTCAGTTTTTTTTCCATCATCTATATCAAATCGAAGCTAAACATTTAGAAGAATAACACAAAACATATAAAAGTAAAAACTTCTAATTTAAAAGAAAAAAAATGCGCAAACCGGTAAATTGAATATCAAAACATATGCATGCTCCTAAAACTATATGATCCGGATATAAACCTGTTACTAAGGCAACTTCTACACAGAGAGATCACCCATACCAATTGAAATATGCCATTAAGGCGACTACCACGAAGATGCATATGCCATGACATGATGATATAGTATCAAAGAGATATACTCCCACACATCCCACTAAGAATCATGTCATATGCATTCAAAATCACTTTTTAAAATCATCACCTTATTCACATATCACTAAGAACACACACCACACATCCTTATCATGAGTATCACCGCATACACATAAAAATAGAAACTTGATATCATAGGCCATAAAAATTAACACTTTAACATATATAACAAGAAAATTCAAACTCCAAATCATATACATAATAAAAGTTAAAACTTTATCACATATAAGGTAAAAATTCAAACTTTATTTCATAGTCATCATAAAACTACAATTTTATCACATAGCATAAAATTTCATACTTTACTCCATAGAAGTCATATATTACAATTCAATCTCAACAAAAATTGAGGTTTTATTATTTTAATCCATTAGTCTACATTAAGAAGTTCCAAGCTTTGGATACACGAAGGAAAGGAGGTGTGAAGGTGGTGGTGACTAGGGTTTCGATATTCCTTTTTATTTATTATGAGCGAGTATACAGAAATTGTGGACTTAGGGAAAATTTAAAGTGGAAATTGTTGGTTAGATAATGTTGTGCCTAAACGAAGAATAAGAGGGATAAAATGTCACTCTTTTGTTTTTGTTTGTTTATTAACTTTGATCATAAAAACCAAACCACAAACACATTGCCCAAATTTCTACTCATTCAAGTGGGTTGGGTCACACCAAGCCTCAAACCCTTAGCCCAAATTATTCTTGCACTAGAAAAACACATCTACATATAATATATATCCAGTTAAATATATATATATATATATATATATATATATATATATATATATATATATAAACTCCCCATTGTTTAAATAATTCATACTAATAACTTTATCAACTACAATAAGTCGAACAAGACAAATAATTATCACACATAATTAAATATTGAATAATATTGATAGGTTCTAATTATTTTTAAATAATAAATTTAGAGGATGTTACACTATCCAAAAAGGATAAATCAAAATATCTTTAAAAGAAACATGTGTCATAACACCTCTAATTAAGAATTAGTTATTCAAAGCATAAGTGGAAATGAGACACAAAATATAAAATATAAGAAATAATAGTCCATTCAATTAGTCAAAAGAGAAATAATAGTACATTTAAGATAAAAAGTAAAACAAAAATAAAAATAATGATCATATAAAAATCAATGCATAACATCTTGCATAACACCTCTAATTAAAATATCTTTGAAAGAAACATCTTGCATAACACCTCTAATTAAGAATTAGTTATTCAAAGTTTAAGTGGAAATGAGACACAAAACATAAAATATAAGAAATAATAGTTCATTCAATTAGTCAAAAGAGAAATAATAGTACATCTATTATAATATATTAAAATAGACTCCCAAATACTATTTTGACACATCATCGAATATTGTGCAGTTTCATTCAAATATTGTCACCTCAACAAAAATCTCATGCGGCACATCTAAAATATACTCTTTCATCCTCCGTATTCCATCCTCTTTATTACTCCACTTTCAATTTGCTTTAACACGCATTTTATTATTATTATTATTATTATTATTATTATTATTATTATTATTATTATTATTATTATTATTATTATTATTATTATTATTATTATTACTATTTCGCATATAATATTATGTATAACTATTATTCATGTGTCATGACTTACAAATTAAAGTAAATTGTTAATCAGCACTCATTACTCCTCCCTCATTATTGGTAAAAAAAATTCTATAGTTTTAACTCCAATTAATATATTGATCCTTTTAAAAGCTTCTCAAGAAATATATAAATGACAACAATTTGTTAAAGTTATTATGTTTTATTGTTTTATGTTTATTTGGAAATTGGAAGACAATGACACATACACTTTGGTCTCTACGTAATTTTTCTATTATAATATGTGTTTGATTGATTGTCAACAATTTTGTAATTGCTTGCACCTAATTTGTGGCTCATTGTATGTTTATTTTACGTGCTTTTAGATAAGTAAAACGTGTGAGAATTTTTACATTTTTTTGATTTATATCTTTGAGTTTTAATTCTATTTATGATTATAATATGTTTTAATATGTTTAGGGTCAATTGTTGTGTGTGTAGACATTTAGTGCAAATACAACAATATTTTTGACCAAATTGTGCTTATTTTCATTACAGAGTATGTTATGTGCCATCCAATATATTTTTTAGATATACGCCGAAAAAGGTTTTTAACGCCAATACACCTCTTAAATTTCAATGATATGAAATATTATATAATGACAACTATATATTCTTTCTCACCTCATCTTTAGACACATGGAGTCAAATAGTGTAGCACATACCTCTATAAGTGTAGCACATAACTCTCTAAGTTTCCTCGGATGACTTAACGTCTATATATCCCACATTTGTTTCTACAATTGTTTACTTTTCTCCAACTGAATATTGCATAGTATCGTCATGGTGAAAAAAAAGTTCACGTTTTAATGAAAAAATAGCTCATTTTTCATAAGATCTATAAAATATTTTATAGTTATCTTTTAAAGTATTTATACTTCGTTTTTTATATACAATTTTATTAAAACAACCCCACAAACTAGGATGTTGTCATCTCACTATTAATTTTGCTATATAAGTTTTTTTTTTTTTTTTTGTATTCTACTCCTTCATACAATCCCTCTTAGTGGGTGGTCAATGTCTCTACAACTAGTGTCTTAATTAAAACAAAATTGAAACTCCGATATTTACTTTGCCGTTATATATTGTTTAATAACTCTTATGATTTCATTGCACTATTGTACCTCCTTCAGTTCTGAATTTGAAACTATTTAAATGGTCAATACTTTTTTTCTTGTAACCATTTTCACACACCTTATGCAATTAGCTTTCGGATCACAAACCCGCCACTGCCACGAGAAAATATTCCTAATACGTATGAGTTTTCACAATCCCATTTTTTTCAGTTCAAAAGGAAACCTCTTTGCAATATAATTATTTTCAAAGAAGTAGATAAAGTTGGAAAATGCTTCTTTTGCACAAATAGTTTTTGAGTAAGTGGTATTTTGTAACATCTTCTATCTATTTGCTCATTTTTTTCAAAACCTTGATTAATGTTAGTGTTATTATTGTGTTTTTGAGATGTTTAGAACTGTGAGTCGTTTAATAGATAAAAGAATAATGTATTTAGATTCAGAAATTATTTGTTGTTTTTTACATAGATGTTTTATGTTGTCAAAATTTTTAAAAATACTACCTAATTGAAGTTTTTACATGTGTTTTACTTCTACTCAACTGTACATACACGAGTTGTTTGTGAAAATTTTCAAGTCAGGTTGTACTGAAGTCTCATACTCAAGAAAATAAAATTTAGATATGTCATTTCTTTGACAGGTTGTATTGAAGCGTTGGAATATAAGAGACATTTGTAGTTGAGGGGTTTGAGGAAGAACTTGATGCCATTGAGGGGTTGAGTTTTAAAAACAATATTACTTGACGCCTGCGTGAGACACGTGTCAAAGTATCACACCTTACAAAAAAAAATGTTCACATTCAAGATTAATTGAATTTAAATTAACCAAATGCACAAAAAAATTCAATCTCATGAGAGACAGAGCAAACATATTTTTAACCATACACTCTATTTAACTAGAGGCAATCCATATAGAGAATTTAAAAATCATTCTTTGATCTTCAGATGTTTCTTTATTAGACTGATTTTTTCCCCAACAAGGGGTTTTCTGAAATATCAGTCCACTAATGATCACTGTCGACAAATTTTATGTCTAAAATACCCTTCTATACATAATCCCTTATAAAGTGATGTTTAATCTCTATATGTTTTGCTCTTGAATGTAAAAAGAGTTTTTGGTTAAACATATGGCTGAAGTGTTACCATAGAAGATAGGATGTTACATTCATAAATTTTGAAATCATTTAGTTGATGCAACATTTTGAAATCTTAATTTTGAAATCTTCTAGTTGAAGTGTCTAAAATACCATTGTGATTTTGATGTTAACAAAGGTATTTTATGAGAACAATTTGTTTGGACTAATGGCTTCATTAAGTGTGCAGCAATTAGAACAAGAAAATCAGAGGAAGGTACCAGAGGAAGCGATCAGAGGAAATCACCAGACGATGAAATCAGAGGAACACAAAAGCATATGCGTCTGCCTATGAACATATGCCTTTGAAAGCAACATGCCTCTGAAGATTATGTAGATTGTGTCTGATGTTTGGGTCTGAAAACAACCATTGATATCTAGGTCTGAAGACTACCTTTGAAGCTATAAGACCCTTAGTTTTAATTTGTAATTTTTGTATTTTGGTGTTGAATTATGGGGCTTTTTAGCCAATTTTAACGGTATTTTGTGTGTTAAATGCCAAAAATATTTTTTTTGAGACCATTTAAAATTATTTGGCGAGAAATAATTTATTTTTTTTACGAAGAATTTATTACCGGACGGTTTTTCTAAAAATATCTCTGGTTGCTGAAAATTTTAATTGTCAATTGAGTTGCAACGAGAGTGAATATTTTTATCAAAATAGTTTGAGATGTGAGTGAAGTGATATGTGTAAGAATATTTAAATATTTGTTGATTTAGTTTAATTATAATATATATATATATATATATATAGTAACGCGTGAGAGGCGAGCTTAAAAAGGCAAAACAGAAAGAAAGCAAATCCAATTTCCCAAGAAGTGAGAAAACTCCTTCTTCTTTCTTAAGTTTTCAAAAAAAAAAAAACCAAAATCCACTAATACAAAACCTCATTTCTCACCTAGATCTAAACTCCATCTCACGAAGTGGCAGAAGAGAAAGTTGCTCCTTGCCTTGCTACGGTGCTAGTGAGCAAACTTTGGAAGCGATCGATTGTTAGAGCTACCGTTGAGGTAAGGGCTCCTTCCAAACTTTTAGTTTGCATTTAGAACCTTATGTGTGAAGTTGTGGAAAATATATTTGATGTGTTTGAGGTGTAGATTTGTGGAAAACGAATTTAAGGTGTTTATGGGTAAAAATTTGGAGATTTAAATTGATGAGTTATGGTTAAAAATTTTGAGATTTAAATTGATGATTTATGGTTGAAAATTTAGAGATTTAGATTGGTGATTTATGGTTGAAAATTTGGAGATTTAAATTGGTGATTTATGGTTAAAAATTTAGAGATTTAAATTGGTGGTTTATGTTTGGAAATCTAGAGTTTTGAATTAATGTTGATTATTTGGTTGTAAAAGTTTGGTGTGTGAAAAAGATATAATTTTGGGAATTTTGTTGCGGTTGGATAAATTTTAGTTGTGAACAAATTGTTATAAATATTTATGTTTATGTAGTTAGCTCATTGAGTCTCGAAAATGAATCGAGACCGTTGGCACCGAGTTAGCGGTGGGGAGAACTCTGAGATATTAATGTTGTTGTGGTGATTCATCTTTGGTGTGATTGATGTGCTCATAATTAATATTATGAATTTTGAGATGTATTTTATGTGTAGATTGGAGGAAAATGAATTTAATGTGTTTAAGGGTGAAATTGTGGAAGTTGAATTTAATGTGTTTGAGATGTGGGTTGTGGCACTTCAAGTTTGGTGTGGTTTATGTGTTCATGATTAATATTATGAATTTTTGAGATGTGATTTATGTGTGGATTATGGTTGAAAATTTTGGAGATTAAATTTGGTGATTTATGGATGAAAATTTTGGAGATTAAATTTGGTGGTTTATGTTTGAAAAAGGGGAGTTTTGAATACGGGTGATTCATGATTAAATTTAGTGTGAAATTTTGGAATTCGAATTGATTGAATTTGTTGTGGTTGAGATGTAGATGTGTGGTGAATGTGCGATTGATGTATCCATAATTGATGGCGTAAGCGTTATGAATTTTATGGATGAATATATGTTTGAGTATGCTCTGTGAAAAGATTGAAAAATCATTAGTGTTAAATGAGTATTAAAAAAGGAGAATCTTTTAATAGCTGCATTTACTTAATGGTTATGGTGAAACGAGTCAGAGTATGCTCATGCATTTCATAGTACCTGGTCACCGCGATGGGCCATGGTGATAGTGGTGACCGGATGGGCAACGGGATGATGCCATATGAATTGTTGGTTCATCTTATCCTTGCGGGGATTATCGCGTCGTGCTGATCTGTGAGAGATTGCACTCTAGAATATGCTGATCTGGGAGCGATTGCACTCTAGAAAACAGTGTAAGGCTTGTGAGAGGCGACACTTTAGTAAATCGTGCTGATCTTTGAGAGATTGCACCTTGATAATTAGTACTGGTCTGTGAGAGGCTCTACAATTATGATTTACGCCTTTCGAGGAGGGTTTTGGTTTTGGAATTCCGGAATCATGCGCATTGGCATATACGCATTGCATTAGGGTGCTTGGCACACGAGTCATGTTTGATATACTGTGATGGTTGTATATACATACTCGATTGTGGTTTGTGATTGTGCCGTATTTGATGAGGGTTATTGATTGACTTTATGTGGTAAGCGTTGAATGATATTGAAACATTTTCAAAACTTAAATTCTCTCATTTTCGCAATTGTATTCGGATACAAGGATGCTGTATTCGAATATGACAGTGCAGTTTGGTTAAAAACTTCATTTTTCAACTTTGATTATGCATGTGTGGCATATGAAAACCCTTTTTAGATGTATGCTAAGTTGCAAGGTTATTTGTGCATTTAAAATTTAAATGCTATGTGATATTTGCTAATTTCGGTTGGTGACCTTTACAATTATTGTGGAAACATAGGGTTTGCCCTCAAATGAGAATCAGGATCGTCCTACCAGTTAGTACTCTGGAGATGGGAACGGAGTTAGACTTACCTGAACATTGCTGTGTTAGAACGATTTCTGCGGGGCGCGTGGAGATCACCTGGGTTATAGTTTTTTTGTAGCATGATCAGATTAGATGGCTGTATAGGGGCTAGATATCTATCTGTTGTGGTTGTATTTATTTCATTTTGGAAGACTGTACCTATACCATATATTGTCAGCTTGACTTTTATTTTGATGGGTCCTTGTACCACTTTTTGATGTGACGTGGGGAGGTTAAAATTCTTGGGGCAGTGCTTTTGTACAGGTGTCTGCCGAGAATACCCCAGGGGTATGACCTACGTTGGATAGGTCTCATAGCCCCGATGTATTTTTCTGTTTTAAATATTTTGGATTTTCATTTCAAAACCATTTCCGCTCCTTGTAATTATTGTTGACTTTTGTCGTTGTGATACGACTTAAATATTTTATCCAAAGGTATTTCTCTCTTTATTTTGAATTCGAATTTGTTTTTTTTATTTAAAATTGGGCTGTTACGGAAGCCATGCATTCAAAGCTTATATTTCGTTCATCAAAAGTGTCAACACACTCAAAATGTTGTCTCTGATATGCGGCCTCTAATGTTGCACTTGTTGCACTGACTTTCATGATTCAACAATGTGATTTGCCCAAAGCCACTAATTCTAAGTCACACAATTCTGCCTCTAACTTTTATCATCTAAGAAACACAACATCTCACCCCAACAAGAAAGTCAACGGCTTTGATGGAAAGTCAACGAATTTGATTGAAAGATTTCATTTGGAAGAAAAGACTTAGTCGAATCAAAATTTCTGAATATTCAAGAGCAAGCCCGAATCGATTCCCGCTCCAATCAATCAAGAGTATGAAGGAAAATTTGTGCGAATAAGTTTTTGAACACAATATGAATTAGATAAGATTCATAATTATAATTGAAGGAAATCTTTGACCAAGGTGAAAAGTAGACTTGGCTAAAATATTGTTCATAAGAAGATATGGTCAAAATATTGTTCATATGAGGATATGGTCAAATATTGTTCACAAGAAGATATGACCAAAATATTATTCACAAAAACATATGGTCAAAATATTGTTCACAAGAAGATATTGTCAAAATATTGTTCACAAAATGATATGGCCGAAATATTGCTCACAAGAAGATATGGTCAAAATATTGTTCATGAGAAGATATGGTCAAAATATTGTTCACATGAAGATATGATCAAAATATTTTTCATAAGAAGATATGCTCATAATTTTCTCATAAGAAAATATCCTCATAATTTGTTCACAAGAAGATACACTCTGAATTGTTTGACACAAAAAGTCTATAGGTGTCAGGTTGTTTTGAGAAGACTAATTTGTAGGGTCAGGTGCTATGTAATTTAAGGATTTGAATTAGTGGTTAAATCCTTGTAAGTGAATGGAGTGGATGTAGCTACCAAGTTGATGGTGAACCTGGATAAATCTTCTTGTGTCACTTTACTTATGCACTATTTACTTTACTGTTGCCTCTAATTACTTAAGCCTGATTGCTACCGCCTCTGTTTTAGTTAAAATCACCCACCCAAACTAGTTCTTGAATAAATAATTAAAAAGAATCCAACTTAGACAAACATAATTCAACCCCCTTTTCGTGTTTACAACTTCAATTGGCATAAATAGCCTAATCTCAAGGTTGAGCATGTTATAGTATTTGAAGAAAGATCCAAGGATTTAACATGTCTGAATTCAGTAGAAACATCAACAAACCACCTCTGTTTGATGGAGAAAGATTTGAGTACTAGAAGGGCATACTTAGAAGCTTTTTTATCTCACAAGATCCTAAACTTTGGGGCTTAGTGGAAGATGGCTATTTTGCTTCAACAAATCCTGATGGCACTGAAATTCCAAGGAAATAGATGGATGTTGAGTAGAAGAAGATGTGCAAGATGCATACAAGTCCATAACCTTCATGATAAATGCAATCACCTTTAAGGAGTTTGACAAATGCACTAACAAAGAAACAACAAATCGCATCTATGACAATCTGGTTTTGACTTATGAAGAAAGCAAGCAAGTTCAAGAAGTAAATGCCAACCTCATAGTCAGAAAATATGAACTATTTCAAATGGAAGAAGATGAAGACATTGAAACAATGTTTTCCAGATTCCAGACTCTAGTCTCAGAATTAAATGTCATTGAAAAGAGTTATACTACTATTGATCATGTGAAGAAAATTCTTAGGAATTTAATGTCTTCATCTTCTTCCATCTGAAAGAGTTCATACTTTCTGACAAGTAGATTAGCTTTGGTTTCATGTAATTACTTGTATCCTTCGTAGTTATGAACCAGAGCATCAAAGATACTCTTAGTTGTTTCATTTTTGCTGCATTTTCAAACTCCTTGAAGGTGATAACATTCATCATGATGGTTCTAGGTTCATGATGCATTTTGTATTATTTCTTTTGGTCAACGTCGAAATTCTTTCTAGATATTTCAACACCAACAACATCTTTCAAAGCCTCATAGCCATCTTCGACTATGTTCCAATAGTCAGGGATCTTTACTCATACAGTTAGTATAAAAGAAGGAATCTTTACTAAAACACGGTTAAGTGCTCAACTTTGAGACTGTGCTCCGATGCCAATTGTAAAAAAAAAACACAAGAAAAAGGGTTTGAATTAGGTTTTCTGATTAAATTCTTTTTCGTGTGGCTATACTAAAGTAAAGAACGAAATGGAGGTAAATGAAAATAGAGCAGAGAGACATAATGATTTATCTTGGTTCACGTCCAACACGGTAGCTACGTCTAGTCTCTTCAATCAGAAGGATTTAATCCACTACCACGAAATCAAACTTACACTTGAACACCTATTAGTCACATTGATTGTGTTCAATCTTCTCAACCCTATTGCTTAGTACAGTCAAGTTGTTGAGGAAGGAAACTCCTACTGAGCTAGGTTACAAACAAAAAGGTTTTTGGGATCTCACAAAGAGCGTTTACAAATTTGCTAGTTCAGAAATTCTCTCAGTACTAAAATAAAACACAATGATAATGAGCAAGAGTGCAGATGTGCTTATAGCTTATATGTTTCTTGGTGTTTTTCTTTGAGGGATGCACGTCCTTTTATAGAGAATCATTAGGGTTTTTGGTCGTAGTTCTGATTGCAAGAAATTAGCATAATTCGTGAAGCTTCATATCGTATCTTTTGAAATGGATTTCCCCAAACTTTTCAAAACTGATCTTGTAATGATTTAGCGTATCTTTAAAACAGTTGGGAAATAGAAGATACGATGGTCAGAGCATGTCTTAAGATCTTTAGACATGTAGCAGATTTAGGATATTCATCAGAGGATGCGTAAATGCTTTTGGAGCATTGACTTTGATCAGAGTGTTGACTTTTTCATAGTGTTGACTTATTTAGAGGATATACGGTAACTCATAGTCAAACGATCAAACGCTTGATGTGATTATCAGAGGCAATCATTTGCTTGTCATGCTTATCAAAGGCAGACAAAAAGACGCTTGTTGAATTCATCAGAGGCAGGCGATCTAGTGCAGATTGTAGGCATTGGAGGCAGACGATCATAACACATTTGCATTCATCAGAGGTACCCGAAGTACAACATAACTTGCGCTACTAGAGGCAACCGGGACACAACGTTGCTCGCATATCAGACTTAGAGAAATGGAGTGAAGTAAAGTCTTGTTGTACCTTTGTCTTCGTCCATTTATCAGTGGATACGATATAAGAATATATTAAAAAAAGTACTAGATCTAAGACCTGCACACTTAATCAAAATGTTAGTGCATTAATTTGTTCCCACAAATGGTTTTGTAATCATCAAAACAAATGAGTGACATATTTCTTCAAACCAATTTGGTTCCAATAGAGAAAAGGTGGATGGTTGGGAAGGATGGTTCCAATAGTAGAGTCTAAACTTGGTGTTTTCACAATTTTTTTGAGTGTGTCAGACTCAGAAAGAGAAGAGTAAACGTTGGTGGGGGACACAAAAGTAAGGACAAATTATGACACATTTTCAGTTACAAATTTTGAGGAATCAAGAAGAGGAACTGGATCAGATTGACTAGAGCCAATTTCCATGGTTGTTAGAGTTACTACATGCATGGAAGTGTATTTAGCAATCATTTCAGAGTTGATTTGATCATTGTCCATTGCATGATCAAAATCAATAGCATATTCTGGCATATCAACAACAGTCTTATGGAGAACTTTCTCTTCCTAAGAACTTTTTGTTTCCTCTAAAATAGCTTCAAGCAATTGATCTATTTTTTTTTTGACCTGTTGAGTTCTCTCAACCTTTTTCTTCATGGCAGTCCCTTAATTATTTCTTGATCTTTTTGGATCTCTTTCTTGTTTGTGAAGGATCCTTTTTCATATGGCTCACATTTTTTATGGTGAATTTTGAAAATGAAGTGAGAGATACTTCATTTGTGAGAGGAATTTGAAAAACATGAAGAAAAAAAATTTAAATTGATTTATTGTTTATTTTCTATTGTGAATATAACAAATAGAATTTATGATGCATGTTTTAGTTATAAGATAACTAAGAGGAAATTGTTTTTTTAATAGACTTGAAATGAATTCTTATTTGTTAAGGAGTACAAGTTTTGACCCATCTTATGATATTGATTATGAGAAACTTTTATAATCACGCTTTTGTTAGCTTGTGGCAATATATATTTAATACATTCAATGTATTATATCTTGGACTTAGACTTATTAAAAAGGGAACTAGAATTTTAATATTGATATGCTTATTAAATATAGTAAATAGTATGATGACATTAAAGTTTGTGCAGGTGATAGAATGTTATATAATTGACAAGAGTGTCATGGTTTGATTATAGTTGGTTAAGACTATCAAGAATATATAAAAGGTGTAGCTATGTGGATGAATGAATATTTAAAGTTTATTAAAGTTAAAATGAATCTTGCAATTCTTTGATGAAATGATTGAAAATGATATGATGTCATTGGATATAATGTTGATGACATTGAAGACATCATTAGGGATGTGATACAAGCACATATTTAATTGATCACCAATGGTAGAAATTATCAACTTACACTTGAGTAACATCAAGTCTTGAGTTAAATGATAAAAGTACATAGAGTGATTGAAGTACCTATAGATAAAAGTATTTGGACCATAAAATAAAAGTGGGAGGATGAAGTTTCCTCGTAATAGATATATAACATATATTTGTTGGAATGCATAATTATGAGCATTTCTAATGTAGTCTACCTATATGAGGATGAAGTGGTTCGCTTCATAGAGTTCAAGGGTTTGACTCTTAAATTCTCGTGAAAATGTATTTAAAATTTTCTAATAGCTATATTAATATAATTAAATTATGGAATATTTTAATAGCTATATCAGTGTAATGAAATCAAAAAGCATAAAAGGTGGACTTGGCGGGACTAGAACCCGATACACAAACTGAGGGGTGCAATACCCAACCATCAAAACAATTCAAAACTTCAACATTATTTATATATATAATTGTTCAGATTTCTTAGTTTTACAAATTCTTGAAAAATTGTTTCTTTTTACCAATTGGTATGAGTTTCTCTATAGATAGAATTACTCCATAGACAGAAATAAGATTCAAAAATTCATATTTGTATGAGTCTAAACTCTGGATAATTAATTTCTAAATCATTATTTCTTTTCTCTAGTGCACGAGAGTAATTGATAGAATTGTATGCTTGATATGAATCTGCAATTCATGTCAAGAATTTCAAAGTATCCTGATGGGGATTCGTTGGTTTATCCATTTGCATCCAATATACATAGATTGGTGGGGCGAATCAAACCTAAAACTTAGGGAGATACACACACTTTGAAATTTATTTGTGTAACATTCATTATCATCAGTTGCATCTTTTTGTTCAAGATTTGCAGTATACTCCCAACACAAGTTCCAACAATTTGTTTGGTTTATTTCTTTACAAATACACATGCATAGTCAACTTAGACTTAAATATAAAGAAATATATTTGATTTAAAAGTTTGTTTTACTTAAGGTATATTTAAAATTAGTTAAAGGGATTACATAGAGCATGATACATTCTCATAGTCCAATCAAATTATTAGAAACTTTCTTTTCTCACCTTAAGTCTTCTGAAAACCCCCAAATTTAATCTGCTAATACTGAGGTGTATTTTACACGTACGAATAGATCAATTCGAACGTGTATTTTTGTGTATTTGAGAGCACTAGAGTGAAAGAAGAAACACCCAATTATCTAATAAGAATTTTTTTGCATGGGTCTTGGCCATTGTTGGGATCCATGCACAAATTACAATTCCTCACAAATTTATCTGTGAGATGACAAAATTTAATCGACAAATTTGTCCCAAGAAAATGACATTGATGTGAAATCAACGTGGATAAGCTACATATTCAATTATGTTGTCACGTTCAAATATCTAACAACAAAAGTTTAACGATGACTATTTTGATTTATATTTTAAAGTTCTAGGAATATATTCGCCAATTCACAAAATTCAAATAATAATTTGACTGGCTTACAATTTCAGGGATCAATTTACATATTCACTTAACAAAGAAAATAATGATTTATATTTTAATCCCTCTATTTTCACCAATTCCCAGAATTGATCCCTCCATTTTAAAAGTCTCGATTTTGGTCCCCCTCGCAGATATTTGAAATAAAAAATAATATTTGACATATTTTAAATGATGTGGTATACGATTTCATGATATAAAATCATCTAATTACATTAATTATTCATATGTTATTAATTAAATTACAAAAATGAAAATTTTCTGAGTGTTAAATTTTGAGAGGATTTTACTGCAATTTCATGTTATTTAAAGCATGTTGCATCGCTATTTTTAGTTAAAAAATCATAATAATGGATCAAAGTAAGTCAAAATAAAATTGTATTTTCACATTGTAATTTTTTTTCTTCCCGTTTTCATAGTATATTTAGCTTTAGACTCGTAAAAATAAAACTGAAATATTGTGACGAGTAGTTCCAACAAACAGACTACGCTAACACTTGACACAAACCAAACATCAAACTCCACATTGTTCCATGATATTCCACTCCCACCTTCGCAACAAATTCAAACTCAAACTCACCAAAAACACTCGCTTCTCTCTTTCATTCTTTTCTTCATCTTCTTCAAACACTCACCCAAACCTTCTCCATCTAATTACCCTCTCCCACACCCTTCCACAAACAAAGCAACTTCACGCCTTCGCCATCCTCCATGGTTTCCTCCCTGACAGTATCTCCCTCTCCGCCTCTCTCATTCTCCAATACGCCACTTTTAATCACCCCGCATCTTCCCTTCTTCTCTTCCAAAACAGTGTTCCATTTTCCCGCACTGCCTTCTTGTGGAACACCCTCATCCGTGCTTATTCCATTGCTGGTGTTTTTGATGGGTTTAGTATTTATAACACCATGGTTCGTGAAGGTGTTAAGCCTGATGATCACACCTACCCTTTTGTTTTGAAGGCTTGTTCTGATTCTTTGGAGGTTGATAAAGGTAGGGAGGTTCATGGAGTTGTGTTTAAGTTTGGTTTTGATAGAGATGTATTTGTTGGGAATACCCTTTTGATGTTGTATGGTAATTGTGGCTTTTTTGATGATGCAATCAAGGTGTTTGATGAAATGTCTGATAGGGATAAGGTTTCTTGGAATACTGTTATTGGTTTGTGTTCTGTTCGGGGTTTTTATGAGGAGTCGTTTGGGTTTTTTAAAGGGATGGTTGCTGCTGGGTCGGTTATTAGACCGGATTTGGTTACCATTGTTAGTGTGTTGCCGGTGTGTGCGGATAGTGGGAATGAGGTTATGGCGAGAGTTGTGCACGGTTATGTTTTGAAGGTTGGTTTGTTGGGTTGTGTAAAGGTTGAAAATGCGTTGGTTGATGTTTATGGGAAATGTGGGAGTGAGAAGGCTTCGAAGAAAGTTTTCGATGAAATGGATGAGAGAACCGAGGTTTCGTGGAATGCTATTATTACTAGTTTTTCTTTTAGAGGGATGTATATGGATGCTTTGGTTGTCTTTAGGTTGATGATTGATGCAGGAATGAGACCGAATACTGTCACCATTTCTAGTATGCTACCTGTATTAGGAGAATTAGGACTTTTTAAGTTGGGAATGGAAGTGCATTGCTTTTGTTTAAGGGTGGGTATTGAGTCTGATGTTTTTATTGCTAACTCGTTGATAGATATGTATGCGAAGTCAGGATCATCGTGCGTGGCATCCACTATATTTAACAAGATGGGAGATAGAAACATTGTGTCATGGAATGCTATGGTTGCAAATTTTGCTCAGAACAGACACCATTTTACAGCTGTGGAATTAGTGAGGCGAATGCAAGCTCACGGAGAAACCCCGAACAATGTGACCTTCACAAATGTTCTTCCAGCATGTGCAAGATTAGGTTTCGTGAATGTTGGAAAAGAAATTCATGCCAGGATAGTTCGGATTGGATGCCCATTTGATTTGTTCATCTCCAATGCTCTGACAGACATGTATTCGAAATGCGGATGCTTAAACCTTGCTCGGAAAGTTTTCGATACTTCAGTCAAGGATAAAGTTTCCTACAATATACTAATTACAGGCTATTCTCAAACAAGTAACAGCTCAGAGTCTCTAAGTTTATTTTCAGAAATGGGACTCATTGGCATGATTCCTGATATTGTTTCGTTCATCGGTGTGATATCCGCTTGTGCAAATCTGGCTTCCATTAAGCAAGGTAAGGAAATTCATGGGCATCTGGTAAGAAAGCTTTTCCACACGCATCTTTTTGCAGCAAATTCCCTTTTGGATTTGTATACCAAGTGCGGTCGAATAGATCTCGCAACTAAAATCTTCGACCGCATTCAAGACAAGGATGTGGCATCATGGAATACTATGATTTTAGGGTATGGTATGCTTGGTGAATTGGAAACTGCAATCAACCTATTCGAAGCAATGAAGGAAGATAGTGTGGAATATGATTCAGTTTCCTTTATTGCAGTTTTATCGGCATGTAGTCATGGAGGACTAATCGAGAAAGGGAGTAAATACTTTAAGAAAATGCAGGATCATAATATCGAGGCAACACATATGCACTATGCTTGTATGGTTGATCTTCTGGGAAGAGCAGGACAAATAGAAGAAGCTGCAAACCTTATTAGAGACTTACCTATTGAACCCGATGCTAACATATGGGGTGCACTACTTGGAGCTTGTAGGATACATGGGAATGTGGAATTGGGACATTGGGCAGCTGAACATTTGTTTAAATTGAAGCCTCACCATTGTGGTTACTATATACTACTTTCAAATATGTATGCAGAAGCTGAAAGATGGGATGAGGCAAATAGTGTGAGGGAATTGATGAAGTCAAAGGGTGCTAAGAAAAATCCTGGTTGTAGTTGGGTTCAAATTGGTGACCAAGTCCATGCTTTTCTAATTGGTGAGAAAATAGATAGTTTGGATAATTGCTTTTGGTTATCAGAAAGTGGTTGAATTTATTTGGTAGGATTAATCACAGTAATGTTAAAGGCATTTCTGGTTGCATAAGCAAAATGTATTTGTTTATTTATTTAAAATATTTGTATAGCACATTTATTAATCTAACAAATTTTTTAAGATTTATGGTAAGGGAAGATTCTTTGGCAGGAATTCTTGGTTTGATTTCTGTTAATTTCATATTTAAAAGTATTCTTGTTTTATCTCTTGAACTCGAGGATGAGAGTTGGTTGTGTAACATACCCAAAATTGTAATTCCTAAGTTTAAATTATTACTAATGTACCGACGAAGGTATTGTATTTAATCAAATTAGAATATGACCCGCGCATGGCGCGAGATATATCGACTTTAACATATTAGTATTATTGTGAATAAAATTTTAAATTTTCAAAAATAATATAATGTATTGATTTTGTTTGTAGAGTATTTTTTTCAAGTGAATTTATTTAAGTAATTATTATATATGAGTTTATAAACACACATTTGAGAATATGTAGAATATTTTAGAAAACGTAATTGCAACTAATTCATATATTAAATTTTATTCATTAAATTATTATGTTAAAATTTTATTTATATTTTAATGAATGAATGAGATTTAAAATTGATAAAAAAATATTTAAATGTTTGATCAAGTGATTTATAATTTAATATCTTTTATTACATTTCATTCATTAAAGATTATGAGAAAATAGAACAAAAAGTATTATGTAAAAAATATATATGCATTAAAATGTAGTAATAAGTATAAAGTCAATACTATATTAATCATTAATCATTTATGGTCGATATGATGGAACAAATAATCTATTAAAATTAATATGTTAATCAATAATCTATTAAAATTTACAGTTTTCTAATTACTACATTATTTTAAAGAAATATTAATTCCTAAACATTCATCACTCTCTCACATGTTTAGCCAATAAATAAATCACTCTTTCAAATGTGTGATTAGGATTCATAAAACCAAAAATAATAATTTTTTCAAATAAACCTATAGTGAAGACCATTCTACAAACAAAGCCCATAAATTATATTTAGTATTAAAAATCTTAAGAGTATTTTAATAAATATTAACATATGTAATTATCTACTGTAAAATCAGATTAGTCATGCTCTTCTTTTACTCATGTTACCAAAAGTAAAAAGTAGAATTAAAAATGGCAAGACAAAATGAGTGTTATTTTAATTAGAGTAAAAATGGTTGCAACTAACATTTTAATTTAACTCTAGCTGCTCTCTTATTAGAAAAATATAGAAAAAGTGGAAGAACAAATATAAACTTATTGTCAAAATATTGTTAGAAAAATATATATATGATTTTGTCATTTGGTATTCATTTCATTCTAACTCTGTCAAAGAAATGACAAATCTAAATTCCAATGTCTTGAATATGAGACTTTTATACAACTTGACTTGAGAATTTTCACAAACAACTTGTGTATGTACGGTTGAGTAGAAGTAAAACAGATGTAGAAAATTCAAATAGGTAGTATTTTAAAAAAAAATTGGCAACATAATACATGTTTACATCTACAAACGATGCATAGTTCTAAATCTTCTGAAGACACAATAATAACACTACTATAAAACTGAATATGGACAATCTTTTTTGTCTTTTAGGGAGCCACTATACTTTTATGTCATAGATGAGATCAAGTATGCCTACAAAAACAGTACTCTAACTAACAACAATCAAGGTTTTGAGAAAAATGAGCAAATAGGTATAATATGTTACAAAATATCACTTACTCAAAAATAATTTGTGCAAAAAAAGAATTTTCCAACTCTATCTACTTCTTTGAAAATAATTGGGCTACAAAGAGGTTTCCTTTTAAATTAATAAAGTGGGATTGTTACGTATTCGGAAGGTTTTCTCGTGGCAGTGGCATGTCTGCGATCCGAAAGTTAATTGCATAAGGTGTGTGAAAATGGTTATAAGAAAAAAAAATATTGACAATTTAAACTGTTAGAAATTCAGAATTGGAGGATGCACAATAGTGCAATGCAATAATAAAAGTTATTAAACAAAATATAACGACAAAGTGAAAATTGGAGTTTCAATTTTATTTTTAATAAGGCACTAATTATATAGCAAAATTAATAGTGAGATGGTAATATCCTAGTTTGTGGGACAATTTTAATAAAATTGTATATAAAAAATAGAGTATAAATACTTTAAAAGATAACTATAAAATATTTTATAGATCTCATTAAAAATGAGCTATTTCTTTCATTAAAGATACTAGGCAATATTCAGTTGGAGGAAATTAAACAATTGTAGAAACAAAAAATGTGAGATATATAGACATTAAGTATTTATTATTCTTCATCTGAGAAAATTTAGAGAGTTATGTGCTACACTTAGAAAGGTATGTGCTATACTATTTGACTCTATGTGTCTAAAGATGACGTGACACTACGCCAAAAATGACATTTTATAGCGCGTCTTTTACAGCGCTTATTAAATACAAGCGCTGTTGTATAATATTTTTAAAATAACGGAGGATACAACAACGTTTTTTTGACAAGCGCTATTGTAGGGTCATATAGGGTCACATAGCGCTTGCACATAATGTTTACAACTCTTTTACAACACTTTTTTAAAAAGCGTTGTTAATTGAAGCGCTCTTAGTACTGTTTACAGCGCTTTTTGAGCGCTTTAAACACGAGCGCTGTAAAATGTAGCGCTCCTACCTTATGTTACATAGCTTTTAAAGCGCTTTTTGTAAAAACGCTGTAAATTACATGCGCTTTCATATAATTAAATGACCTATTAGAGCACTTTTTATACAAGCGCTGTAAAAGGCTTGCGCTTTCACATAATTAAAGGACCTATTAGAGCACTTTTTATACAAGCGCTGTAAAATCATTCACTTTAAATAAATAAAAACAAATTTAATACGTTGTCCTAACCCTACGAACCCTCATCTCCTCTACTTTGCGAACCCTCCTCTCCTCTAATGTGTGCCCATCTACTGCTCCTCCTTTAAAACAAATTGGATACGTTGTCTTAAGTACTGTATTTATTAAATTTTTTGTTGTCACTAAAATTGATAAATTGTTACATAATAAATCATATAAAGTCTATTCTTTTTTGAAATTTGTTGATCTGTTCTGTTTTAAAATCAGACATGGATATTGGTTTCCATTTTCCAATATTAGATATGTGTACTATAGATTGGTATAATGTTATCAGTAGCTTATTATTTGTGTAACTGCATTTATATAGGTCATATAAAATGGACCGGAAACGGATGTCTGCCAATTGATTGTCAAAAGAGTATGAAAATGGAGTGAAGGAGTTTGTTGAGTTTTCAGTGAAGAATGCAAAAGATCCAAATAGAGACGTTTGTCCTTATTTAAAATGTTCTTTTGGAAAACGCGTTAGAGCAGATGAATTGGAAGGACATTTAGTATGGCATGGAATTGATCAAAGCTATACATGTTGGATAAGACATGGCGAGAAAAAAAAAAGGAAACATTACTTTTGAGAATGGTTTGACATATGCTTCAACTGATTTCGACATAGATACATATGAGCCGGACCGAGTTGAGGAGATTGCAAAAGCAGTTGAAGAAGATCTTTGAAATTGTCCTAAAATGTTTGAGAGCTTGTTGAGTGATGCAAAGAAACCATTATAAAATGGTTGTACTAAATTCACAAGATTGTCGGCGATATTAAAGTTGTACTACTTAAACGCAAGTAATGGATGGTCTGATAAAAGCTTCACAGAATTATTAACACTCTTAAAAGATATGTTGCTAGATGATAATGAACTTCCCAGTCAAACCTACAAGGCTAAACGAATTTTGTGCTCTATTGGCATGAGTTACAAAAGGATTCATGTGTGTCATAACGATTGCATTTTATTTTGAAATGAATATGAATCACTAAAGGCGTGTTCGAAATGCAATGTCTCTCGATATAAGAAGAAAGAATCTACTCCAGCAAAAGTCATGTGGTATTTTCCTATAATACCAATATTTAGAAGCATGTATCGTAGTGAAGAAGATTCAAAACACTTGACATGACATGCAGATGAAAGAATTAGAGATGGAAAGTATCGATACCCTACAGATTCTCCCCAACGAGCAAAAATTGATCACGAGTATCCTGAATTTGGGATAGAGTCAAGAAATCTACGACTTGCACTTTCTACTGATGGAATGAATCCACATGGTCTTCAAAGCATCTCACACAACACGTGGCCTATGATTTTGTTGATTTATAACCTACCTCCATGGTTATGTATGAAGCGTAAGTTTATGATGTTGTCTCTGTTAATTTCTGGACCCAAACAACCGGGGAATGATATCGACGTATACTTGGCTCCTTTAATTGAAGATTTAAAAATTATGTGGGAGAAAGGTGTGGAAGTTTATGATGGGTATAAGAAAGAATGTTTCAATTTGAGGGCTATGTTGTTCGGCACAATTAATGATTTTCCAGCATATGGTAATTTATCAGGATATAGCATTAAAGGTCAGTGTGCATGTCCTATATGTGAAGATAGTACAAATTGGATGCGGTTGAAACATTGTAAGAAAAATGTATTTCTTGGACATCGTAGATTTTTACCTTATAGTCATCAGTATCGTGGGTGGAGAAATGCATTCAATGAAAAATCAGAGGAAGATAAAGCTCCTTTAGCACCGACTAGATATCAAATACTTGAAAAAGTACAATGTTTTACCAATAAATTTGGCAAACCTTTTGCGGGAGAGCTAGTCAAAACTGGATGGAAGAAAAAGTCAATTTTCTTTGAATTACCATATTGAAAGTCATTGTATATAAGACATTTCCTCGATGTGATGCATATTGAAGAAAATGTATTTGATAGTGTGATTGGTACGTTACTCAATGTTCCAGGAAAGTCTAAGGATGGCATCAATGCAAGATTGGACTTGGTCGATATGGGAATAAGAAATGAATTGGGTCCCGTAAAGAAAGGAAATCGCACATATGTACCTCCAGCCGCTCATACTCTATCTAGAAAGAAAAAAATTGTTTTGTGTAAATTTCTACACGAAGTTAAAGTTTCAGAAGGATACTCTTCAAACATTAAATATTTAGTTTGTATGAAAGACCTCAAGTTAAAAGGTTTGAAGACCCATGATTGTCATATTCTAGTGGAGCATTTGCTAATAATTGGTATACGTTCCATTTTACCTGAAAAAGTTCGACGAGCCATAACTAAATTATGTTTCTTCTTCAGGGAAATTTGTAGTAAAGTGATCTATCCTCATAAATTACCGACATTGTAGAAGGAAATTGTTGTTACTTTGTGTGAGCTTGAAATGTATTTTCCACCCTCGTTTTTTGATATAATGGTTCACCTTACTGTTCATCTTGTTAAGGAGACAACTTTGTGGGCCAACTTATATAAGATGGATGTATTTGATAGAACGATATATGAAAATATTAAAAGGGTACGTAAAAAGTAGAAGTCGATCAGAAGGTTGTATTGCTGAACGGTACATTGTCGAAGAAGCTGCTGAATTTTGTATTGAATATTTGTCCAATGTTGAATCCATAGGGCTTCCCATGTCTCATCATTCGGGAAGAATATCAGGAGAAGGGATAATTGGAAAGAGACTAATGACTATATCAAGGACAAAATGGGAGCAGACACAATTGTATGTTCTGCACAATGATGATGAGGTTCAACCGTATGTTACCATACACATGGATCAGTTATCTAGTTTGAACATGAATAGGAATCAAAATTGGGTAACTCGAGAGCACAATCGAAGTTTTATAACATGGTTAAAAAATTACATAAAGTCAAAGTTTGATATAGACCCCAGATCAATTTCATAGAGATTGAGGTGGCTAGCAAATGGTCCGAGTTTACATGTCTTTTCTTACACCGGTTATGTAATTAACGACTACACATTTTATACCAAAGAACAAGATGATCAAACCACTATGCAAAATAGCGGAGTCACTCTCGTAGCTGAAGCGATGCATATCTCAAGTGCAAAAGACAAAAACCCAATATATGCAAATCTATCATATTTTGGGGTTATCGAGCGCATACGGGAGTTAGACTACACAATGTTTTGTGTTCCCATATTTGATTGCAAGTGGGTCGATAATAATAATGGTGTTCGGATTGATGAGTCAGGGTTTTTGCTTGTCGATTTTAATAGGGTGGTATACAAAGATGAGACTTTTATTTTAGCGTCGCAAGCTCAACAAGTGTTTTATGTCACTGATTCTGCTGATGATAAATGTTCTTTGTCCTATTGACCAATAAAATAAGTGATGATAACAATAATGATGAAGATGTTGGTAATGATCTTTTCTTTGCAACATCATAACCACATGAAATTGATTCAACTGATGATGGTTTATATCTTAGAGATGATCATGATGAGGGAATTTGGATTAATCCATCGTTTCATATCGTTAATGGACAAACAAATGTGAATCCCACCAGGAAAAGAAGAAGGGCATCTTAATGTGTTTAATTGTTTTATATAAGCCATGTAATCTGAACTGAGTTCATTTAATTTAATTGTTTGATTTGCCAACATTGAGCATTTTAGTATTTAGCTTGAACTGTATTTGATTTTCTGCTTATACTTATTTTCTACTTATATTTAGCTTGATCTTAGTGTTTTATACTAAGTTCATGTAATTTAAGTGTTTGACCTTCTAGAACTGATTTTCTACTTATATTAAACTTGTAAAAGCTTTGTTTGAGTACTAGGAATTTTTCTTGAACTTGAACTGATCATCCCAATATGAGCTGATCATGTAATTTACCATTGATATATATATATAGGTATTTAACTAATTATTTAGATGAAAAAAAATCCAAATATAGGTATTTTACTAATTATTTAGCATTTTACAGAAACTGAACATATATTGTAATTTAACATGAACTAAACTGAACATAAACTTGTAATTTTACAGCGCTTTTGTCAATAAGCGCTATAAAAAGCCTTTAAACATAAAATGAGGAGGTCACATAACGCTTGCACATAATAAAACAAAGAGGCTTTTAAAGCGCTTGTTGAAAAAGCACTGTAAAAGGCTTTTAAAAAAAAATATGGAGGTCTTTTAAAGCGCTTGTTCTATAAGCGCTGTAAAATGGTCACATAGCTTGCGCATAATAACACAAAGAGGTATTTTAAAGCGCTGTAAAAGACGTTTAATAAAAAAAAATAAGGAGGTCTTTTAAAGCGCTTGTTCTATAAGCGTTGTAAAATGGTCACATAGCTTGCACATAATAAAACAAAGAGGTCTTTTAAAGCGCTTGTTGAAAAAGCGTTGTAAAAGACTTTTAATAAAAAAACAACAAGGAGGTCTTTTAAAGCGCTTTTTGGAAAAGCACTGTAAAAGGCTTTTAAAAAAATAAAATAAGGAGGTCTTTTACAGCGCTTTTGGACAAGCACTTTAAAAGGCTTCTAAAAAAATGCTGTAATAGGCTTTTAAAAAATTAAAATAAGGAAATCTTTTACAGCGCTTTTTCAAAAAAGTGTTGTAATAGGGTTTTATATATAACAGTAAACCGCTTTTGTTTCCTCTTCATTACGTAAACTTTCTATGCTTCAGTTTCCTCCTCCTCTTCATTGTCCTTCTCATTGCGAACCCTACTGTCCCTAAGAACCATATTGCCAACCATCTCCATTGCGAACCATCTCCATCTTTGTTACTATCCCTACGAACCTTCTCATTGAAATACGTAACCCTCATTACGTATTTCTGCGCACTCCTCTCGTTGTTCCTTCTTAAACGAAGCCGTAACCTTACGAACCCTACGTATTTCTTCGCACTCTTCATGTATTGTATTTATTAATTTTTTGTTGTCACTAAATGCATGTTGAACTTATACTGCTACGTACTTAGACTACTGCATGTTGAACTTGTTGAAGTTGTACTGAACTGCATGTTGAACTTGTTGTAGATAAATGGATTCCAACAAGGATTTTGATCGTCAAAATGAGGAAGTTGTCAACACTAAGACTTATGAAAATGAAGTTAAACGTGGTGCAACCATTATGCAAAATGTCATAAAAGCAAGAAGTAATGGCATAAAATTTGAGGTATACTATACTTTGTTTGCTGTTTATTTTTTTTTTATCTTTTTTGAAAGCACATACTTACTATATGAGTTTATTAGGTGGGATGGAATGAAAATGGCCAGCCAATTGAGCCCAAGAGTTCCATGTTTGTAAGTTATAGTGGTGCTATTGTTCGTCAGAATATCCCCATTACAATTGACGATTGGAGAGATAAGGCGTTGAAGGATGCAAAAGATAGACTGTGGACTGATATACAAGTAACTTTTTTACTCCACTTTTTTGTTACTTATAATTTTTTCCATTGAAATACTTTACTCAAACTATATCTTTATTTGGTTTGCAGACTACTTTTGATGTTGATGAGGTGAGAAAAACTTACGTGCTTAGAGTTGCCGGAAAAATAGACCTGTAACATTCTCTAAATTTATTATTTAAAAATCATTAGAACCTATCAATATTATTCAATATTAAATTATGTGTGATAATTATTTGCCTTGTTCGATTTTTGTAGTTGATAAAGTTATTAATAAGAATTATTTAAATATATGGGGAGTTTAAATATATAAGTAGAGATATATTATATGTACATGTGTTTTCTAGTGCAAGAAGAAATTGGACTAAGGGTTTGAGGCTTAGTGTGACCCAACCCACTTGAATGAGTATAAAAGTGGGCTATGTGTTTGTGTCTTGGTTTTTATGATCAAGGTTAACAAAAAAAAAAAGTGACATTTTATCCCTCTTATTCTTCATTTAGGCCCAACGTTTTCTAACCAACAATTTCCACTTTAAATTTCCCTTAAGTCCACAATTTCTGTATACTTACTAATAATAAACAAAATGGAATACCGAAACCCTAGCCACCATCACCTTCACACCTCATTTTCTTCGTGTATCCAAAGCTTGGAACTTCTTTTCCTTGTGAACAACTCCGCGGGGCTTAAAGCTTTGTACTAGGAAGAAAAGCGGCCAAGGTAAGGGCTTTTCCCCACACAAATTAGAGTTAGACCGTTGGTTGGATGACATAAAATAAATAATCGTGAATTACTTCTATTTTAAAATGAATAAATGTAGACTAATGGATTAAAATAATAAAACCCCAATTTTTGTTGACATTGAATTGTAATATATGACTTCTATGGAGTAAAGTATGAAATTTTATGCTATGTGTGACAAAATTATAGTTTTACGATGAATATGAAATAAAGTTTGAATTTTTACCTTAAATGTGATAAAGTTTTAACTTTCATTATGTATATGAGTTGGAGTTTGAATTTTCTTGTTATATATGTGGAAGTGTAATTTTTATGGCCTATATGATATAAAGTTTCTATTTTTATGTGTATGTGGTGAAAATCATAATTTTTATGATTATTTATCTATGAATATGTGATAATCATGATAAGGATGTGTGGTATGTGTTATTAGTGATATGTGAATAAGTGATTATTTTAAAAAATTTGAATGCATATGACATGATTCTTAGTGGGCTGTGTGGGAATATATCTCTTGATACTATATCATAAAGTCATGGCATATGCATCTTCGTGGGAGTTGCCTTAGTGGCAGGTTTGTTTTTCCCATTGGTATGGGTGACCTTTCTGTGTGGAAGTTGCCTTAGTGGCAGGTTTATATCCGGATCATATAGTTTTAGAAGCATGCATTATGCATATGCTTTGATATACAATTTACCGGTGTGCGCATTTTTTCTTTTAAATTGGAAGTTTTTACTTTTATATGTTTTGTGTTATTCTTCTATATGTTTAGCTTTGGTTTGATGTGGATGATGGAAAAAAACTGACCCTTACAACAACATTTTAGGTACTAATGAGTTCAAGGAGATTCAAGATTAGTTAATGAGTATTGACATGTGGCGAACGTGGGGTAAACATAGGTTTTTCAAGACAATTTTGTAATGATAGAATTGTCCAATATTTCTAATTTCTTTTTAATCGTTTGTCACAAACTTTTAGTATGTACTAGAATTGTAGAAATACGGAAGTGGTTCCCTTCCGTTATGAATAATTGCCTTTACTTTGTTTTAAATTTTGAATAAATATTTTCTTAATAATATTAAATAACGTACTTATTACTAATTATTTAAATGAATAAATGCTAAGTATTAAAAAAAAAATTAGTAAACTTTTCTAAACATTAAGCATTTTTTAAGTAACATTTTGGATTAAAAATCCGGGGCGTTACATTATGGTATCAGAGCAATAATTCTCGGACTTTTGGAGTGGGACACTTCGTTATTATTTGTTAATTGTTAATTATTTGTTAATTGTTAATTATGGTATCAGAGCATATATTTTAATTGTTAATTATTTGTTAATTGTTAATTGTTTGTTTTTTTAATGATTGGATTTTATTAACTACTTAAATTCCTATTATGTGTAACCTCTACGAATTTTTGTAATTAAATATAGGCCTTAAATTCCTGCCAATTGAAAATGGTTTTAATTTGATTCAATGCAATAATTGCTTTTGATTTTAATGACATTATGAATTTAATATTATCACGTTACGAAATTACTACTCATTATTTGAATATTTTTTTTGTTTTGTACGTTATGAATCTAATACTCGTGATTTAATGACATTATGAATTTATTACTCTTGATTTGAATTTTTTTTAAATAATTTTTTGTATGTTATGAATTTAATACTTCTCATTTAATAACTCTAGGAATTTAATATTGTGACGTTACGAATTTACTAATCATGATTTGAATTTTTATTGTTTGTATGTTATTAATTTAATTTTCGTGATTTAATTACATTATGAATTTATTACTCTTGATTTGAATTTTTTAAAATAATTGTTTATATGTTATGAATTTAATACTTATCATTTAATAACGCTATGAATTTAATATTGTGACGTTACAAATTTATTAATCATGATTTGAATTTTTATTGTTTGTTGTTATTAATTTAATTCTCGTGATTTATTGACGTTATGAATTTACTATTATGATTTTGTGAATTTACTACTCGTGATTTGAATTTTTAATAATTTACTAATCGTGATTTAATTTGACGTTAGGTAATAATTGTTTGTACATTTATGACATTATAAATTAATTGTCACGAATTCAAATTTTTTTTTTAATTTTAGAATCGTAAAATGATTAGTTTTATTTTGCAATAATGTGGAATTATTGTGTATTGATTTGGATTGACTTGTTTTGAAAATATACAATAATTAATTGGTCTCCACTTTAATAATGAAGTTATTAGCTACAAGAGAGCCAATCTGATCAACCATTGGGTCGTCATATTTTGTGGAATGAAGCTCCTGTAAATAAAGATGGAGTTGTTGATAATGAAAATATACAAAAAGTGATACAACTTTGTGTAAGTATATTATCACTTTAATATTTTTTAATATTGTATTTTAAAAATGATATTGAACTTATCTTTTTAATCCTACGAGTATTTTAGGAGAATCTATAACAAAGTTCGGAAAATCAAGAGGACAGCAAAGTTAGTTGCAGGGACATACTCGGTAAAGTATTTAATGTTCCTGAATATTCCAGCCGCGTGAGGGGGAAAGGATTTGGCGTAACTCCAAAAAGCTATTTTTCACAAGAGAAGCGCACAAATCCATTTAATGAGGAAGTATTAGAGAAGCTCAAAGTCCTAACAGAGCAAGTGGCACTTTGGTGAAGACGAATAAAGAAAAGCAACTACTGGATCAGCTCCAACGTGAAATACAAATGGAGAGTGAAAACGCTAGTTGCAACATTGGTCTTAAAAGTCTTCCCGAGGTAATTAATTACTTTATAAAATAAGAAATTCATTCAACCTAATTGTTTCACATACTTATGTATTAACCATTGATTTAGGGTGTCTCTCCTTGCGTGCTATATTTATCCTCCCCTACTCATCGCAAGATTGGAAAAGGAACATTGTACAATACTTTGGGAGAAGTATTGCACAACACTCCGATCCCTGCCGACCATGTCAAAGTATCACCCGTGATTGCTTTGGAACCAAATGCACCGTTGCCTATATCGAACAACGATGGAGATATGAAGTATTTGGGAGAAGCAATAGGTAGTTACGTGGCATGGCCCGAACATCATGTTTCCCTTGATAAGGTATGTTTAATTGATATGTATATTTAATTGCACGATATATAATTATGATTGATTATATTTAATTGCTGATTTTTTCTGCTGTTAACTTTAATTTTACATTTATTTAGATTCCGACAAAGTCTAAAGGGAATGACAAGAACATTCCCCGCAATGAGTCAGTCACGTCACCGGAAAAGGTTTGTCGCATTTATTCTGGAAGGTTTGTCATTTTTTCAGATTCAATTAACTAACAAACTGATTAACCTCATTTTTTCAGATTTAATCAAAACCACCTGCACAGCAAACCACCTGCCAGAATAAAGTCGCACCACAGCTGGATGTTCGTGGTAAAAATAAAGCTGGCAAACTTCAAAAATTGGAGGGTAATAAATCTGGCAAACTTCAAAAACTAGAGGGTAACAAAACTGCCAAAGTTCAAAATTGGATCGGGGAAAATCAGTTGCTGCTCCTAAAATAAGTCATCCATTCAAAATTGGGTCGTGTCTTGACATACAAGAAAAAACGAATATGGACAGCAACAATTCACGCATCATAAGCATGGATAAAGCTATTTTCGGAGATGAGTATGAAGAACTATATACTTGAAAAGAAGCACATATACAAACTTCTCAATCATAAGGAGCTGAGTGCTACTGTCATCAGCTTATACATTAGGTAAAAATTACTTTTAATTGCATTTATTGGTAATTAATCTAATTTGAAATTTTCATTGAAGGTTTTTGTATGAGAAGTTGGTGTGCACGCGCAAATTGTCAGATAGATTTTCATTCTTGTCTCCGCATAAGCTTTCAATGTTTAAACTCGATCCAGTTAATGTAAAGAAATATGTTGTAGATATCCTATTGGGAAATACAGAGAAGGATAATGTAAAGAAATATGTTGTAGGGCACATTAGGTGCTATTTGCAATCAATGCGACTTCTGAAGTTATATATTATTTAGATCCCCTGCACGGCCAATACAACAATCACTCGGATATAAAGACTATCTTCGACACGTAAGTAATATTCATTTATTTATTATATATATATATATATATATATATATATATATATATATATATAATGTGTTTGTTAATGCTATAATAATCACATTTATTTATTTGATAGTACTTTACCGGTTTTCCGAGCTCAAAGGGGTGCTACATTGTCGAAGCAAAAGTCAAATTACATCACATGGATTCCAATAAAGGTTTGAAATATATGCCTTTAAAATTTTATTTACAATCAATGTACAAATATTTATTGACTTATATGTTTCATTTTATAGTGCCCTCGTCAAACTAACAACATAGACTGTGGGTACTATATATTGCGATTCATGAAGGAGATTGTTGATATGAATCAAACTATAATCTCAGAAAAGGTACGATATTTTCCTTATATTTTGATTTTCATATATAAACTATGTATATATTTAATTCTAACTTATTTATGTTCAAATTTTATACCGCTCAATACTTTGACAATTCCAGTCCAACATACTCTGAAAGAGATCTAACTGAAATAAAGGAAGAGTTGTGTCAGTTTGTGATCGAAATGAAGATTATTTGATTTGTTGGGAAATTGGCATGTTGCAAGGTTGTGAATATGTAAATGTATATAGTTATGTGCTGGTTGTGTCAATATGTAAATATGTAAATGTAAATTCTGTTGTTGTGAACTGATTGTTGATTCTGTGTTGATTGTTGTAAATTCTGCAACTTATATAAATATGTAAATATGTAAATGTAAATGTAAATTTTGTGTTGATTGTTGTAAATTCTACAAGTTATATAATTTTGTTGTTGTGAACTGATTGTGTCAATATGTAAATGATTGTGGATTGATTCTGGATGAAAATGATTTTGGAAAAAGATAAAAAGACAGCGCTTTCTTAAAAAAATGCCATAAAAACCTCAAACAAGCGTTATTTTAAAAATTCCATTTACAACGTTTTTTTAATAAAACTAGATTAAGAATCCACCTATTACAGCACTTTTTCAAAAAAGTGATGTAAAACGTGCATAGAAATGCACCTATTACAACGTTTTTTTTTTAAAACCCGCTGTAAAACTAGTACAACAACCTGCGCGTTTTTATAATGGATTTACAGTGCTTTTGAAAAAAGCGCTGTAAAACTAATAAAACAAGCAGCGTGCTTTTAGAAGGGATTTACAACGCTTTTCAAAAAAGCGCTGTAAAATAAGTATAACAAGCAGCGTGTTTGTAGAAGGGATTTATAGCACTTTTCAAAAAAACGCTGTAAAATGAGTATAACAAGTGCACAATATATCCACCTATTTTACAGCGCTTTTTTATTTTAAAGAGCGCTGTTGTATCTTTTTACATCGCTAGATACTACAACGCTTAATTTTTTGAAAATGCGTTGTAAAATGCGCTTTTTCCCGTAGTGTGAGACAAATAGTATAGTTGTCATCATATTATATCATTGAAATTTAAGATGTATATTGGAGTTAAAAACCTAGCTTATATATGAAAAATATATTGGATGACACATAACATACTCCATAATAAAATATAAGCACAATTTGGTCAAAAACATTGATGTATTTACAAAAATATCTATACACACAACAGTTGACCATAAACATGTCAAAACATACTATAATTATAAATAGAATTAAAACTCAAAGATGTAAACTAAAAAAAAGGTAAAATTTCTCACACATTTTGCTTATCTAAAAGCACGTAAAATTAACATACAAAGAAAAGTTGCATAGAGACCAAAGTGTATGTGCCATTGTTTTCTAATTTCAAAATAAACATAAACAATATATGATATAGAATGTATTGGCATTTTGGCGACTATATGAAAAATATATTGGATGACACATAACATACTCCATGATGAAATATAAGCACAATTTGGTCAAAAACATTGATGTATTTGCACAAATATCTATATACACAACAATTGACCATAAACATGTCAAAACATATTGTAATTAGAAATAGAATTAAAACTCAAAGATGTAAACTAAAAAAATATAAAAAATTTCACACGTTTTGCTTATATAAAAGCACGTAAAATGAACATACAAAGAAAAGTTGCATAGAGACCAAAGTGTATGTGTCATTGTCTTCCAATTTCTAAATAAACATAAACAATATATGATACAGAATAATTTATACAAATTTTTATAAATTGTTGTTATTTATATATTTCTTGAGAAGCATTTAAAAGGACCAATATATTAATTGTAGTTAAAACCATCAAAAAATTGTTACCAATAATGATTTAGGAGCAATGAGTATTGATTAACTAATATTGATTGTACTTTAATTTGTAACTCATTGCACATGAATAATTATACATAATATTATATGCTAAATAGTAATAATAAATAAAAAAAGTGTGTTAAATCAATTTGGAAGTGGAATAATAAGAGGATGGAAGAAGGAGGATGAAAGAGTGTCTTTTAAATGTGTCATATGATTTTTGTTGAGGTGTCAATATTTGAATGAAATGGCATAATATTAGATGATGTATCACAATAATATGTGAGAGTCTATTTTAATATATTATAATAGATTGTAGGTAGGGTTAGTTTATAAATAAATTACTGATTGAAGTACGTGTGATGAGGGAGTAGAATAAATAAAATACTGATTGAAGTATTGATGAAAATTAGAATTATTGTTTAGAAATAAGTATTTTTTGATTTAATTACAGTTTTGGTCCTTTTATTTTTATCAATTCACGGAATTGATACCCCTATTTTAAAAGTTGATAGTTTTGGTTTCTCTCTCATATTTTTTAACTAAAAAATAACGATTTGATATATTTTAAATGACACAAGATGCAATTCCATGATATAGAATCATCTAGAAATATTAATTATTCATATGTTATTAATTAAATTACAAATATAAAAAATTTCCGAAGTTGAAAGTTATGTTTTTACAGTGTTTTATTTTGATTTTATGTGTTAATCATTTTACATCATCGTATTATATGTCATGTTATTTAAAATATGTCACTGTTGTCATTTTTTAGTTAAAAAATCGTATAGATGAACCAAAACTATCGACTTTATAATAAGGGGACCAATTTCGTGAATTAGTAAAAATAGAGGGACTAAAACTACAACTAAACTTAAAAAAAAAGTATAATTTTGATGAGGGAAGATCCAAAACTATTCATGACGATGTTAACCCCCTCTTAATTTACATTGATATTTGATTTAATCAAAAATTTAAATTAATCATTTCATAATCAAAAGATCAATTGTCGCTACTTCATCATAAGAAACAAACAAAAAATATTTTAAATTACTAAACTGAAAAGTTAACTAACCCAATTTAAATTAATCATTTCCAAGCAACATAACATCTATTTACTCAAAGAAGCACAAATTAATTGAAAATTTCTTACATCAGGGATCTTGAATTTGTCAACTTCCCTCCTCATCTATTGTACCAATTTGTAATTTTAAATAAAGTTTCTTACTAAATGCTTTTTAGACAAAACTAACAAACAAGATGCCACTAAACGATTCATGACATATAAAAAAAAAACTAAAGTCTCACACGAAATAGAGGTAAGGTTAGGACTTCATAAAGAGAAGCAATTCTCCTTTATAATTTAGTTTTATAAAGATGAGTTAGACTTAAGATAAAAATCTAATATAACATAATGAAAGAAAGTGCAAAATTAATAGTATTTTTCTCTTTGAAAAAAACTCGGAGTAATGCTTTGATTTGTATACAAATATCAATAGTCATGAAGTTCTTACAATCCCATTTTAATAGAAAAAAATTAGGTGGATCGTGTCTCGAGAGTTCACCCAAGTTAGGATAGACCGCATTGTTTAAATATCACACTTACACTTACATAATTCTCACGAAGGAGATCTTACCTTAGAACAGAATTTCAACTCGTGTTGTTGTAAGATTGTTGTAAGATATAAGTCACCTCTTTACCAACCGAACCGTCTTTCTATGTCAACCCTTCCAATTTTTAAATTAAAAATAATTAATGAGCCACTTATTGGGACTATAAAGAGAGATCAAATAGCATAATCAAAATCATTTCAAGTGTGTACATAGTTGTCTCACCTATACTTCAGTTTCCTTACTCTCCTTCTTATTGAACCATTTACAAACATGGTGACACCAAGAGAGAGCCTCTAAACAGCATTAAATGCAAGAACCATAGGCTCAGGAAACGAAACAGTAGTTTTATGTCATGGGTTTGGAACAGACCAGTCTTTATGATTATGCCAAGTATAATTTCTTTGAACCTTATGCTGATGAGTTAATCACTCTTATGGAGAGATGGATCTTAAATGTATCACTTTTGTTGGACATTATATGTCTGCTATGATAGGTTGCATTGCTTCCATTAAAAAGCCTCAATTCTTTAAGAGAATCATTCTTGTTTGTGCTTCTTCAAGGTAGGTACTCTCATCTTTACCTATAGATTATGCTCTCTCTAATGTTAATGAAGATACTTACAGTAATTCAATATATAATTTGTTAAAACTCTTGATTGTAATTGGTGAAATGAAATCTCATATTCATGCCCTACAAAATGTGTATTTGGGTATAAGTGTTTGATAAAAGTAATTTTAGTGTTTGATAAACGTAATTTTAAATGAATTAATTTTGTAGAATTGAATTTGAATTGGAACTTTATAATTAGATTTTTTTATCCTAAAATAAAGTTTGACGTAAAATTTAGTTTTAAATTAGCAACCGGACATTAAAACTACTTTTTAGTATTTTGTAAGCAAAACAACACGAGAAGTATTTTAATTTAATTTATTGTTTCAAATAGATCGGTTGTCATTGTATTGTGTCAAGTTAGTCTTTACGTTTAAAATCATGATTCATTTTTCTTCCATGTAAGTTATAAAAAGTTTTACTTGACCATTCAAAAAAGTAAATTATGTTTTTAATTTTTCATAATAACGTCTCTATTTACCATTTAATCATAATTACGATTACAATATCTAATCTATCAATATTATAATTATCCTTTTCAGTTTTTATCTAATTTTGATGTCATTATTGTCAATGAGGGTCTAATTATAGTAATGAGTTGTAAAACATTTTTCATATGTAGTACACTAGCAAGCAGACGTACACTAGCGTGCTTGTCTGCTCACTTTTTTCAGTAGAAATTCATTATGGAAGTTGAAAAAATTATATGATCATTTTTATAAATAAAAAAATATTTGATTGATAATGAAAGATAATGGTGAATAAAATAGTTTAAACCAAGAGTAAAATTGGAAGAAAAAATGTTTTACTAAAATTTGACATCTTTATATATATATATATATATATATATATATATATATATATATATATATATATATATATATATATATATATGCTTAAATATATGACTGGTCTTGCAAAAACGTAGTTTTTTAGGTTTAGTCCATGTAAGTTTTTTGTTTTGAATTTTGTCCTAAATATTTTGGTTTTGTTTTTTGTTTTTGTTCTTTTGTTTTAGTCCCTACATAATTGGTTTTTATTGAATTGGTTCATGCAATTCTTTATATCTTTAATAATTGAGGGACTAAAATCAAATATTATATATATTTCAAGGACTCATTTCAATGAAAACGGCTTTTACAAGGACTAAAACAAAAGAAAAATGACAAAAAAGCAAACAAAATAATATTTACAAGTGTCGAGTATGGCTCACAGCTAGTATCAAGTTGGTAGTTTAACCCAACTGTTTGTTGTGGGGGCAACTAGATGTGCGGGAGAAGATAGCTCCTCGCGGTATGATTCAAGGGTACTGTTGTAATATGGGTCTTATTATTACTATTTAAACACAACTTGTACTTTGTAAACCTTAATTTGTTCATCTAATAATATAGAACTACAACTGTTCTATAGTCAGAAACGCATGCATCATTGGTCCAACTTCGTTACCAAACGTCTTGCATTCCTATTTGCGATTTCTCTCTTTATTCTTTTAAGATCGTCTTGTGGTTCTAACAATTGGTATCAAATGACGAGTAACTCTGGTGCGAAATTTGAAGTGGCATGGTTCCACGAAATGGACAACTTCACATTAGGAAAAACAAAGGTTAAGGATCTGTTTGCAAACACGACATAAGTTGATTGGATGGAGATGAAGGATAAGGCCGCAAGCATGATTTTTTTGTGTGTATCAAATGAAATGATGTATCATATCCTAGACCTAATATCTCCAAACGAGGTCTAGGAAAAATTGGAAAGTCAGTATCATTGCAAAACGCTCACGAACAAACAGTTTGCAAAGCAACAACTGTATAGGGCGAAGATGTATTAAGGATCTGATTTGAGGTTGAAATATTTGATACCTATTTTGATGTATCATACCAAATATTTTGATGTTGAAATATTTGATACCTATTTTGACATATTGAATTTTTCTTTTTCCAAAATAGCCTGAATCCATTTTATGAATTTATTTATTTTTCTATATTTTAATTTATATTTGTTTTTTATTTAGTGGCTAGAAGTAGATGTCGAGATGGTTCAATTATTTGTTTGGGGGAGGATAGAGTTCAACCTATTGCATCTACGAGGAAGAGAGTTGAACAAGCTCGTGCAGGTATATCTAGGATGCAAGAGGGGTCATGGGAGCAACATCCCATAGAGCAGCAACATATCGAGGAAGATCATATTGAACAACAACGTACAAAGGATGAGCATATGGAGCAAGGTCAGGTGGAGCCGAAGCATGGCTTCCTTGGAGAACCATATGTTACATCCTTATTGAGATCATATGAGCTCCATGTTGCAATTAGGTTGTGGCTAGGAGAGGTAATTGGTTTAATAATTAGAGTTATTTAATTATTTAACTACATAATTTTTATTTATTTTTAAAAGCACATAATTATTTCTTGATGTATCATTAAAATATTTATTATACTGTATTGTATATGCAGGATTGTGGTGCGTTGAAGGCAGCCACGCATGGTCTTAAAATTAAGAAGTTTAAGTTTAATAGCTTGCCCCAATTTGTAGAGGCGTGAATTGAAGGATCAAATTTGGAGCAGTTGATTGACTACTCCTTGACGATGGTTGACTATAATCTTGTATCAACATTTGTTGAAAGGTGGCATCGTGAGACTAGCTCGCTTCACTTTCCTTTTAGAGAGATGATTGTCACTTTAGATGAGAGTTATCTTGGATATTCCTATCATAGGTCATTTATTTTCCTCACCTATTGATATGAATGTTGATATGGCAATATCGACAGCAATGGAATTATTAGGGGTGTCGTATGGAGATATCTTCGCACACACTCGATCAACTAGGGATGCTCATTTCAAATTGAAGTAAATAAAGGATTAGGTTTCCTGAAAAATATGAGGAGAGGCAAATATCAAGAGGCTACGAGGGCTTGCCTTTTTCATTTGGTTAGGTGCTCTATTCTTGTTGATAAAGGCCAGACTCTAGTGGATGCAAAATATTTATTTTTATTTTGCGATATGGTGAACTTTGACAATTTGGGATGGGCCAGACTCTGTTTTAACTATGTTGTATGACTCCCTTGGTGACACAAGTAGACATAACACTAGACAGATTGAAGGATATATGACCCTTTTATTGGTATTTTATTTTAATTTTTTTGTTCATATTATATTTTAATTATATTTTTATTTAACATTTATACTTGTACTTTTATTTTTGTTACAGTGTTGGATATATGAAAATTTTCCGACCCTCTATATAAGGGGGACTCTTAACGTGTTCCTGTTGGGCATTCTCATTTTTCTCGATGAACTAGTAAACATTCATAGCCTGGTGGAATTGAAGAATATCGACAAAGGTTTGATGCACTAATGGTTGGTGATGTCATTTGGACACCTTGTAAGGATCACAAATACACCCATCCTTTTGATATGGTGACGTTGTTCAACTATTTTTGATGGTGTGACACGGTCATGCTATACTTTCTGGAGAGGTACTAGTTTGGATATATATAGAATATTCCACCTTCACCTCTTATTAACCACCATCTAGTGTAGACTACCATTTACGAGCAGACATGTAAGCATTTCATAGGCCATCCAACGCATAGCAGTTCCAACAACTTACCTAGGTGAGTGTGTCGAGGGATGTCTAGAGTGGTTTATAGGGTCTCACACCCTCGTTTCATTCCTATTCCACCTCCAATTCCTACACATCTAACTCATGCACCTCCAGCTTCCGACCATGAAAGGAGATTTCATATAATTGTTGATTATCTGATGAATAGTTTGAATTATCTTAACCTAGATGATCCAGTTTATGATTTTGTTTCTCATGCCTTACGCTTAATACAGGGTGGATCTATGGATCATTCTAGACATATTATTAGACTTATTTAATACTTTTTGTCTGTAGTTGTTAGTTGATACTTGGTAGACTTGTTTATACCACTTATTTGTTATGTTGGATGATAACCGTAAGACCCTTAATTTTTTAAATCCTAATGTATGCAATTTTAGTATTTCTTTATACCGAATTGCTGAGGCATTTAGCCAATTTTATTTTGTTAGAGTTTGTAATATGTTTAATATATGTGTGTGTATATATATATATATATTTTTTTTTTTGATACCCAGTTAAAATTATTTGTCGAAGAATAATTTATTTATGTTACGAAGAATTTCATACCGGGCAGTTTTTCTTAAAAATATCTCTGGTTGCTGAAAATTTTATTTGTCAATTGAGTTACGACGAGAGTAGATATTTTTATCAAAATAAGTTGAGATGTGAGTGAAGTGATGTGTGTAAGAGTATTTAGATATTTGTTGGTTTGATTTAATTATAATATATATATATATATGTGTGTGTGTGTGTGTGTGTGTGATAGTGGTAGTGGTAACCGTGATGGGCCACGAGATGATGCCATGTGAATAGTTGGTTCATCTTATCCTTGCGGGGATTTTCGCGTCGTGCTGATCTGTGAGAGATTGCACTCTTGTAAGTCGTGCTAATCTCTGAGCGATTGCACGCATAGAAAATTGTGTTGGTCTGTGAGAGGCTGTACGATAGTAAATTGTGTTGATCCGTGAGAGATTGCACATTGATAATTAATACTGGTCTGTGAGAGGCTGTACAATTATGATTTACGCCCTTCGAGGAGGGTTTTGGTTTGGGATTCCGGAATCATGTGCATTGGCATATACGCATTACATTAGGGTGTTTGGCACGCGAGTCATGTTTAATATACTGTGATGGTTGTATATACATACTCGGTTGTTGTTTGTAATTGTGCCGTAATTGATGAGTGTGATTGATTGATTTTGTGTGGTAAGTGTTGAATGATTGCGAAACGTTGTCGAAACTGAAATCTGCAAATTTTAGCAGTTGTATTCAGCTACAAGCAGTGTGTAGTCGAATACAGATATTCAATTTTGCTACTGACTTGTGAAATAGCAATGTATTCGTTGGTTAAGACCTACATTCGAAACTGAAATCCAATTTGAATTTCATTCACTGGTTAAGACCTACATTTGTCTCATTCCTAACACCTCAGATTCACGTTTCACTAGTCAGTTTCCTACATACTTCGCAACTCTGGACAAACCCGAAAATAATTTTCCTACATCTGCTGCCAACATTCATTCTGATACTTCTCAATTTCGCTGCGTCCTTTATTTGCAGCTTGATGATTATCTTTTCATTATAACGGGTCAAACACATTGTATTTACTCCATCACTTTTCCATTTATACAAACCTTACATTTCTACCTCGAACCTTGATACATCTTCATTATTTCGAAATCATTACTTAGCTTACTCTTGTATATCTTTTTCCAAAGGTTGCTCTCTCCTTTGACAACCACAATTGGTACACACCATTGTGCGTCATATCCCAAATATCATCCAACTTAACTTGATTTTCTTTTTGTCTTTCCTCTTACTATTAAACTTTTCTTCCTTCAGATAAGCTTGTCATCTTGATCTTTAAGAATTTCTTCAACATTTCAACAAAATCTTAATTCCTCCAAATTTTCACACTTCCTATGAAATATTCTACATCTGAAATATATCTCAAAACACCTTTCACCTCTACCGTCATTCAATCATCCATGTGGTCGACACCTAGAGTCCTTTATTTTTCTTAGCTCATTTGCCATTATACTTCATCTTGCTTCATTATAGTGATGTTAATAAATCAAGCCTTACTAGTTCCCACCAAACTTTTTTATTTCATACTCAATTCTTCCCTATCAAACAAACATTTAACTCTTTTGATTGACGAACACAATAATGTACCCCTATGACATGCATTCAAGTAGTGCCTTTGAATTCTTTGGTGTACTCTTCTAACAACAATGTCTGATTTTCGAATAGGATAATTCATTTCATGAATCCTTAATTGACATAAGCTACAAACCCATGTGCTGCTCCAACAAGTTTTCATGGGACGTTTTCCAAAAATTGGGTTCACTCGCTGAATTTTTCTTATTCATTCTCAATCTTCATCGAGGTACAAACTGTAAGAGTTCCAAACAATCGAACGTAAATCCTCAAACAGTCGAACGTACATCCTCTAACCGCCTTAGTAATCTCACTAATGAAAACTCTTCTAATCATAACACAACATTTTTAGTAAATCCTCAAACACTTCCATCCATAACATGAATTATTTATCACTTGCCCACCTCAACTCCCTCGATCATACAAGTTTAAGGTGTCACTTGGTCCTCCACCCAACCTTGCGGATTTTAAATCATTGCCTTAAAGATCAACCATCTTAGGGTCCCAAATCAAATCTTGATTCATCCCTCTAACTTATCAAAATATTCACACTCTCCTAGTGTTTACCATCCTTTAATAGACACTCTAAGCTTACATTGCAACAATCTCTAAGTATTCCTGTACTATGTACTTCCAATTCCACTTAATAGTAACATGTGGTTCAATACATCAAGTCTTAACTCCTTATGTTTACCCAAACACCACTCAAAATTCACACTTACGCGTCAATAGTTTCATCTACAATCACTATTCATACTTATTATCTCCTAAACCACACAGAGATTTGTTACTTACCAACAAAATATATAGTCTCACTCTTATAATCGTCATGAGATTCATACTTTACAATCTAAGTCACGAATCTAGTTTAACTCGAATGCTCGACCTTACCCCTCAAGGTATCGACTATTCCTCACATCTTCCATTATCTAAGCAAGGTAGTATTCACCCCTAATGTGTAGCGCACCTTAACTTCAATACAAGCCTCCTTAGTTGACACATAAGCACCAACTGCTATTCCAAATGGAAGCCTCCTTTTCTCAACAATTCCATGGGGTTCACATCTATTTGACAATTATCAAACTTCACCCAGTCTCGTCCTGAAATCTACCAAGAAAACATCTAATACTTTTCTTAAAAAAAATCTCCATTTAGATCTTTACTTGAAATCCATTATCGGTCTAACGTTAATACATCCATACCCATCATCTTCGAGTTAACACCAATAGCATAGCCTCTGTATCCTTGGAATCACTTCATAAATCCCATGCGGCCATGATTCGCTTCAACCTTGTCTTTCCCAGACCGATGCGTTTATGGAATTCAGAGACACTCGTCGACCAAAGTCGACTAATGTTCTATGTTTTAACGACTTTTCCAACTAAACTGCCACAGGGCACGCTGTTTCGTATAAGAAACAATAAACTACTTAAGCATATCATGCTTGACCCAAGACAGCAAAACACAAAGTACACGTGGACTCCAGTCACTTGATACCCCTAACCTCGACTCTTGATCAGCTTAGGACACCCAAATCACAACCCCAAAGAAATTTAAACCAAAGCTCTGAGACCACATTGTAACACCCCGATTTTAACAGTGCGAGTGTATTTTTTTTTTCAAAAATAAATTGATAAAACCAAATTCATAAATAGAGAAATACTTTTGGATAAAATATTTAAGTCGTAACACAACGACAAAGTCAACAATCCTTACAAACAGCGGAAATAGTTTTTGGAACGAAAATCCAAAATATCCAAATATACAAGACTTCGGATAAAATTATTTGTTTCAAATACATAAGTTCCATTTTTACAATAACAACCTTGAAATAAGAAAGGGAAATAAGTAAAATTCTTAAATAGAACCCTAAGCTGATCATTAATCTATCTGAGGGTGACTGGGTACTGAGAATCCACGAGCGGCATCAAGCCCTAATGCTTTTAGTCACAGAACCAACCCATCATTGTGCCACGCCTTAGAACGACCCTGGTTTTCATCTGAGGGAAAAGCCCAGATTTCCACAAAATTGTAAAGGGTCACCAACCGAAATTAACAAATACCACATAGCATTTAAATTTTAAATGTACAAAATCACCTTTTCACTTAGCATACGTCTAGAAAGGGTTTGCATATGCTACACATGCATAAACAAGGTTGAAAAATGAAGTTTTGGACCAAACTGCACTGTCGTATTCGAATACATCATATCTGTATTCGAATACAGATGCGAAAACATCAGAAAAACAGCACAAACAGCACTACTGTATTCGAATACAGCCTATTTGTAGTCGAATACAGTTGGGAAAATAGTAAAAAGTCCTGCACTTTTTGTATTCGATTACAACCCCCTTGTATTCGAATACAAATGCGAAGACAGTGGCAAAACTTTGAGATTTGTATTCGATTACAACCTCCACGTAGTCGAATACAAGTGCGAATACGCAAGTCAGAGGCAAAAACAATGTATCTGTATTCGACTACAACCCTGTTGTATTCGAATACAGTTGGAAAAACAACAGATTTTCAGTTTTGAAACACTTCAAAATCATTATAACACTTTCAATACCAAATCAATCAATCACCAGCATCAAATACAACACAGTCACACACAACAATCAAGTATGTATACACCACCATTATCATATTATCAAACATGACTCACAACACAGTCACACACAACAATCAAGCATGTATACACCACCATCATAATATTATCAAAAATGACTCGAGTGCCAAGCACCCTAATGCAATGCGTATATGCCAATGCATATGATTCAGGAATTTCACCAAAACCCTCCTCGAAGGGGCGTAAATCATAATTGTACAGTCTCTCACAGGCCAATACTAATTACCGAGGTGCAGTCTCTCACAAGCTAGCACGATTTACTAAAGTGCAATCTCTCACAGATTAGCACGATGCGATAATCCCCGTGAGGATAAGATGAACCAACAATTCACATGGAATCATCCCGTGGCCCATCCAGTCACCATGTACTATGAAATGCATGAGCATACTCTAACTCGTAACACCACAATCATTAAGTAAATGCAGCTATTAAAAGATTCTCCATTTTTAATGCTCATTTAACATTAATGATTCTCAAATTTAACATAGAGCATACTCAACGCATATAATCCTCAAATCACATGAAATTGAATTCACAATTCACATTGAATTTAAATCACCATATACACCAATCTCATCAATTCATTTTACACAATAACCACACACAAATTGCATTTATTCAAAATCCCACATCTTTAAACATAAAGTGAATTTCAACATTCATGTTATTACCCATGAACACATCAATCACACCAAGCAAAAATCACCATCACCCACACCTCAAAACATATTAAATTCAATTTAACCATTTCACCCATAAAATACATTAAATTCATTTCCCCCAAAACTACACCTCAAACCCACCAAATTTATTTTCCAAAAATTTCAACCATAACACACCAAATTAAAACTCAAAATCATTAAACATAAACCACCAAATTTCTTTTCCACAACACACATAAATCACATTAAATTCCTTTTCCCCAAATTCACACATAAACTCCATCAAAATAAACTCCACAAATACACATATAGAGTCCTATATGCAAGCTAAAAATTTGGAAGGAGCTCTTACCTCAACGATAGCTTTAACAGCCAATTACGGCACCGCGATTAATTCCGGTAAAAACCTCACTTGCGACGTCGCTTCCAAAGTTAGCTCACTAGCACCATAATGTGGCAAGGAGCAACTTTCCCTTCTGTCACTTCGTGAGATAGAGCTCAGAAGTCGAAGAAAAGTGGAGGTTTACGTTTGGTGGTTTTGAAAACCACCAACACGGTTTTCTTTTCTTTGAAGCAGAAGAAGAAGAAGAAGAAGAAGAAGAAGAGGGAGGAGTTGTTTTTCCTTTGATTCCTTCACTCACACACACACACACACACACACACAGATATATATATATATATATATATATATATATATATATATATTAACTTACTAAATATATATATATTAAACCAACCCACAAATAATTACAACTCTCATACACATTATTCACATCTCCAATTATTTTGATAAAAATATCTATTCCCATTGCAGCTCAATTGATAGGTAAAATTTTCAGCAACCAGAGATATTTTTAACTAAACTGTCCGGTATTAAATTATTCGTAACGTCAAATTATTTCTTGTCAAACTCTAACAAAATATGCTTTTGGTATTTAATTCACAAAATGAATTAAAATTGGGCTAAATGCCTCAGCAATTCAACACCAAATATCATAAAATTGCATAAATTAGAGTTTAAACTTAAGGGTCTTACAATTAATTTCTATTATTTTTTAGTTTCGAAAACTGTTTTGAAAAATTAATATATGTCACCGAAGATATTATTGGGTTGAGTCGCGGACTAGGTCGCTCTCTTTAAGACGTTTCGCGCCACTGCCCAAATTGTGAAAGGCAGACTATCAACCACGAAGTCCCTAGGATAAACCAGCTCAGATTCACTGTATTAGAGTTCCACGGCACCGTAGAAAACCGTTCTAGAATTACACCTAATTCGACAGTCAATAATGGTTGCCACTCTTAATATGGCACTGTGACCACTCGAAAGAAATAGAAGAAGAGAGAAGGGGACAAGTAGAGAAAACTCTCATATTTCAGAGAACTTTTGGTGTTATTTTTCAACTCAGTAGAACCCTCTATTTATAGAGGAAATTTGCAACTGGATGAGAGAAAAAGGTGGGATCCATCAGACTAGATCCACTGAAACGTGCTTTCCGAATTTGTCTAGGTTTTTGACTAGGCAACGAGCTGATTCATGAGTCCATAACATAACAAAAATAGTTAGGGTTTGACCGGGCAAACTGATGTGCAAATCGGGGGAAGGAATTGACCAAATCAGATGTTGAATTTTGACTCGGTGGAGGGTAGACACGTGTACACCGTATCAATGAGAGAATAACACATGCATTTATAAAAAATAATTTTTAATTCCGAGCCGAGCCGAGCTGAACGGCGGCGGCGCATGTGTGTGGTGGTCTATTTGCATGCGTTCTTACCCCTTCACACAATTGGGGTAACCCTTGGAACACACCCCAATTGCCATACCTCCACATTATAAACACTACTAGTGTGTTATCCCTCCTATGTGGGACTTCCGTTTTTTTTCAATTCACACCAACTATTAATATCATCATCATTTCCAACGCTATCTTATCATCATTTCCAACAATTTCCTTGTCCACTTGTTGACGGAATAATGACCATGATTCTTCAGTCCAACCAAGTAATGCTAAAATAGCCCGAAAACCACAATTTCCATCTACCTTAACATTAATTACATCCTCAATGTATGGATTAATAAATGGAAGAAATTGATTCAAAAATTGTATAGATTTTTTCTTCATGATTTCTGAGATGGTTTCATTCCTAACTTCTAAGATGATTGTTTACATGGCTTTTGAGATGGTTGATTTTTTTTAGCTTTGAGATATGTCAACATGCTAAAAAAATGAAAGATAACGATGGACATCATATTCCTTCAACTTCTTTCTCTTATTAACTCCTACTTTTGTTTTAACTTTATTAGGTGGTGGACACATAGATGTTGTATCTGGCAATGCAAGTTCATATACCATACTCATGAATGTCCTTTTGCCAATAACATCTTGTGATTGAAACCTTTTCTACAATGCACCATCCCAATTGACGTGTTCAACTCCAATTCAGGCTCTTCTTCAAGATTAGCCTTCATAGATAGTTTTCTCCAATGAAAATGAATTGTGTTCAATGGGATAAGAATACCATTGATCTTATAATATGATAACTCACAAGCACAAGATAATCCATGTGTTGTTCTTGTTGCACAACCACATGCCGCTTTGTTAGTGCTAACCAACTTAACTTTCAAATATTCTTTTAAGAATGTGTTGTATAGCTACCCTAAATACAAACTCATGCAATCTCCTCAAAATTGGATTATTGTGTCTGTGTTCCAAACCATTGATACTTTTTTGAAATGACACTCTAACATTATCTAGTTGCGACTTCAACATGTTGTTCACATCGTCCCAACTTCTACACAAGTCTCATTTACTATCTTGCAACATATTAACATCTAAAAAACACCTAAAAGTTAAAAAAAATTAACATCTAACTTAAAACAAATTACGTTAAATTAGAAACTTTGCATTTTATTACTCGTTAGTTGTTGCGTTTCCTAAATGCAGAACATGATTCATCCAAGCCACAACAAACATTCCTTGAAATGAGTTAACCATGTATCTTTAACATAGTCAACAAAGATGATAATATCAACACATACTAGCTCAAAGTGTTGCAAACATCATTGGTAATCCATCATACTCGAAGAATAGACAATCTTATTCCACAAATTTATTATTGACTCTTGTCTTTCCTTCAACATATAGTACTTGCATTTTCCTCCAACATTTTTGCTAACATGAAAGGGACATAACAATTTAATCGATGATGGAAATACTACCTCAATTGCATTCACTAAGAAAAGGTCTTTGTCAGTCAAAATCACTTTATGTTTCTTAGCTTCTCTAACGCCTAATAAAAGTTAGGCTAAATATCATTCGTGGTCCCTTAACTTAATTTCGGTTAACGATTTAGTCCTTTAGCTTTTTTTTTTCTCGATTTGGTCCTTTATGTTTTTAAATGATTTCAGCATTACCCTTTAAGTGGAGTTCCGTTAAGAGAAAGTTAAAAAATCCCTCATATAGATCATTGCATATGTTCATCAAACCACTAGGAACGATTGTCACTGATCGGAGTTGATGTCTATGGAGTATAAGTACCTCATAGCTTCAGTTTTAATGAATCAATCCTACTACCAAACTTAGAACAAACATTGAATATTTTTCTGAAATATTTCCAAAACATAAAGGGTAACTTTTTCTAAACACGGAGGAGAGATTTTTTTAAATTTTTCTTAACAAAACCCCACTTAAAGGGTAACGCTGAAATTATTTAAAAACATAAAGGACCAAATCGGGAAAAAAAGAAGATAAAGGACTAAATCGTTAACTGAAATTAAGTTAAGGGACCACGGGTGGTATTTAGCCTAAAAGTTATTTTGCTTCTTAGATTCCAAATAAGCAAATACTACATAATATGTTAATTCTATTAAGGTGACACCTACTATTTCAAGCAATGGTATCCTGTATTTGTTAGTTTTGTATGTATTGTCCATGATCAATACATTAGGGAATAGATTCAACAACTTGATCGAATTAGGATGAGTCCAAAAATATTCTCTAACAACATCTAAGTCTTCATGTATTCTATACCAGTACACATACTTCTCATCTTCAATTAACTTCAATAATTGTTCCATCTCAGTTCTATGACATTTCAAATTAGATTGATACACATTTCTTTGCTTATAAATTTGGGTGGTACGTGTGAGATTGTCCTTGTTTCGGTCTTTTAATGCACATATGTGTCTCGATGCAAGTTAGTATTTTGTCATGCCATTCACAAACTTTTGCTCATCTTCGATTAAACATCCCAAATATCTATGAGCTTTTGAAGTATCCTCTAACATTGTAAAATTCACAACGAACACTAACTATTCATCTTTCACCAACTTTCAATGGTACCACTCTTAGCTTAAATGGACATTTACACATTTTGGTAGTTATTAATCCTGATGAATCCAAAATTATTTTCAATGGTACCACTCTTGCATACCTTCCACTCTTTTCACAATCCAAAATTATTTTTGTACTACTTCCTCTTTGTCCCATTATAGTATTTAATCTTATAATAACAATAATTATCCCATTTTCTTTTCCAATTGATTTTGCCCAATGCAACACATCATCGCATGTAAGAAATATCTGCAACAATATATATTAAAAACAATATTAATTATACTTTATATAATAACAAAATAAATGTCATTTCCTATTTAAAATTTACCTAATCGATAGTGAATGTATTAGTAAAATCTGTCGACAAATTCGATGCATCAGACATATAAAGTTCAACATCATTCATTCTAAAAAAAATATCATTAAATTAATTAACAGTAAGGTTCCAGATATTTGACATTTAGGGGTATATATATTATATACCGGTTATTTCTGATAACCAAATAACATGTATATAATTTAAATACCAGTTATTGGGAAAACCAATATATTCAAAATATAAATTTATATACCGATTATTTTTCTAAAACGGAATACATGGTATATATATTTATATTCCAAATTTTAAGGATCCTAAAATATCTAGTGCATATTCATTACCGAGTTTTTTTATTTTTACATATACATATCAGATATTTTAATAACAAAATAACTGCTATGTAAAATTAATTTATGAATTTTTAAGTTTTTGAAATATCTGGTAAATATTTCTGTACTGAATTTTTACATCATTTACTTTATATTTCGAATTTTTTAACTTTTGAGGGAAATTTTCAATTTTTTTTTATATTTTTGCTAATGTGTCAAATGAGAGGGATAAAAATAGAATTCAGAAAAAATGTAGGGGTAAGAGGTATAGATATGAGGGTGGCGATAGATTCCTTTAATTTTAGGTCAAATATTAATTTTAAAATTTAAGCATAAAATTGTAAAGCTATGAAACACACTATAAAAATTCTTATTTAATATAAATATTATCTATAATTACAACATAATATCAAATTATTAATGCGTTTTTTTAAGGTGATATTTATCTTTTTATTAGAATTTTTTTATTTTTTTTCTAAAAACACATTAATGAATGGACAATCTATTTTGGTCCGGAGATTTACATTGTTGGATTGATAAATTATGGAGTAGAATGTTTTAACTTTTAAAATATGCATTTGTCACTATAGTTTTTTTTTTTTTTT
>JBBPBP010009777.1:32331708-32350789 GCA_037974735.1 Cicer chorassanicum | reverse complement strand
TTTTTTTTTTTTTTTTTTTTTTTTTTTTTTTTTTTTTTTTTTTTTTTTTTTTTTTTTTTTTTTTTTTTTTTTTTAATTTAAAACAAATTAGATTTTATCTGATAATTCAACTCTAAAATAGTATGAAATGAATGAGAATTAGGGTTTAGTTTCATTGTTAATAGCTGTCAAATTTCGCTTTGATTTCAATAAAGCTTGATGTGCAGAATGTACTAATGATTTCTCAATTTATTAGTTTCTTAGTTCAGCAATATTTTTTTTTGTTAGTTTCTTAATTTGGGAGGGAATTAGGGTTATTATTTTCTTCTGTTTATGCATATAGCTTTGAGTGAATGTTTCTTTTTTCATTTTATACTATAAATGTAAATTCATTCAACTGGTTTTACAGAACGATAATCTGTTCTATTATTATTGTCAAAGTGTTCATTTTTTTTTTTTTTGTGATTTGCAGAGGAATAGTTGGTGAGAATGACGAGGGTAACTCGCAATTTTGGTGATACTATGTACAGAGAGGCAGTGCCGGTGGTATCAGCCGATGTAATATTTGCTTCTCTTCGATTTCCTACTTACAAAATTGGATCTAACAATCAGATCATGGAGACAAAGGATGATCGAAAAGTGCTATCGATGAAGGAGATTGTTGCACGCGAGACTGCACAGCTGTTGGAACAGCAGAATCGTCTCTCAGTTCGCGATCTTGCCAGTAAATTTGAGAAGGGTTTAGCTGCTGCTGCTAAGTTGTCTGAAGAGGTCACCCTTTTTTTTTTTTTCTATTTGAAATTTGACATACTGGCATAACTCCATTTTTTTAGGGTATTTCAACTTGAGATTTATATTATGTAATTTGGTTTTTAATTTTGCAAATTGAAATAATCGATGATCATAATAATCTCCGAGGAAATTCATGTCCTTATGTTAACTAAAAGCTTGTTGTTTGCTTGTGGCATTCAGGCTAGACTTAGAGAAGCAGCTTCACTAGAGAAACATGTTCTATTAAAGAAGCTTCGAGATGGACTGGAATCCTTAAAAGGGCGAGTGGCAGGAAGAAACAAGGATGACGTTCACCAAGCTATTTCTATGGTTAGTTCTATTTTCTAAGTAAAGATGCATGCTTGTTTAGTAGTCTTTCCTACGGTTCCTTGTTTCTATGGGATAGTTTTCTTGAAATTTATAAATCTTTAAGTTTTCTCATTTATTATATTTTATATAATACTAATAATAGATTTATTGCTCCACCGCTCTAGTGCAAAAATTACAATTTCCTATACAATAATTTTTCCACCAGTTTATTTGTGCTTATGGCATCTTATGCAGTAATCAACTGTAACATATACAGTAGTGTGCATCCTGCAGGTTGAAGCTCTTGCAGTTCAGCTAACACATAGGGAAGGGGAGCTAATACAAGAGAAGTCTGAGGTGAAAAAGCTAACAAATTTTCTTAAGCAGGTGATGTTAACTTCTTTGGTCTTTATTTTTTTTATGATAGAAGCACAAATTTGATTGCAGTAAATGAAAGCAGAACAAGATCAACAATGACATTAATGTAAAGATCACTCCAATCCCTCTCCATGTTTTTCGAAGGAATTTCTTAAAGCGAATTGTGTAGTAAACATCCCATAAAACATTGAAGCACCAAGATTTCGTTAAAACCTGCCAGCATTCAGCTTCAACCAACGGCATCATAGGACAGAATAAATTTCACTTTGTCTCAAATTGAATAGCACATTATTCTGAGTTAAAGAAAGAGTTAAATAATCTGGGAGCATTTGCAATCCCAATGATCAATGATCGCAAATTTTAAGCTATTACATATAGCAGTGCATACACAATGAACAAAATGCTGCATATTGCAACTTAATCTTTGTACTCTATTGACCTATTGGGTTGTCTAATTTATTTGGGAATGAAACACTAGTGGAAAATTGATGCAATGGTTGGAGTTGCTGTCAAGTGACTATGATAGGATCTGTAGTGCATAAATAGATGTAATGCTGTGTCAGGGGTTGACAGACCAAAAATATTGAAAGTTTCCGCTAGAAAAAAGAAATAGGTAAGAGTAGAAAAAGGAAGAAAAATGCAGAGCAGAATTGGGAGATTTGACGACCAAATGGTTGCATGAACTGGGCAACGTTCTCTGTGTATGAGCTATGAGCTTTGGAAATCAGTGATTCATTCTCTTGGAATTCTATCTTTGATTTTACTTTTGGCTATTCATTTCCCTATCAAACTACGGGGTCACAGGTTTGAGTTGTGAAATTGGCCTCTTGTGAATGTAAGGTAATATTGCCTACTATAAACTGATAATGGGTATTTCTTGAACCCTTACCATGGTGGGAGCTTGATAGCACGAGATTTCCCTTTACTTTTATATACATACATATGTACTAGGGGTCCTAGAGAGCCTTAAAGCAAGAGGGATCTGTGCCAGTAGGCCAAGAACAAACCGCAAAGAGTAACTTCACCCAAAAGTTCTCAAGTCATTATGTTATCTTGTATTATCTTCGTTTAGCCTATTCTTTAGTTGTGGGACTTATTACTACTCACTTGGATTCCCAAGAATTTCTCCTTCAAGTGGGAGTCTACAATGGTATACATATGCTGAAGTAAAAACCTCTTTGAATACTACGCTCTAACATAATTACTATCCAAACCACTGCCTCTCATTTTTTGATGCATTTTTTCATCCTTATGGTTGCTAGGAAGACTTTATTAGTGTACTTATTATTCTTTAGTGTGAAATTGAGGCAAGTATAGAAGGGAAGAGAAAAAGGAAGAGAAAAATTTATGGTTGCTAAGAAGACTTTAGTAGTGTACTTATTATCCTTATGGTTTCTTAAATATTTTAGTTCCTATTTGTGAAATTGATTCCTTTTCAGTTCAAAACTTCTATACCTGAATTTCCTTTTGCAATGCTGAGTATCTAAATTTATTTGTAGGCTTCTGAAGATGCTAAGAAACTTGTAGATGTGGAAAGAGCTTTTGCTCGTTTTGAAATAGATAATGCCCGGGCAGCAGTTCAGAGAGTGGAGGAGGCGCTTCAAGAGCATGAGAAGATGTCTCAAGCTTCAGGGAAACAGGTTCATCGAATTTCCTTGTCATTTATGTTGCTCCATTTTTTAAATTGAAAGATTTGGATCTTTCTCCTGGCATAATGACAAGTGTTTGTGAATTATATTCACTTATTTGTATTGGTTTGAACTTTGAATGATGTGGTCATGCCAGGTTTTTGGTGGTTGTCTCAGTGTGAAATATTTCCTTTTAGAGGCATTATCTTGCCTATAATATATATCTACCTTACATCACACAGCAAAAAAAATATCTGTAGAAAGGGCCTGAATGATTAGGAGAGTTTAACCGTTATCTATTGATATTTCCATGATGTATCAGTTGGTTTTTTCATGTTGTATCAACTGAGAAATTTTCATTCCATAAAATTTAGTTATGTGGGAACTGTAGGACCTGGAACAATTAATGAAAGAGGTTCAAGAGGCTCGAAGAATCAAAATGCTGCATCAGCCAAGCAAGGTATCTCTCATCATTGATCAATTATTATTATTTGATACTTATTGGCATACGTTGGATGTTCTCTTCCATACTTACTGCACAATATTTAGGTGTAAATAAGTTCAAGTTGGTTGCGAAATCCTTGGGAAAAATAATGTGTACTTAGTGGGTCTAATGACGTATTACTGCTGATATCTTCCAAAACATAATAAAGAATTTGAATCAGTACAAGATATTGCATCCACGGAGTTCTAGAATAGATTTAGAATCGGGGCATTTCTGGGAAAAATATTATTGTTATGGCTGCAGTATTTTGTATTCATGATTGATATTCTTCTCCTTTGTTGAAACACCTTTTTTCCACTATTTTCTCTGGCTCATATCATATTTTCATGATATTATTATTGACATTTTTTTTATTGTTATTTCGAGGAAATTCAATAAAGTGATATCTGATTGACTTTTAGGTTATGGATATGGAACACGAGCTTCGAGCATTAAGGGCTCAACTTGCAGAAAAGTCTAGACACTATCTTAGACTCCAAAAAGAGGTATGCCTATCATGTTATGCAATTTTGAAGAGGTTGTGATTTTAGTTATGAAATACTTACAACTTTGATGTGCAAAATCTTGTCATACCTATCATATTTTTAAAACTAGAAATCCAATTTCAAATTCCTTTTTATGGTTTCAAAACTGATCTTATAGTGTTTTGAAAATTGGTTAAAACTCACTTCAGTTCTTCTTTTACCTAACACGTTTTGCTTTCAAATATGCATTTGAAAATCAAAAGCTAAAAACTGACAACCACCCCAAACAAGGCCTACATTTATTGGGGAACATTTATGTGGTTTTATACTTTGCTGTTATGTTGGGTGGTTGGAGAAACTGTTTTTGTGATACTGTACTCAAACTCACTGTCTACACACACGTTTCTTGAAAACCTAACCAGTACTACTTTATTGACAATAATGAATGAAATGAAAAAACTTTCAAATCTTCCATATTCTTTCCTCAAGGCTGTAATGTGAGATTTGGACTCGGGAGGATCTTCAATGAAGGTCTTATAAGCTTGGCATCTTAAGCCTTTCTTTCATCTGAAGTGAATGATTTGTTTCTTTGATTAAATTGAGGAGTAATATATTTGTCTTCCATTGTAAGTTTGTTATGACCCCAAGCCCACGATGTGGAGATTTAGAAGAGGGAAGAAAGAGAATTCTGATGTGGCAAGGGGTGAGGAGAGAGAGAGATCTTTTCCCCTACTGCACTCTGTTGTTGTGATTCTGTACTGGGGAAAAGATCACAACTTAGAAGGTTTGCACAAAGAAATACTTTTCTCTGAAGGAGCAGTGCTCTGTGGGTAATGGGTAGTTGGGGATCTTTTTTATTGTTGAGGCATAGTTAGGGATCTTTTCCCCTACTGCACTCTGTTGTGATTCTGGTACGCAACAAAGTTATCACTGATTTTCTTCCATTTCACTTTTCAGCTGGCAAGGGCAAAGAAAGGAGATGAAAATGTCCCTCATTTATATGAACTAGAAGGCACTGAAACATTAGGTTCATATTTGCAAATTCAACCTTGCTCCAATAATGCCCCGGAGCTCTCAGAATGTTCAATTCAGTGGTATCGAGTATCAACCGAAGGTGCTAAAAAGGAACTTATTTCAGGTATATCTTCCAAAAAATTTGCACTTTGCTTGGTGAATAGTTTTGCACTTCATATTTCAGTCATATTACAATTTCTGTTTCTAAGAAGTAATGAGAGTAGAAGATTCATGCTCTGCTGTTAGTGAGTTTTATCTATGATTCCCAGCTTGCAAGAAAGATGTTGAGGGCATACTTTCTTTGGGAGATAAAGATAGCATATTTGGAGTAGGCAATCTTCATCTCAAGGAATTTTCCTTTTTTAAGAATGTTCTATAAAGAGAGTCCGGTCACCTTGACTTTGACTGTACCCCTAGGACATCGTAGCTTGAGTGAACCTCCCCTACCAAGCATGAGGAGACTGCTCAAGGCCATACATGGATTTCCTTAATCTTCATCCATTTTTCAAGTAATATTTAGGCGGGTGTATCCCTTCTCAACTAGTCTTGTCTTATACCAGTCCAATATACCATCATACTGAAAATATAAAATAAGTTGTACAGCAATCATATCTATTTCTGTACTGTAAAAGAGTTGCATCTTTCCCAAAAATTCCGACATTCTATTTTACCTGTTTAACAATTATTAGGACATAATATTTTTGGCTCCCAAATATCTGTATTTATGATCACATTATCCTGTGTCTATCAGGGTATTTTTAAGTGTTTCCACTTATCGTGTACTATACCTTATAAACAAAACACAAACCTTTAAATTGAAAAAGAAAGATGCAAACAAGTCAATAAACGCTTTATGTCCAATAAAGTGCCAAAATAACCATAGTTCTAGAGAGGAGTTATGCATTGTGCCTTATCATTGCAGTTCTTTGAATCAGCCAAATGGAATATTTATAAAATATTTACCTTGAAGCGCTTCTCTTTCTTGTTTGTACTATTAGATGCTACAGGTAGAAAGTTGTCATTGACGGGTACAAAGTGTGAATCCATTCAACAGAGTCAAATATAATGCCATATGCTTTCCAGTATTCCAGGTGGCTGGAAGCTTCCAATCTCACCTATTCGTGAACTTACCAGTGTTTTACTTTACATGTTCACTTTGTCTGGCATAGATCATAATACGATTTTTTTTACCTGTTGCAAATATAAATTTCTACTATTAGGAGAATAAATCAAATGAAGGACAGTCCAATCGATAGAGGAAGAGGACGACTAAGAAAATTATAGGAGAAATTTTTAAGAAAGACTTATTTGTCAATGGTTTGGCTAGAGATATGATTAGTGATAGAACATCATGACGTCGTTTGATCGATGTAGCCGATTCCACATTAATGGGATTATGCTTGGTTGTTGCGAAAATGGATTTCATGATTGCACAGCCCAAAACTAGATTGCATTTACACCAGAAAAGGAGAAATGAAACTATCTATTTACAAAGTATTATGAGAAAAACCACCTGTTGCTCCACATTAGTAGACTGTTTCCACTGTGCCACTAACTTCAACAAATATGCTGCTCCTCATTACTATCAATACCCTGGAGATACATTGTGCTGGATATTTAGTTGTTGAATGTCGCAACAAGTTGTTTCGTCTGTTTTTTCCTTGCCTATCATGTTAAATGGCTTTTGTGTTCTCAGGAGCCACCAAATCAGTTTATGCCCCAGAACCTTTGGACGTTGGACGCATATTGCACGTTGGTATTATTTCAGAAGTCTTGCAGATCACATTGTCAACCACTGGTCCAATTGAACCAGGTTTGACTACAATGCTAAATCATATATTCTTAGTTAACTAGTCAATAGCAATAGCCAGCATCTACGTATTTTATTCTATTTTAAAATATAAAATCTCTGTTGTCAATTCAAAGAGATGGACTTACTTTTGTATCTAATTGAGGTTGAAGAAAGTAAAAGACAAAATAATATAATACTTTCATGTTTTATTACTACAGCCTTAAGCTGTTTATATAGGAAAAGAAATTACAATAGTAATACTGAGTAATAATGACAAAATCATAAAATAAAAATAAATATAATAATATAAAATAAAAGAGAATCAAATATGATTTCTCTTGATTCTTCAACACCCCCCCTCAAGTTGGTGCATAGATATCTGTCATGCCCAACTTGGCTATAAGTCGCTCAAAATTGGGTCTTGCCAAACTTTTTGTCAAGATATCAGCAGTTTGCTGATTGGAAGTCACAAATGGTAGGCATATAATTCCAGCATCAATTTTTTCTTTTATGAAATGGCGGTCAATCTCAATGTGCTTGGTTCTATCATGTTGTACAGGGTTGTGAGCTATACTTATTGCTGCTTTGCTATCACAGAACAATTTTAAGGGTGAGTCAACTTTCATTTTCAATTCGTCCAAGAGTTTACGAATCCATAAAAGTTCACAGATTCCTTGAGCCATTGCTCTGAATTCAGCTTCTGCACTACTTCGAGCAACAACCCCTTGTTTCTTACTTCTCCAAGTAACTAAATTTCCCCAAACATAGGCACAATATCCAGTGGTGGATTTTCTATCAGTAATTGATCCTGCCCAATGAGCATCTGTAAATATAGAGACTTCTTTGTCATTAGTTTTCTTGAAGTACAAACCCTTTCCAGGATTGGATTTCAAGAACCTTAAGATCCGATAAACTGCCTCCAAGTGTTCTTCATAGGGAGAATGCATGAATTGGCTTACAACACTCACAAAGAAAGCGATGTCAGGTCTAGTGTGGGCTAGATAAATAAGTTTGCCGACTAACCTCTGGTATCTTCCAATCTCAACAGGAACCCTACATTTCTCCCAAAGTTTAGCATTTAATTCCATAGGAGTATCTGCTGGTCTACACCCACTCATCCCAGTTTCTTCCAAGAGATCTATGATGTATTTTCTTTGAGAAACAACAATTCCCTTCTTTGAGCGAGCAACTTCCACACCAAGAAAATATTTACAAGCGCCTAAATCTTTGATCTCAAATTCTTTTGTCAAATTTTTCTTCAATCTTTCCATCTCAACAATGTCATCTTCTGTGAGAATAATATCATCTACATATACAATTAGAATTGCAATTTTACCAACATTAGAGAACTTCATGAACAGAGTATGGTCTGATTGTCCGTGCATATATCCTTGCCTTTTGACCGACCGAGTGAATTTTTCAAATCAAGCCCTTGGGGATTGCTTGAGACCATAAATGGATTTTTGTAGTTTGCACACATTTGAACCAAATTTATCTTCAAAGCCAGGTGGACTATCCATGTATACTTCCTCCAAATCACCATTGAGAAAAACATTCTTTACATTACGTTGGTTAAGAGACCAATCTAAATTCACTGTCAAGGACAAGAGAACTCTAATAGTGTTTAATTTAGCAACGGGAGCAAAAGTCTCTGAGTAATCAATGCCATATGTTTGAGTAAACCTTTAGCAACCAAGTGTGCCTTGTATCTTTCAACTGTGTTATCAGAATTATATTTTACAGTAAATACCCATTTACAACCAACAGTATTCTTTCCTGTAGGTAACGTCACGACTCTTCAAGTTTGATTCTTCTCAAGAGCTCTCATCTCCTCAAGAACAGCTTCCTTCCACTTTGGAATTTTTAGAGTCTCCTGTATATTTTTTGGAATTTCTACAGCAAACAACTTAGAGGTAAATGCAGCAAATGAATAAGACAATTTTGAGTATGACACATAATTAGACAAATGATATTTAGTACATGATCTAACAGGTTTCCTAATTGCAATAGGAAAGTCTACATCAGGATACTCAACATGATTCTTAAGAACAGAAGAAGACTTACCTGGATCAAGATGATGTGTTGGATTATCTATTGGTTCGGAATCTTGGAAGGGTCGGAGAATGGGTCCTTCATTTCTCTGTTTATGGTTTCTTCTTTCAAAGACATTTCCCTTCCAAGTAGGGTCAATTGTAGTAAACCTGCTTTGTGTCTCTTTATCTGAGTCATTATGTTGTGGCATTTCAGGTGGTCCTTCATTATTGTGATTTTGATTTGAAATTGTCGCCCCCGAATCTGTCGAAACCTCATTCATAAGTGGATTGAGTTTCAATATGGATTCTTGGGCATTTTCTTTTGGTGCATCTATATAAGTCTCAAAATTTTGTGACGACACTATATCACTTAAAGTAATGATGTTTTCAAACGTAAAAGATGAATCTTCCTTAAAATTTCCCCCTTGAAGATGAATGTCAGTAAAAAATGGTTGATTTTCAACAAAAGTAACATCCATGGTTACAAAAATTCTTTTTGATTTCGGTTCAAAACATCGATACCCCTTTTGAGTTGGAGAGTAACCGGTAAACACACATTTTATTGCTCGTGGCTCGAGTTTGTCAAGGTGTTTATGTTCATGAACAAAAGCAGTGCAACCAAAAACTTTTAATGGCAAATTAGCAGAGACACTAGTCAAAGGAAAATAATTTCGAAAAACATCAAGAGGGGTATGAAAATCTAAAACTTTAGATGGCATTCGATTAATTAAATATGATGCAGTTAAAACAGCTTCACCCCACAAATATTTTGGAACGTTATTTGCAAATAGTAAAGCTCTAGCAACCTCAAGAAGATGCCTATTCTTTCTCTCTGCAATTCCATTTTGTTGGGGTGTATTAACACAAGAACTTTGATGAACAACCCCATTTGCAAGAAAAAAATCGGACAAAAGTGTATTAAAATATTCTTTACCATTGTCACTTCTGAAGACTTGAATATTTGTTTGGTATTGAGTATGCACCATTGTAAAAAAGTTTTTGACAACCTGTCCAACTTCAGATTTTTCTTTTAATAGATATACCCAACAAATTCTAGTATGATCATCAATAAAAGTTATAAACCATTTTTTATTAGAATAGGTGTTTATTCTATTAGGACCCCAAACATCACTATGAATAACTGCAAACGGTTTTGATGGTTTATATGGTTGTGTAGAAAAAGAAGAACGGTGATGTTTAGCAAGTTCACAAGTTTCACAATGAAATAAAGACGGATCCTTCTTAGAAAATAATTTGGGAAACAAATGTTTCAAATACGGAAAACTAGGATGTCCTAACCGTAAATGCCATAACATAATATCATCATTATTAGAAGAGACAAAAATAGATTCAAAGCAGGTACTTGTTTTTTGTTGGTCTTTGAAGTCGAGTCCATTGTCAAGATAATAGAGTCCTCCACTCTCCTTAGCATTGCCAATCATCTTCCCCGTGCTCAAATCCTTAAAAGTGCAATGAGAATGAAAGAAGTTAGCTTGACAATTTATATCCTTTGTTAATTTAGTAATGGATAACAGATTACATGATAAATTAGGAACATGTAAGACATCTTTTAAAGTTAACACAGGTGACAGAATAACAGAACCTTTCCCTGCAATGGCTGAAAGAGAGCCATCTGCAATTTTAATTTTGTGGTTACCTGCACAAGGACTATAAGAAGAAAACAGACTCGACTCCCCAGTCATATGATCAGTAGCACCAGAATCGATAATCCAAGTATGGCTGGGAGTGACACTAAGTAGAGCAGTATTTGGAAAATTACCTCTCTGAGCTATAGAGCAAGAAGGAGTTTGAGACTCAAGGAGTTTGTACAATTGATCTAATTGTTCCTTGGTGAAGGGAGATGGGCTTGAAGGAGACTGCTTCTCGTGATTAGAGGTACCAACTTGGAGGGCATGACCTTCGTTTCCTTCTTTTTTCTTCCAATTTAGAGGTTTTCCATGGAGCTTCCAACATGTATCACGTGTGTGCCCTGGACGTTTGCAATGTTCGCACCATGGTTTCTTGCCATCTCTCTTCCCGTCTTCATTCTTAGTGACTAGGGCAGAGCTTTCAACTTCACCAACAGAAGGTGTCTTACCCATCATAACACCTTGTCTCGCCTCTTCTCTTCTAACTTCTGAGAACGCTTCCCGAAGTGATGGCAATGGAATCTTTCCCAATATTCTGCCTCGGACTTCATCAAGCCGCTTATTAAGCCCAACCAAGAACATAAATACTCGGTCGTTCTCTTGTCTCTTAAGAAACAACACACTGTCCTCACAGCACTTCCAATGATCATCATAGCAGAGATCCAATTCTTGCCATAGTGTCATCAACTCATTATAATAGGTAGTGACATCTCTATCTCCTTGTTTGGCATGCCACAATCGTGATTTGAGATCGAAAATTTGAGAAGAATTCTGAATGTCAGAATATGTTTCTTTGACTGCCTCCCAAACTTCCTTTGCAGTAGGTAAAAACATAAAAGGTTTTCTAATCATTGATTCCATATTACTAAGCAGCCAAACAATAATAACAGAGTTCTCAGATTTCCAAAACCTGTAATTCGGATCAGTTGTGGCAGGCATTTGCACCTCTCCTGTTAGGAAACCATATTTTCCCTTACCGTCTAGTATCAATCTTGTGGTTTGGGACCATTCGACATAATTTTTTCCATTGAGTTTTTGGATTTCAACCTTGAGGACATTAGAAGTTCCCTCATGGCCAAAAAAGTTGGAAAAACCATTGTTGCCGCCACTGCCGCCTGGGCCGCTGCCCAAACCAATACTGTCGTTGTTGACTACTGATTTTTTACCCAAACCATCGTCGATGTCGTCGCTACCCATCAGGGTTTGGGACTCATCGTTGTTGTCCTCGCTACCCATCAGGGTTTAAAGCTCTAACCAATTGAGCTATGTGGAAAGCTTTACAGAACCCTAACCAGAGCTCTTGATACCATGAAGAAAGTAAAAGACAAAATACTTTCATATTTTATTACTACAGCCCTAAGCTGTTTATATAGGAAAAGAAATTACAATAGTAATACTGAGTAATAATGACAGAATAAAAATAAACATAATAATATAAAATAAAAGAGAATCAAATCTGATTTCTCTTGATTCTTCAACAGTGTTTAATTTGGCAACGGGAGCAAAAGTCTCTGAGTAATCAATGCCATATGTCTGAGTAAACCCTTTAGCAACCAAGCGTGCCTTGTATCTTTCAACTGTGTTGTCAGAATTATATTTTACAGTAAATACCCATTTACAACCAACAGTATTCTTTCCTGTAGGTAACGTCATGACTCTCCAAGTTTGATTCTTCTCAAGAGCTCTCATCTCCTCAAGAACAGCTTCCTTCCACTTTGGAATTTTTAGAGCCTCCTGTATATTTTTTGGAATTTCTACAGCAGACAACTTAGAGGTAAATGCAGCAAATGAAGAAGACAATTTTGAGTATGACACATAATTAGACAAAGGATATTTAGTGCATGATCTAACAGGTTTTCTAATTGCAATAGGAAGGTCTATATCAGGATACTCGACATGACTCTCAACAACAGAAGAAGACTTACCTGTATCAAGATGATGTGTTGGATTATCTATTGGTTCGGAATCTTGGAAGGGTCGGAGAATGGGTCCTTCATTTCTCTGTTTATGGTTTCTTCTTTCAAAGACATTTCCCTTCCAAGTAGGGTCAATTGTAGTAAACCTACTTTGTGTCTCTTTATCTGAGTCATTATGTTGTGGCATTTCAGATGGTCCTTCATTATTGTGATTTTGATCATTGTGATTTTGATTTGAAATTGTCGCCCCCGAATCTGTCGAAACCTCATTCATAAGTGGATTGAGTTTCAATATGGATTCTTGGGCATTTTCTTTTGGTGCATCTATATAAGTCTCAAAATTTTGTGACGACACTATATCACTTAAAGTAATGATGTTTTCAAACGTAAAAGATGAATCTTCCTTAAAATTTCCCCCCTGAAGATGAATGTCAGTAAAAAATGGTTGATTTTCAACAAAAGTAACATCCATGGTTACAAAAATTCTTTTTGATTTCGGTTCAAAACATCGATACCCCTTTTGAGTTGGAGAGTAACCGGTAAACACACATTTTATTGCTCGTGGCTCGAGTTTGTCAAGGTGTTTATGTTCATGAACAAAAGCAGTGCAACCAAAAACTTTTAATGGCAAATTAGCAGAGACACTAGTCAAAGGAAAATAATTTCGAAAAACATCAAGAGGGGTATGAAAATCTAAAACTTTAGATGGCATTCGATTAATTAAATATGATGCAGTTAAAACAGCTTCACCCCACAAATATTTTGGAACGTTATTTGCAAATAGTAAAGCTCTAGCAACCTCAAGAAGATGCCTATTCTTTCTCTCTGCAATTCCATTTTGTTGGGGTGTATTAACAAAAGAACTTTGATGAACAACCCCATTTGCAAGAAAAAAATCGGACAAAAGTGTATTAAAATATTCTTTACCATTGTCACTTCTGAAGACTTGAATATTTGTTTGGTATTGAGTATGCACCATTGTAAAAAAGTTTTTGACAACCTGTCCAACTTCAGATTTTTCTTTTAATAGATATACCCAACAAATTCTAGTATGATCATCAATAAAAGTTATAAACCATTTTTTATTAGAAAAGGTGTTTATTCTATTAGGACCCCAAACATCACTATGAATAACTGCAAACGGTTTTGATGGTTTATATGGTTGTGTAGAAAAAGAAGAACGGTGATGTTTAGCAAGTTCACAAGTTTCACAATGAAATAAAGACGGATCCTTCTTAGAAAATAATTTGGGAAACAAATGTTTCAAATACGGAAAACTAGGATGTCCTAACCGTAAATGCCATAACATAATATCATCATTATTAGAAGAGACAAAAATAGATTCAAAGCAGGTACTTGTTTTTTGTTGGTCTTTGAAGTCGAGTCCATTGTCAAGATAATAGAGTCCTCCATTCTCCTTAGCATTGCCAATCATCTTCCCCGTGCTCAAATCCTTAAAAGTGCAATGAGAATGAAAGAAGTTAGCTTGACAATTTATATCCTTTGTTAATTTAGTAATGGATAACAGATTACATGATAAATTAGGAACATGTAAGACATCTTTTAAGGTTAACACAGGTGACAGAATAACAGAACCTTTCCCTGCAATGGCTGAAAGAGAGCCATCTGCAATTTTAATTTTGTGGTTACCTGCACAAGGACTATAAGAAGAAAATAGACTCGACTCCCTAGTCATATGATCAGTAGCACCAGAATCGATAATCCAAGTATGGCTGGGAGTGACACTAAGTAGAGCAGTATTTGGAAAATTACCTTTTTGAGCTATAGAGCAAGAAGGAGTTTGAGACTCAAGGAGTTTGTACAATTTATCTAATTGTTCCTTGGTGAAAGGAGATGAGCTTGAAGGGGACTGCTTCTCTTGATTAGAGGTACCAGCTTGGAGGGCATGACCTTCGTTTCCTTCTTTTTTCTTCCAATTTAGAGGTTTTCCATGGAGCTTCCAACACGTATCACGTGTGTGCCCTAGACGTTTGCAATGTTCGCACCATGGTTTCTTGCCATCTCTCTTCCCGTCTTCATTCTTAGAGATTAGGGCAGCGCTTTCAACCTCACCAACAGAAGGTGTCTTACCCATCATAACACCTTGTCTCGCCTCTTCTCTTCTAACTTCTGAGAACGCTTCCCGAAGTGATGGCAATGGAATCTTTCCCAATATTCTGCCACGGACTTCATCGAGCTGCTTATTAAGCCCAACCAAGAACATGAATACTCGGTCGTTCTCCTGTCTCTTAAGAAACAAAAAACTGTCCTCACAGCACTTCCAATGATCATCATAGCAGAGATCCAATTCTTGCCATAGTGTCATCAACTCATTGTAATAGGTAGTGACATCTCTATCTCCTTGTTTGGCATGCCACAATCGTGATTTGAGATCAAAAATTTGAGAAGAATTCTGAATGTCAGAATATGTTTCTTTGACTGCCTCCCAAACTTCCTTTGCAGTAGGCAAAAACATAAAAGGTTTTCTTATCATTGATTCCATATTACTAAGCAGCCAAGCGATAATAACAGAGTTCTCAGATTTCCAAAACCTGTAATTCGGATCAGTAGTGGCAGGCATTTGCACCTCTCCGGTTAGGAAACCATATTTTCCCTTACCGTCTAATATCAATCTTGTGGTTTGGGACCATTCAACATAATTTTTTCCATTGAGTTTTTGAATTTCAACCTTGAGGACATTAGAAGTTCCCTCATGGCCAAAAAAGTTGGAAAAACCATTGTTAGATAAACCATTATTGTCGCCTGGGCTGCCGCCACTGCCGCCTGGGCCGCCGCCACTGCCGCCTGGACCGCCGCCACTGCCGCCTGGGCCGCCGCCACTGCCGCCTGGGCCGCTGCCTAAACCCATACTGTCGCCGTTGTCGACTACTTCTGATTTTTTACCCAAACCATCGTCGTTGCTGCCACCGCTACTCATAAGGGCTGCCTTCCATGGGGTATTTTGTGCCATAGCTTAGTTGATTAGAGCCACAAACCCTGATGGGTTGTTTACAGAACCCTAACCAGAGCTCTTTGATACCATGAAGAAAGTAAAAGACAAAATAATATAATACTTTCATGTTTTATTACTACAGCCTTAAGCTGTTTATATAGGAAAAGAAATTACAATAGTAATACTGAGTAATAATGACAAAATCATAAAATAAAAATAAATATAATAATATAAAATAAAAGAGAATCAAATATGATTTCTCTTGATTCTTCAACAGAGGTTAACTGAATTTATATTCTTTTTCAGCTGCTGGTTTGGGAAACTATGTAGAGGCACTTGTGCGAAAACATGACACTGAATTCAACGTATGTCATTATGATCCCTTAAACCATTTTTTTTTCTTTTTTCACTCATATAATTGTCTAACCGTATGCAAGCATCACTATGGACTTATCTCTTAAACCATTTTTTTTTTCTTTTTTCCCTTGTATAATTATTTAATCGTATGCAAGCATCACTATGGACTTATCATTTTTATTTATTGAGATGTTATATAAGCTTTATTATTCCTCACTTGTCCCTCCAATCTTATAAACAAAATTTCAATTAGTGTTTAGTTTTGGTAAATTGTAGTTGTGTGTTGCAATTTGTCAATATTAAGTTTGGAAAATCTGATCAGGTTCAGTGACAATAAAAATAGTTGTATTCAATTCTTTGCAGGTGGTTGTAACCCAGACAAATGACTCACATCATCCAACTGAATCCATTCATATACTTCATGTGGGAAAAATGAGAATGAAGCTTTGTAAAGGGAAAACAACAATTGCCAAAGAATATTATTCGAGTTCAATGCAGGTATTTCCAATTGCAGAGCCGTTAACTATGGATAACTCTTGGCGACAACTCAAAAATAGTTTTTCATGTTCTATCATTCTTTACCTTGTGTAGTCTTCAATAAATAAGTAAAGCAGCTGTATATTTACCATACGATAAATACTGTTTTAAATCTTTTTCTCGTATGCCCCTTTTGTAGTGGTTTATCATTTTATTTTCTTTTAAAAAAATTGGGAAAGGTGGAATTTATTATTAATTAAAGTGGCACTAATAACCATTTTACAATTATCTCTGAGGGAATTTAAACTGTCCCTTGAGGTTATGAAGAAAGTATGGAATAATACTTATATTTAATTGCTACAACCTTAGACTATTTATACCGGAAAAGAAATTACAATAGAAATAGTGACTAATAATGACAGTATTGTTACAAATAAAAATCAAGAGAATAATATAAAATCATAGAGAATCAAATATGATTTCTCTTGATTCTTCAACAGGTTACAAGGTATAAACTCTAATTGGTGAAAGGATATATCTTAAAGAATAAAACTATCTTCTGAATGTGAAATAACTGCAGTTTTATGTTCAAGGTTTTGATATTTATCTTTCCTTCTCGTTTGCTGTTATACACTTAGTTGTGGTATTTTTTTCTTGTTTTCTTCAGCTTTGTGGAGTTCGAGGGGGTGGGAATGCTGCGGCACAGGCACTATTTTGGCAACCAAAACAAGGACTCTCATTTGTATTAGCTTTTGAATCAGAGAGAGAAAGGAATGCAGCTATCATGCTTGCAAGGAGGTTTGCATTTGATTGTAATGTATGTCTTTCTGAACTATTTACAATGTTGAAAACTAATATATCATATCGTTTAGGAATTTTGCATTCATGTCTCTCTTGCATCCTTTTTTCACCTATTTGTCTATCCATTGCTGAATTTTCAATGCTTCAAATACAGATTGTTCTAGCTGGTCCAGATCACAGAGATCCTTCAGAAACATGATGTGACTTCCTTTAATACGATGTTCTCACCTGTAATTATTTGAGTTTCCCTCTCTTGTATTACAATTTTTGTAGCACCAACACTTCTGATCCAAGGCGTGTTCCAATGTTAGACACATGTCGGTGTTTGACACCAACACCTTGATTAGATTCAATTAATTCATTTTCTCAAATTATAACTAGTGTCAATGTGTCAGTATCATGTCTGGTGTTTGTGTCAATATTTGTACTTCATAGATTACACGTGTGTAACAGTGAAAGATGTATCTTTTTTTTATGCTAAGGATTCATACCTGGCGGTCTGAGTTCCTTTACTCAATTTTCTTTTACCAACACTAGGGCATTTTTTTGTTTGCCTTTGTGAGTGATTGTGGTGATAGGTTTAGAGTTTACAATTATGGAATTGGTGGAAGCCATGTCCAGTGTTTGTTTTGATTCATCCATTTACTGTCAGTTGTATTTTTGCTATGGATTAACTTGTCTTGTGGGTTTGTTAAATTTCCTCATTATGCAATGTTCTAAAGCCATGTATATGCTTCAAGGATTGGAATACGCTTAACCCATAAGTGGAAATAAAAAGTGCACCTAAAATTAAACCTTGGAATACGCTTAAACCCTAATTTTAAATAATTACCCCTTTATATTATTAAAGTGGACAATCTATCCAAGTGATATGTCGTAGAATTTGTCTTTAATGTAATGAATCTTTAATGTAATGGTTCGAAGATATTTCAATTACTAAACTCGTCCTCTTACAACAATTTGTAGTCATAATCAATAGAAGAAGCATCATTTGGTCAAAAGTAGGGATGGCGGCAAAAAATTCAAATCTATGAAGATAAACTTTGCCGGGTAAAGAGGTAGGCAATTTAATTGATACTCGATAAAATAAATATATATTTTAATTATTTGTGAGTAAATGAAGATAAATACATATATAAATATACTTGAATGTGGATATCCATATCCATTAAAAAGTCAGTAAAACTATCTAAATAAGAATGAATGTGATGTACTGATAAAAAAAATCATAAATCATTTTTTTATCTGACAAGGTACCCATAACATCCATAATTACAAACCTTTCAAACAAAAGTCTTGTTCTCAATATTTTAGACAAAATGTTAAATCATTTAGGAATGATAAGCTCACTTTTTTTTTGCGTATCTTCCTAGAGTATATAAAGTTCAAAATCTTTCATGTTTCTACAGGAGTTTTTTTGGCAAACACCAAGAAATGATGTTCTTGTCTTAGATTTTCCCATTTTTCCTTCAATTTTTTTATTTATCAATAAACTCCATATGAAATCATACACAACTAAACTAGAATTAATTCAATGATTCATAAAAAAAACATAACTAGAATATCATAAGTTCTAGACTCTTGGTTATCATTTTCTTCAAGAGAATCAAACCACATTTTTTTAGCTTCAATGATCCTTTGCCTTTAAAGCTTCATCATTTACAACAAAAATGAAAACTTTGGTGTCTTGGAGTGTTGATAAACTTTTTGTCTAAAATGAAACCACATTTTTATATGATTTTAAAGAGGGTATTTATCATCTATTGTATCTTATTTTATAGTTTTGATTTCAACTTATTCTTATTTATTTATCGTATTTGCATAATTGATCGTGAGATGGTAAAATAATTCAAATTGATCAAATCCACTAAGTTTTTAGTGCAAAAATATCAAGTTTAATACTCCAACTTATGAGTGCAAGAAGGAGGTTTGTTGCACACTTCGAAGAGATTGGATTTTATTATAAGAAAATATTGTGAAAGAAGAGGGGGATGTTATTGAATTAAATTAGGATCTTCTTGCTATCATAAAAAGGAGTCATATCTATCTTAAAAA
>JBBPBP010009777.1:32289922-32329198 GCA_037974735.1 Cicer chorassanicum | reverse complement strand
AAATTATCTATTTAAAGAAAAAATATTAAATATATTTATGCATAAGAGCAATTTAATTCAATAACCATATACTATAGATTATACATATTAAAACTTTTTTACGTCTTTAAACTTTAATTTTTGAATTAAACGTTCATCTCTAAGATAGTTTTTATTTTATTTTTATATATACATTCAATTAAATCAATCACTCACCATTATTTTAAATTAGTGACTAAAATATCTCTATAAATACTAAACAAATAATTTCCACTAAATGATATAATAAGTTAGATGTATCCAATCTAACGTACTTATTGGTTGAACTAGAATTTAAAATATTAATCTCTATTTTATAATGGTAGTTATAATATACTTACTAATTTCGTGGTCTTTTTCTCTTTATTTTCACGTGTGATTAAGAAAGAACTTGCTTTGTGTTACCGAAAAAACCAAACAGCTTGGTTCAAAAAAACGAAACAAAAGAACTCAAATCAACGGCTATCACTGCTCCTACATACTTGCGGCAAAATCTGGACTGTCAATTGATTGGTGGCTATCAAAATCTCGATCTCCCGGTGTTCTTTACTGTTTTAAACATTTCTCTCTCTCTCTCTCTCTCCCTCTCTCTCTCTCTCTAACGTTTCATTTCATTCTTCACTGATCTCAGGTGCGTCTCTATTATCTCTGATATTTCCAATTTATTCACTATTATTTTATTTCTTATTTTTATTTTCCCAGCATGTTTATTTTGGATGCATTTTGGAAGTTTTTTATGTTTTGGATTTTTGTGATCATTGATTAAGTTTTGATGTTGTGATTCCGGAACTCTTCGTTTTGATTACTAGGAAAATCACTTGGTTAAAAAAAAGCACATAGGTAAATAAAATTGTTAATTTGGGTTTGGTTGCATATTTTTGGAAACTTGTTATGTTAAATTGTATTATGAATTTATAATTAAATAACCTATTTGTATGTGTATCTAGTGATGCTAATGGTTGTGATCTAGATTGATTCTCTTTAGTTCTGCATGTTGTTGATGTAGAAAGTATACTTTGTAACTTTGTTTTCGTTTGATTTAATTTATTTTTGTAATTGGATTGTTGCCAAATCTAATTTGCTTTTACCCTTTTTTTTTATATCCAGAGATGTCAACATTTGATAAACCAGAAGTAGCGGAAAGGGATGAAAAAGAAAAGGAAGATGAAGTGAAGGGTGGATTTCTCAATACGGTGAAGGGTTTCATTCAGGACATTGGTGAGAAGATTGAGGAAACAATTGGGTTTGGGAAGCCAACTGCAGATGTTTCAGCGATACATGTTCCTAAAATTAATCTTGACGAAGCAGATCTTGTTGTTGATGTTCTCATAAAGAACCCGAATCCGGTGCCAATTCCCCTAATTGATATTAACTATTTAGTTGAGAGTGATGGGAGGAAATTAGTTTCCGGATTGATACCGGATTCCGGTACAATCCATGCTCATGGTGAGGAAACAATCAAAATTCCAGTTACTTTGATTTATGATGACATAAAGAATACATATGCTGATATTCAACCAGGAAGTGTGATTCCTTATAAGGTGAAAGTTGACCTCATAGTTGATGTTCCTGTGTTTGGAAGGATCACTATACCTTTGGAGAAAACAGGAGAAATCCCTATTCCGTATAAGCCGGATATAGATCTTGAGAAAATTCAGTTTGAGAGTTTCTCTTTTGAAGAGACCATTGCTACTCTTCATTTAAAATTGGATAACAAGAATGATTTTGATTTGGGACTCAATGCGCTCGATTATGAGGTGTGGCTTGGCGAGGTTAGAATTGGAGGTGCTGATCTTGCGAAGTCGGCAAAAATTGAAAAAAGTGGGATTAGTTACATTGATATTCCAATTACCTTTAGGCCTAAGGATTTTGGATCTGCACTTTGGGATATGATTAGAGGAAAAGGTACAGGGTACAGTATGAAAGGTCATATTGATGTTGACACACCCTTTGGAGCAATGAAATTGCCTATTAGCAAAGAAAATGGTACTACTCGTCTCAAGAAGAATAAGGATGATGGTGGCAATGACGATGATGATGAGGTTTGCTAACTTCTTTACTCTTATGTTTCTTATTTGCTCTTACATATTAATATTAGGTAAGACTTTAGAGTAGAAAAGATGGTAGAAACTTAGCTTAGGTGGTTTGAGCTTGTGGAGAGTAAACTTGTAGATTATGTAGTATTGCCCTTCAATAATGAATAATAATAGGCAATATTTTTTAATTTGTTTTTTGTGTGCATATGTACATTTTTAATCTGGAAGTGGAGATTACTTTCTAAATTTAGATTCAATTGGCCAAAAAGAGATATAAGGCTGACTTGATGGTTGAAGTGGAAAAGTTAAAGAATGAAGTGAAAAGGTGGTCAAGAGTTCGAAACTCGACCCTTCGCATAATACTGACAATACTAACCTTGGTTGTTTCAAAAAAAAAAAAAGAGATTCAATTGGCTAAATTATGATAGTATCTACTATCTACCTTCAAATCTGTATAGGATGTCATGCCCAAGCACGATACTAAAAATTTTAATTCACTCACTATTACCTTGCATTTTTGCCTCGGATGGTATTATGTTATTCGATCCGACTTATTATTCATAGCATAACTCTAATACCACCACCTTCAGTGCAACCCATATGTTATAGAAATTTGATTATTACTGTACTACATTCAGAGCACAATGATAACCAATGACAGCACAATGTTAACTCTATGATATTTTTCTGTTTGCAGGATTGAATAACAAATTGTAGCTAGTTATTAGTATCAGTTCTTATATATACTGCTTTGATCCATTAGAAAGTGAAGTAAAGGAATCTGAAAACATAGAGGCATTACTTCTGAATCTGATAAACATGTATGTATCTTGGGAGATCAAATTATGACATTTATAATGGATGATAGTGTCAGAGTTCATCGCGAATATCAGTTTCAGTTTGGATTTTGCTCTCTTTCTTCAAGCAGGTTCCTGTTTTGTGTACGTGATTTATGATCAAATTCAAAACATCGTTGTCACGGGATAATGATAATTGCCAGATGTTTTGGGTTTTAGATGAAATTTGTGTGGTTTGTGCCTTTTTTTTCTCCCTTTTTCTAAGGGGTCGTTCATGGTTGTTATTTGCTTTGTCTTGTGGAACTGGTGTATTTAAGAAGTTAATAAACTCTGATAGTAATACTCAACAGTGTATAATCGATAGATGTTGTTCAAACATTAATACAATATCTCCGTCCCTTTTTTTATTTTATTTGAGCAACACATTTTAGAGTAGTAATATCAAATATCAATTATTGGTGATAAAATGAATGATTAATATCATGTGCATATAATATATATGACTAATTATAGATGGTTATAATATAATTTATTTACTCACTTTACCAACTTCTCACTGTAGATTAATCAAATTCATATTTCACATATATTTAAAAAAGTTGGTAATGCAATTAATATGTAAATTTTGTATATGATTATTACTAAATTACATTTTGTGTATAAATGTACAACGATTTTTTGATCTTATGAGACAAATTGTATTATTGATAAGAGATATATTTGGAATATGCATTTAGTAAATATAGTAAATTACAAAGGAGCATATAATTTTTTTATTTTTAAAGGAAACTTATAATGTGGGACAAAAGTAATAAATATTGCTTCCGTCTTATTTTAAATGTTATATTTATCTTTTTTCTTTGTCTTAAATTAATTGCCACTTTATTAAAAACATTAATTATTGCTTTTTATTAATACACTCTTATTTATTGTATCTCAATTATCAAACTTTTCTACTATTTATAATTAATAAAAATATATTTTAAATAAAACCGAGGAAGTAATAATAATGCTACATATTTTAGTTGTACCGTATGTGCTTATTATCTATGCCATATGTGCCATGTATAATTGCATACAAATTAATTGATTAATTCCATATTTATCTCATCTAAGTCGGTTAAACATGGGCTAATCAGTTTGACTCACCCTTAATCGATTTGGTCTACACAAAACTCTCCAAAATACCTGAGCTTTGGCCTGTAAGTTTTGTTTTGCATGGGTACTTATAAGTGGCAATAAAGTTAGAATGTTTAGGTAGACGTGTGTTGTTTTTACTTTAATTTTTGATTAAGAAAATATAATATATTTTATTCTAAAAATAATTTTTTGTAATATTTGTAATTTTTTAAGTTAAAGTCATAGAACTTCCAATTTAGACAAAGTGGATTATGCATATATACGTACGTTACATGAAGAGAATATAACTTAAAAATTATTTTATTAGATGAAAGCCTTGTATGCCCAGAAAGAATGGCAATACATGCATGTTCAAAATGAAGAAAAAATCACCAATTGATATAATATTATATTGTTGTTAGATTTGAAGTTGCTTTATGAGAAGTCACATGTAGGCACATTGTAATATCACTATTCATGTCATGATATTTCATTATCTAGTTCAGTCTTTGATGTGTAACTCTCCGACTACATGTGGATCACGGGTACGCCCCATCATATAAAATTAATAGTGCATCTTTTATTTCTACAAACTGACATGATTTTTCAATAAATTTGGATTGTATACAAGTCAGTAATTTTTTGTTTGTTTGTGATAATCATAAGTCAGTCATTTTTGCTATGTTTAGATTGGAAATGAATGGGAGTGGAAAGAAATTAAAAAGAAAGAATATTAAATGAATGAATGGGAATAAAAAGTGAGATCAAATGATGGATATGAGAAATTTGGATTAATTTGGTTGGGTTGTGTTTGAGCGGTTTGAAAAAATGAGAAACTTGGCTATCTTCCTTCAACAAAAATGAAAGGATTCGTATCTTATTAGCCAAGAACTTGTATCTATTAAATTACTGTTTACAACTAAAAATAAATAACTTGTTAGTCAAGAACGCCAGTCGAATTTTGGAGTAGTTGAGTTGCTCTTAGTTAAAGGAAGATCAGATGCGAAGAAAGCAACTGAGTAATGAGCCAGTTGAGTCTTTCTCCACTTTACAAGAATCCACGAGGATTGTCGAGGTTCAAGACTAAGTCAAAATCCGCCATAACTTAATAATTCGACAGTTACATTTACCTTCCATGTTTTTAGCGCCACTAACAATCAACACAAAGACACGATTGTAGGGGAAAACATATTGCAAACATAACATGCCGAAGAAATAGTAAAACAAGTCGATCATGGGGTGCCATAAACTCCCTCAAATGGGAGTTATCACATACTACCCGTGTAATTAGTCGAGCATGGCTACATGTCTATAAGACGCATTTATGGCCAGTAGGATTAGCTTTGAATATAGATGCTAGTACTTGTAATATTTTTGACACACACAACCAGTCAAACAAGCTTTTTATGCTATCTTTATCTCCTATCAATTTACTTTGCTTTATGCATTTCGTAGTTCAGTAGCTTAAACACCCACACTATACTTAACATTCTTTGGAGTAGTTAAGGAACCCATAACTAAGGGACACCATTCTTTCCTCAACGTAATCTTTGAAGCAAAAAGGAATCAAAAGTTGAAAACAGTCAGCCGTTTCCTCGATTGAGTCTTTTCCCAACAACAAATTTGGCATGCCCAGTGGGACACTACGGTAGTGACCATTGATAAGTTCACTTCGCCAGGACACAACTACCTTTGGAGAATGCACTTGCATTATAGTAAAAGTCTCGGCAGCATGGAGCAACCATGATCATCAACATAAAAAACTTCAGGCTCTGATGATCCTCCTCACAAGGTGGGAATGCCTACATCTATACCTTTTTCTAATGCCTTTAGAGAACTAGGGGTTGATCCACTTGAGCAACCAATGATTATGACCACGTCTTTCATTGGACAACAAATTGACATGGGGATACATGACATGGTGTATCGAGTCTCTCAACAACACACTAACATTGTTAAACCTATGGTTCATAATGAGTTTCAACAAGCTAGGGAGCTAGAGACAAAGCGAGACAATTCAGAGGAAAATTATTTCACTTCTGTAGTCCAATAGCAGGGCGTTCTCAAGTGTAGTCCAGTACTTTACAACATGTACCTTTTGTCACGGCTAACCCTGGGGGCACCCAATAGAGAATGATACATATAATCAGACTAACCTTCAATATGTGTTTACCTCTTGAAGCGTCTAGGAGGACAAATCACCAACACCACAATATGATCTTGTCTCTACTCTATCCACGTGAACGGTTGCCTCAGAATTCATTGGTGCTAGTTGAAGGCTACAATAAGAATGATTGTAGATTTAGGTTAAGAGGAGACACAATATATATATATATATATATATATATATATATAGTGCTCATTTCTACCTTACTGCCATAGTGGACCTTGTACGCTAAAAAGCTCAATTCATTTTATTTAATTAAATCATTATTTAATTAAATAATTCTTTAATTAATGTTTTACTTTCCGATTTAACCGTTCTATCGTGTGACCCTATAATATAAAATTAATATTAAGTATTATAAACATTGAGTGTCATCTAGCAATGCATCATTGCTACGCAATTAATAAGAAAATCAATGATACAATTTTAACCTTACCCTGACAACTACTTACTATGTAGTAAATGTTCCTTCATTCAAATGTCTTAATTTAACACAAGACATAAAAATGTCATCCTTGCTTTGTCCAGTAATTTGTTTCTCGATTCCCAAGTATATGTGCAATCACTAATGTGTTAGAACCAATGTTTGAAGAAAAATTCCTAATCTTGTTTTGATAATAAGAAAAGCTATTTTATGGGAACAGTTTAATGCACTAATGTATTAATTAAGTGTGCAGTTCCAAGATCAATTGTTTGTGTAGGATATTATACTATATCCTTATATTGTTAGATCAATACAAAGGAATACCAAGACTTCACTTCTCTGCTCTACATTTCAAAGAAGGGTGATGCACGCCTCTGAAGAAGCAAGCAAGCGTTTGACTCAGTTGCCTCTAGAGATACAAGTAAGCGTCTGACTCAGTTGCATCTGAAGATACAAGCAAGTGTCTGACTTAGTTTCCTATGTAGATACAAGTAAACGTCTGACTCAGTTGCCTCTGAAGATACAAGAAAGCGTGTGACTCAGTTGACTCTGGAGATACAAGCAAGCATGTGACTCAGTTGCCGACTTTTTCGATAAGTCAATGTTTTTGAAAATGTCAACATTGTTACGAGAGTAAGTTATTTGATGACGTTTAATCCTCTAAGAAGACAAGTTATGTGCATCCTCTGGTAATCATCCTAAATCTGCATGCTCCAATGGTTTGTAAGACAATGCTCTGTTTATCCTATCCTATGATCCTGTACCATCTACTTCCTCTGTTTTTATTCCAGTTACAAGGAGTGATTTATGGGATTCAGTTCTGAGCTCAAAGAATAAATTTATTTTCAACAGTTCAATTTCTGAAACCCATGAAGATTCATGTTTTATTTTGGAAAAAAAGTACACAGGCCTTACCTTCTGGACGCATACCTTATCGTGAAGAACTCTATAAAAGGACATGTTTCCTTACTTAAAAAACAGAGACAGTGGCATAACAATTACACACAACACAATAAGTGTAACACCCCAATATTTTCAAATATATATATATATATATATATATAGTATATGTCTTTTTAGTAATTGTTATGATTTATTATTTCATTAATATTTATTATATGTATAAAGAAATTAAATTAAATTTTATCACCCTGTATTTAACATTAATAATTATAACATTTATTTTTATTTAATTTTTTTGGCATGACAATTACATGAGGACGACTTATGGCATGATTGTTTCCTAAATGGACTATTGCGCATTTTGTTTATTTGATTAGTTTCAAAAATCAAGAAATTGATGTGTTGGTCTTATTTTGTTATGTGTGACCTGCAATGATATTTTTTGTCTTGCTTGATTTATTTTAGTTGATGAAAATATTAGTTGAATTATTTAATTAAATTAGAATTTATATAAGTTGTATTGTTTTGGACCAAATAAGTATTCAACCTAGGAGATAGTAGAGTTATTGAGACCAGACTCTCTTCTATGAGTGTTCTTGCTTGAAAATATTTTTGGTCCATCCATCTTTAGTATAAAAAAATATGACTTACCTCATTCCTTTTACTCTCCTTCATGGCAAGATTTTATGACAATTCATGGTGTTGTCTTGACATAATGTAGACTTTATGTCTTTGTCTCAAACAATTAAGAGATAATATAGGTTCCCTCATTATTAACACCTTTAATTCATTTTTGAAAGGAATGTTACAAATTGAATTATGGGTCTTATCTTTTTGTGCAATTATGGGTCTTTTCTTGCTTATCTCAAATTCATTTTGCATTAGGTTAGGAAACTCTTGGCATAGTTTGTCGTTAGTAAAACCAAAAATAATATCATCAAAATATATTTGGTCAAAGAGAAGGTCATTCTTAAATGATTTTCTAAATAAAGTTGTGTCAACCTAGCCTCTTTTAAAATGATTTTTTAATAGAAAGTTGCTTCGTCTATCATACCATGCTCTTAGAGCCTATTTTAGACCGTACAAAGATTTCTTTAGTTTGAAAACATGGTCTGGAAATTCATTTTCCTCAAAGTCAGGAGGTTGTTTGAAATACATTTCTTCATTTATATAACAATTTAAGAAGGCACTTTTCACATCCACTTGATATAGAGTAATTTTATTAAATACATTACAAGAGAGTAAAAGTTTGATAGCCTCTAACCTGTCCACAGGGGCAAAAGTCTCAATGTAATCAATACCTTCCTAGCGACTGTATCTTTCGGCTACAAGTCTAGCTTTGTTTCTAACCACTTCACCTTTCTCGTTGAGTTTGTTTATGAAAACTCACTAGATTCCAATTGACTTTTTTTCTTCAGGCTTGGGGACAAGATCCCATACGTCATTCCTTTTGAATTGGTTTATTTCTTCTTGCATAGGCAGTATCCATCCATCATCTGATAAGGCTTTGTCTATAGTTCCGAGCAGATCTGGTTTTCAGATGATCATTTGTGTTTCCTATGATTAGAGAATCTAGATGAGAGGATTTATTTTTCCATCCAGGTATGGATTCCTGATGCTTTTGATCTAAGTTGTTAAGCATATCCTCTCATTCATTTTGGATTGACTTTGTTGATTCCTCTGATTTATCTGGTTCCTTTAAAATTTGTAGATCTACAAAGTCAACATCTAGCATTGACTATTTATGGTCAAACTTTTTGTCATGAAACTTGACATGGATTGATTCCTCGACAGTCATTGTTTCATCGTTGTATACCCTGTAGGCTTTAGACCTTTCAGAGTATCCCAAAAAGATGTATATTTGAGATCAGGAGTCAAACTTGCCAAAATAGTCTTTGGTGTTCGAAATATAACATATACAACCAAACTGATGAAAATATGAAATGTTGGGTTTTATTCATTTCCACAATTCATAAGGATTCTTATTGAAAATCGATCTAATATAGATTATATTCTGAATAGAACATGCAGTGTTCACTACTTCTACCCAAAAATGCTTAGCAACATTCATTTTGGGAATCATAGTACATGCCATCTCCTAAAGAAATATGTTTTTCCTTTCTAAACATCGTTATGTTGAGGTGTTCGAGGAGAGGAAAAGTTATGTAAAATAAATTTCCTTCACATTAGTTTTCAAAGAGTTTATTTACAAATTCACCGTCATGATCACTACCAATCGTTGATATGCATAAACCTTTTTTCATTTTTCACTTGTTTGCGGAAGGTGGTGAAAATTTTATGTGACTTATCCTTGTGTTTTAGAAACTTTACCCATGTCCAATAAATCAAGGCCAAATAAATCAAGATGTAAAAGTTCAAGTGTTCTAGAAGTGGAAACAACATTTTTAGAAAGAAATAAAAAAGAAGATTTTGTTTATTTCCCTTTTTGATATATCTCACAAAGAGCATCTGATTCGTACTTCAAATTTGTAAAGCCTTTGACTTATTCAAGTCTTTTCAATTTTGAGTATAATCTTCTCAAGTTGGTATGTCCTAATCTTTTGTGCCAGACCAGTTATTCCTCGCTTACAAACATAAGACACTAGCATTGTTACCACATGAAGTTATGCATGCCTCTGATCAAATACAGTTCCAATTGACATTTTACCGCTCCTTCTACCACTTGTTCAGACTCAAGGAAAGAACATTCTAGGTTGGTCAAAAATATACTGGAGAGTAATATAAACATGTCTTTGTTGTGATTAAATCAAATTTGACACTGGGCAAATGTGTCTAATGACTATATTCAACTTTATCCGAGTTCTCAAGCTTCTCTTCATCTATAAAAGGAAGATCAACTAGAAGATAAAGGTAAGATTTTCCAAAGCAATCAATCTAAACTTGATTATTTAAGCTCAATTTCAAAGCTCTTCTCTCAAACAAAACTCCAGTTATCTCGCTATATTTGTGGATCATCCCACCAAGTTCTTACTGTTAATAAATCTCAAACAAGAGTTGAGAAGTTTTAGATCTCAAACACTTTTTATCATGCACATAATTTTGTAAATCAAGTCTATCGCTTAAGTTAGATGGAGTATGTTGTAAAAATCCTTTCTGGTTTGAAAGGTACTGTTAAAAATCCTTTATGGACTGAAAGGTGACTATAGAAATTCCTTTCAAGGTTGAAAGGTGAATGTTTTAATTGATCAAGGTGTGATCAAGAAAGATAGTGCAAGGCAGAATGTTCGAGTGTTGAGCACATTAGTGAAAAATCTCACAAATTGTGAGGACTAGATGTAGCCCACGTTTGGTTGAACTAGGATATATCTTTGAGTTATCTTTTTATCCCTTAACTCTATTTATCTTGCACTCACTAACTGCATTTTACTTACTCATAAATTGAACTACAATTTTTTAACGAACACCTCCAGAATGTTTTGAAGATTAATTGTATCTCAACCAAGATTTTTCTTGAGTTAATTAAAGTTAAGTACATGAATTAAATTTTAAAAAGGGATCACAACTCAAATCTCTTTTCTTATGATTGATATTGCTACTTTAATTGGCCTCAGAGCTCTGCCTCTAAGGTTGAGCACCTAACAAGTGTAAGACGAAAAGATTCAAGAAGAAAAAGTAATGTCAAAAGTCAAGTATATTGTTGAAGGAGGATCATCAAATAGACCACCTTATGTTGATGGCACATGCTACTACTTCCAGAAAGGAAATGCAACCATTCCTTAAGTCTCAAATATAGGAATTTGTTGTACCATAATAGATGGAAACTTTGTACCAATAGTAAATCAAACTAATCCAACATCTTCTCAAATTAGTGAGTCAGATTGGACAAAAAAAGACAAAACCAAGGTACTTCTAAACTCTAAAGCTCATTTATTTCTATCTTGTGCTTTAAGCAGTGAGGAAACTGAAAGATTTGATGAATGTGACACTACCAAGAAAATGTGGGATACACTACAAACTCACTATAAAGGAACAAGCATGTCAAAGAAATAAGGATTGATATTGGTGTATGAAAATTTGAACTATTTGAGACGAATGAAGGAGAAACTACTGATGAAATGTATTCAAAATTCACAATTATAGTGAATGAATTGCGCTCCCTTGGCGAAGCTAACTTATCCCAAGACAGGGTGAGAAACTACTAAAGTTTCCCTATCATATAGAGACCAATTATCATAGGCCTAAGTCATGCCAAAAATCTTGAGGCACTCGAATTAGAAGAAGAACTGATTAGAACATTGAGAGCTCATGAATTTTACTTCAAGAAGACAAACCAGTGAAGAAAGGTAAATAAATAGCCTTGAAAGCATCACAAAACTCTCAAGAAAGATCATCCTCACAAAAGGATGAAAAAGAGGAATCAAAAGAGAAAAAAGTTGGTCAAGAATAAGCTGTAGAAGACGTAGTTCTTCTCACAAGAAAAATTCAAAGAATGATGAAAAGAAGAGATCAAATCAGGAGGAATTTCCCAAACAAAAGGGAAAATTCTAAAACTAATATAGATAAGATTCAAGTCACTAGTTATGGGTGCAATAAACTAGGACATTATAAAAATGAATGTTCTTTAAATAAAGAGGCACCAAGAAAATTTCCATACAAGAGAAAATCCATGATGGCTACTTGGGATGATTATGAAGAATCAAACATAGAAGATAGTGAAGAAGCAAACATATGCTTAATAGGAAATTCACAGAATGATGAGGTAGTTGTCTCTTATTATTGTCCTTTATGTGAACAAATGTAAAAATAATTTGATAATCTTTTATGTGATTGAAACTTCAAAACTCAAAAATGTGGTTCATTAAAAGACCAACTTCATAAATAAAGAGATAAAGAGAAGGCCTAAGCTATGAATAATGAATTCAAAAAAGTCATCTAAAGCTTGCAGGACTCTCACTTTAAAATGTCTAAAAAACAAAAGATTTTAAATGAAACCACTAAGAACAAGTCTCTAGAACGTTCTGCAATCCAAAAGGAGAACGTTCTGCTCAAAACAGAAGTTGAAAATCTTAAAAATGATTTATTAAATTTTATAAAGTCCATTAAAACCTTTCCAAAAAATAATAGAATCACAAGTATCAATTTTTGAAAAAGCTGGACTTGGTTTTGACAAATCTCAAGCAAAATTTTTATGAAAACTATTTTGTACTAGAAAAAAGATAAGAAAACTGCAAGATTGTATGGGTACATAAGAACTTATTAAACTTTAATGCAGGTTGGTTTTCAAAATTTTAAGAAAAAGTCATGGTACTTGAGCAGTGGTTGTTCAAGACATATGACATGATATAGACATTGTTTTCTCTCATTTGTTAAGAAGGATGAAGGATCTATAACTTTTGGAAATATTGATCAAGCACAAACCAAAGGAAAAGATTTATGATGAGGAAGAAGATCAATCTCAACAACAACAAGAAGTCGCTCTTCAGAAAAATGAGATTAATCATCAATATCCAGTTCAAACACCTCCATGAAGTTGGAGAATTGTAGAGGATCATGCACAAGATCAAATCACGGGAAACACATATGATGGCATTAGAACCAGAATGTTTTTCAAATATGACAACAACAACAACAATATGACAATGATCTTTCGAATAGAACCAAAATCTATCAAAAAAGCTATAGTTGATGACTCATGGGTTGAATTAGCAATGCAAGAAGAACTTCTTCAAGTTGACAAAAACCAAGTCTGAACTCTTGTTCCAAATCCTCAAACTTAAACCATTATTGGTACAAGATGGGTATTCATAAACAAACTGGATGAAGAATGTAAAGTAATTAGAAATACATAAAGATTTGTTGCTTAAGGTTATAATCAACAATAATGTAATTGATTATGATGAAACATTTACTCTAGTTTCAAGGTTAAAATCAATAAGAATCCTTCTTGCAGATGCATATCATAAACTTATTAAACTTTTTCAAATGGATGTTAAAAGTGTTTTTTTTATGGATTTTTAAATGAATAAGTTTATGTTCATCAACCTCTTGATTTTAAAGATAACAAGAAATAAAATCATATTTTTAAACTCACCAAAGCCTTACATGTACTTAAGCAAGCTCCTAGAGCGTTTGGTGTGAAATGTTGAGTTCATTTTTTTTTTTTTTATCAAAAATGGTTTTTCTAGTGGAAATATTGATACTACACTTTTAAGAAATATTAATAAATTTGTTATATTAAAAGTTCAAGTGTACGTTGATGATATTATTTTGGTTCAACAAATTAAAAAATGTTTGAAGATTTTTTAAATATCATGCAAAGGGAATTTGAAATGAGCATGATGGGAGAATTAATTTTTTTTTTCTTGGCTTACAAATCAAACAATATGAAAATGAAATTTTTATTTGTCAAGAAAAATATATTAAAAATCTTCTAAAAAAATACAAAATGAATGAAGTAAAATTAATGGTAACTCCCATTCCATCATCAAATTTGTACAAAGATGAAAAATGCAAAACCATTTAACCGCTCATTATGCCATTTGTTCACGTTTCCTTTACACTAAGGGTTCTAGGTTGGTTAAGTACGTTAGGGATAGTAATATAAACATGTGTTTAATGTGATTAAATCATATCTGACATTTGTCAAATGTGTCGGCTATACCCGACCTTATATGAGTTCTCAAATTTCTCTTCATTTATAAAAGAAAGATCAGTTAAAAGATGAATGCAAGAGTTTTCAAAGCAATTATATGATCATTTAAGCTGAAGTTCCAAACCTCTTAGCAAAACTTTGGTTCTCTCGTTATATTTGTGGATCATCCTAATAAGTTATTGTTGTTAATCAATTTAATAAATTTTAGATTCCTGTTTATCATACACGTAATTTTGTAACTCAAATCTATCTATTTAGTTAGGTTGGGTCTGTTGTAAAAATCATTTTTGGTTTAAAAAGTACTTGTAAAAATTATTTCTAAACTAAAAGATAAATGTAAAAATTACTTTCAAGAGTGAATGTATAATTGATCAAGATGTGATAAAAAAGATAGTGCTGAGAACATTCAGCACACTAGTGAAAAATTCAATTAAATGCAAAACAAAAAGAACATTAGCTTTTATTAACATTTATTCACTACTTTTTAGTTGGTAACGTCACAACTATAATTACAACATTTTCGTGACAAAAATAGTTACACCATCTCCTTCGTTAAAAAACATATTTTTAACGAAACACTGATTTTAATTTATATGCAAATACTAAATAATCAAAATTCCTCCATGAAATTTTTGTATAAATACCAATATCATCGAATACGAACCAATTTCTGAGTTAAACTCTTTTTAGTAATATTACAACTAGCCGCAACAAACAGCAATTGCTGTTAAATTTATATGCAAATGCTACGTTCTACGTTTATATGGTAATGGACCTTATATACTACAAACTCAATTCATTTTATTTAATTCAATCATTAATCTATTAAATCATTATTTAATTAAATTGTTCTTTAATTAATTTTTATAAACACCCACTTAATTTGAAATGATATAATATATTAACTTAATATTAAATACTATAAACAATGAGTTGATATTAAATATTATAAAGACATATAGCAATGCATCATGGTCTTAGAATGCAGAGGTGATAGTTTACGTCTACAGTCATGATAATTCTAGAGTTAGCTTAACAGAAGACACAAAATATATATATATATATATATATATTACTCCTTTTTACTTTAATTTAATTTAATCATTAATCTATCAAAAAAATTATTTAATTAAATAGCTCTTTAATTAAATTTTTAATTTCTGATTTAAGTGTTCTATCGTGTGACCCATAAACTCGCATTTAACTGTGAATATTATAAAATATAAAATATTATAAACAATGAATGACATCTAGCAATCCAATATTCCCGCATAATGCGTTGATGTTAGGTGAGAGAGAGATGACACAATATATCATATATATATATATATATATATATATATATATATATATATATATATATATATATATATATATATATATATATATATATATATATATAGTGTTCATTTCTTCATTACTGTCATAGTTTACCTTATATGCTACAAGTACAATTCATTTTATTTAATTCAATCATTAATTAATTAAATCATCATTTAGTTAAATAGTTCTTTAATGAAATTTTTACTTTTCAATTTAACTGTTCTATCGTGCGACCCTTAAGGCTCCCACTTAACTGAGAATAATATAAAATATTAAATGTTATAAACAATGAGTGGCATCTAGAAATGAATCAAGCTTCCTTCATCATAGAGCATTCAATGACTATTTATAAAAATCGAAGCAAACATATGTTCTAAAGTGGCAATTTGCAGACCTGTCATGCATGCAGATTAACACTTAGCGAAGCCAACTCTGTGAACTATCAAGTGAAAATAAGGGGAGTGAAATTGTAATTAAACCTATTAGATTAAAAATATATTTGGATGTCATTTTATATTTATCAATTTGTTCGACCCGCTAATTTTATCAAATACTTCAAATTCAATCTAAGAGCTTATCCTCTATTAACTAACTTATTCATAATTCATGATAAGCTTGTGTTCTACTCTTTCCGTCTCACATGAATGTCGCTTTAACAAACAAAAAAATGTAACAACCCCTCTCACAACCTTAGAAATATTTACCAGATTAAGATAGTAATTAGATTATTAATTTTATTTTTGTTAAAACATTGTACAATATTTTCTAGTAACATTTAATTTGTATTCAAAGTTGGGGTGGACAAGTGGTAGTACTAACAAGTACAAGTGTTAATGTTTCTCTTTCTCCCTCTCACTCACGAATACATCAACCCATTCAACATTTTCCTTTCTTTAACCACCAACCCCATTTTCTCTTCCATCCTAACACATTCCTTTCACTTTATTATTGTTCATCATCAACATTCCCCTCATTTTCTCCCCCAATATCCTTCAATAGAAGCAACCATCAGAAGTTCTCTCCCTCTAATATTATCTTGTGCATGTCTTCTTTTTCATCTTTAGAGCCATCTACAACCAAGATAGCACTCAAAGAAGATAAAGACCAAATCGTGGAATCTCATATTTGGTCCTTGCAGCAGAGGTAAAAGTATTAAGAGTTAGAAAATCATACAACTTCCACAACTCAACTCGACTCTAAAAGAAATCTCTTCTTGTCAAAAGTGTGAGTTCTTTTCCTAGAACAAATTTTCACAATTGCATGTGGGTTTCTAGGGTCGATTTTAAATTCATTTACTGTTAGGAATTTGTTTTCTGGGATTGAAATAATGGGACCTTTAAAACTAAGAGTGAGGAAAACTGTGAGGTTTGGCATGTAGGAACCGTTGAAACTTGCATTCTGCTCTTCAAAATTTATCCATTTTGCATATGTGTGTGCGAACATTTATAATGTGTTAAGGACTGAATGAATAAGGGTGAGATGTTAATGGGATAACTGGTGTATTATTCGTGTTAACATATCCTCTAAGCCTTCCCTTTGGAAGTTCCATGTATCCTCTGAAATTCCTTTTGGGCGTAGATTCCCTTTGATCCAATTCTTCCTCTATTCCAATTCGTCCTTTGAAAAGACTTCTCCTGATCCAGTTCTTCATCTGATCAGACGTCCTCGGATCTAGTTCTCCTTCTGTTCAACTTTCCTCTGGTCTAGTTATTCCTCTTATCAGACTTCCTCTGATCTAGTTTTTCTTCTGTTCAAGCTTCCTTTGATCCAGTTATTCCTCCTATCAGACTTCCTCTGATCCCATTTTTCCTCTTATCTAACTTTCTCTGATCCAATTCTTTCTCTGATCTAGTTATTCTTGTGGCGTGACTTCATCTGATCAAGCCATCCTCTGATCGTAATCCCCTCTAACTATAATTTCCCTCAAATAATTGACCTGGGACTAACTTGTACTTACTATTTTGAAATTTTAATATGTTGAAGTTAATTAATCAATTGCAATTGATGTGATAATGAGGTATGTATCATATATAAAATGTCATGACATGCTAGATCTTAATCAGTTTCGGTGGAACATTGAGGTTTCTTTTAGAAATGAAACATAGGTAAAGGAAGAACAATTGGGACACTGATTGGGGGTCACGACCAGACCAACTTTATCAAGAGGTTGTTGGAACCAAGTTGACGTTACATTTAAAATTTTGATGTTAACAAAAGTATTTTATGAGAATAATATATTTGACTTCAAAGAGTATGAAAGAAGATTCATGTTTTTGAAGAAAATCTAAAATAAGATTTGATTCCAAATTATAATTGATGAAAATCTAAAATAAGATTCGATTCAAATTTATAATTGAAGAAAATCTTAAATAAGATTTGATTCAAAATTATAATTGATGAAAATCTAAAATAAGATTTGATTCAAATTTATAATCGAAGAAAATCTTTGACCAAGTTGAAAAGAAAATATGGTCAAGTTTTGAAGAGGATTTGAAGAATATTTGATCAACATTTATTTGAAGATTTGAAGAATATTTGATCAACATTTAATGAAGATTTGAAGAATATTTGATCTACATTTAATGAAGAGTTGAAGAAGATTTGAAGAATATTTAATCAACATTTAATGAAAATTTGAAGAATATTTGATTTGAAGAATTTACAAAGTCAATCTACACAAAATAGGAACATAATCAATTTGAAGAATTTACAAATTCAATATAAACAAGATACAATTCAGAATTAAATAAGGACTAAATTGAAGCCCAAATTTTCACTATAAATAGACACTCAAGGCTGAAGGAGAAAAGCATCAAACAAGCATAAAAGAGTAAAAGAACTCTAGCTCAAGATTCCAAATTCATCTTAGAGTTCAAAGAGAGAAACACTTGTTCGAATGAGAAATATTTTCTGAGTGTTATTTTCTTAAAGTGTGAGAGTTATTATTATTATCAGCTTTGTTAGAAGCAACTACTCAAGTTTCAATCTCTTGTATCCAACCCGATAGTGGTTTAGTTCCTTCTTCAATCTGAGGTTGTCAGGTTGTTAGGAGAAGACTTGGCTTGTAGGGTCAAGGTGGTTAGTTCGTCAAAAGTCTGGAATTGTCAGGCTGTTTTGAAAGACTGGCTTGGAGGGTCAGGTGCTTTGTAATTCAAGGTTTTTGAATTCGTGGATTAAAGCCTTTTGAATGAGGGGACTGGATGTAGCCAAGTTAGTGGTGAACTAGGATAATTCTACGCATCAAATTATTTATGCTTTCATTGCTTGTTGTCTCTAAATCCGATTGCTTCTACACCAAGTAAGTCACCAAAACCAAACTAATTTTTAATTATTTATAAATTATCAAAAAGTTATCAACTTTGTGCAAACACAATTCAACCCCCATTCTCGTGTTCGCATCTTCAATTGGCATCAAAGCTCGGTCTCAAGGCTGAGTGAAGGTGCGAACACGAGAAGGGGGGTTGAATTGTGTTTGCACAAAGTTGATACCTTTTTGATAATTTATAAAGAATTAAAAATTAGTTTGGATTTGGTTACTTACTATGAGTAGAAGCAATCGAATTTAGAGGCAACAATAATGAAAGCATAAATAATTTGACGCGTAGAATTATCCTGGTTCACCACTAACTTGGCTACATCCAGTCCCCTCATTCAGAAGGCTTTAATCCACTAATTCAAAAACCTTGAATTACAAAGCACCTGACCCTCCAAGTCAGTCTTCCCAAACAACCTGACAACCCCAAACTTTTGAGGAATTAACCACCTTGACCCTACAAGCCAAGTCTTCTCCTAACAACCTGACGACCCCAGATTGAAGAAGGAACTAAACCACTATCGAGTTGGATACAAGAGATTGAAACTTGAGTAGTTGCTTCTAACAAAGCTGATAATAACAATAACTCTCACACTTTAAGAAAATAACACTCAAAAGATATTTCTTACTTGAACAAGTGTTTCTCTCTTTGAAGTCTAAGATGAATTGAGAACTTTGAGCTATAGTTACTCTTTTATGTTTTCGATGCTTTTCTCCTTCAGCCTTGAGTGTCTATTTATAGTGAAAATTTGGGCTTCAATTTAGTCCTTATTTAATTCTGAAGTGTATCTTGTTTAGATTGAGTTTGTAAATTCTTCAACTTGATTCTATTCCTATTTTGTGTAGATTGACTTTGTAAATTCTTTAGAATGATTCTGTTCCTATTTTGTGTAGATTGACTTTGTAAATTCTTCAAATCAGATATTCTTCAAATCTTCATTAAATGTTGATCAAATATTCTTCAAATCTTCTTCAAATATTTTTCAAATCTTCTTCAAATATTTTTCAAATCTTCTTCAAATATTCTTCAAATCTTCTTCAAATATTCTTCAAATCTTCTTCAAATATTTTTCAAATCTTCTTCAAATATTCTTCAAATCTTCTTCAAATATTCTTCAAATCTTCTTCAAATATTCTTCAAATATTTTTCAAATCTTCTTCAAATCTTCTTCAAATATTCTTCAAATCTTCTTCAAATCTTGACCATATTTTGTTTTCAACTTGGTCAAAGATTTTCTTCAATTATAAATATGAATCGAATCTTATTTTAGATTTTCATCAATTATAAATTTGAATCAAATCTTATTTTAGATTTTCATCAATTATAATTTTGAATCAAATCTTATTTAAGATTTTCTTCAATTATAAATTTGAATGAAATCTTATTTTAGATTTTCTTCAATTATAAATTTGAATCAAATCTTATTTTAGATTTTCATCAATTATAATTTGGAATCAAATCTTATTTTAGATTTTCTTCAAAAACATGAATCTTCTTTCATACTCTTTGAAGTCAAATATATTATTCTCATAAAATACTTTTGTTAACATCAAAATTCTAAATGTAAAACCAACTTGGTTCCAACAATCTCCCCCTTTTTGATGATGACAAAACCTGTATTTTTTATAACATCATTTCTTTATAATTCTTTGACTCCCCCTAACTTAGGGCTCCCCCTAAGTCTTAGCTTCATTTTCTCTCCACTTTATCAAATATCTTTCTCCCTCTTTGGTCATCAGACAAAAAGACTTGAATGTGAAACTTTGCCTCTTTTTTTTTTCTCTCTTTTTTTTTCTCTTCTTTTTTTTTTCTTTTTTTTTTTGAATAAAATAAATATAACATAATATAAGAAAATATAATAACTATTGTAAAACTAAACTAATTTGAAGTGATCACAACATCAGTCAGGTATGAATGTAAGGTTTAAGTTTTTCTTGATGAAGTCAAACCTATCTTCAGGTAGTGGTTTGGTGAATATGTCAACCCATTGATGTTCAATGTTTATAAATTGAATGTTTAGTACCCCTTTTTGAACAAAGTCCCTAATGAAGTGGTGTTTGATCTCTATGTGTTTAGCTCTAGAATGTAAGATATGGTTTTTGGCTAAACAAATGGCAGAAGTGTTATCGCAATAGATGGGAATGTTGGATTCTAGGATGTTGTAGTCTTCAAGTTGATGTTTCATCCAAAGTAGTTGAGAACTGCAGCCAGCTGCTGAAATGTACTCAGCCTCTGCTGTTGACATTGCAATGGTGTTTTGTCTCTTACTTGACCAAGATATTAAGTTGTCACCTAAAAATGTGCAGTTGCCACTGGTGCTCTTTCTTTCAAGTTTATCTCCAGCATAATCAAAATCATAGTATCCACTAAGTTTGTACTTATGAGATTTCTTGTAGAACAAGGTAAGGTTGGTAGTGCCTTTTAGGTATCTAAGGATTCTCTTAACAGCAGTTAAATCTGATTCCCTAGGGTCAGCTTGAAATCTTGCACATACACATACACTAAACATGATGTCAGGTCTGGAAGTGGTAGGGTAAAGTAGGGATCCTATCATTCCTCTATAGATTTTTTTTGTTGTTGCCTGAATCATCTTTTTAAAGTGAACAAGTAGGGTGCATTGGTGTAGCCATATGTTTGCAATCACTCATTTCAAGCTTCCTAAGAAGCTCTATTGTATATTTGATTTGATGAATGTATATACCTTTTTGACTTTGCTGAATTTGTATCCCTAAGAAGAACTTAAGTTCTCCCATCATACTCATTTGAAATTCAAGCTGCATCAATTTAGAAAATTCTTGACAAAGAGTGCCATTAGTAGATCCAAAAATAATGTCATCAACATAAATTTGAATAATAAGAATGTTATCTTCTATTGATTTTATAAAAAGTGTATTATCTACTTGTCCTCTTTCAAAGTTATTTTTAAGCAAGAAGTTACTAAGTCTATCATACCACGCCCTAGGTGCTTGTTTTAGACTATACAAGGATTTCCTAAGTTTAAAAACATGATTTGGAAATTCAGAACTTTCAAAACTTGGGGGTTGTTTAACATACACTTCTTCACTTATATAACCATTTAGAAAAGCACTTTTAACATCCATTTGAAATAATGTAATGTAATTATTTGCAGCAAAAGAAAGTAGGATACGAATAGCTTCTAACTTGGCCACTGGAGCAAATGTCTCAGTGTAATCAATGCCCTTTTGCTGACTGTAGCCTTGTGCGACAAGTCTTGCCTTATTTTTGACCACTTCACCTTTTTCATTTAGCTTGTTTCTGAAAACCCACTTGGTTCCAATAATGTTCTTCTTTGATCTTGGTACTAGATCCCAAACATCATTCCTCTTAAATTCTTGAGAATCTGCAAAATACTTATCTAGCTTTGATTTTTATGATCAAGCTTCTTGTTATCACAGTAAACATAATATCATACAATAATTAAATTTAAAGAAAGATATCACCTATATGTTAACAATTTCAGTTTCACTATGAAAACCTTTTTAGTTCTTCTTTTCTAGTTTTCAGATTCTGAGTTTGCATATTCTATGATTAGAGAGTCTGGATGAAGGGATTTGAATTCCCATCCAGGTTTGTAGTCTTCATGAATTTGATTGAAGTGTTCAAAGAAGTCTCTTGATTGTGACTTTTAATCTGCCACTTCTGTTTCTGCTGATGCATCGGTTTTCTTTGATGGTAATTATGATTCTTATGGTAGTTCCAGTTCTTTTGATATGTGTGATTTCTCTGCCAGTTTTGAGTCTCTTGATACTCCAAATATTTCTGATTCATCATATGGTTCTGGTTCTGATAAGTATTGTGTTGACCAGTCATTCTTCCAACAGAGTCAGTTGGCTTCTGTTTGGTAGAGCTTGGAACATAGACCTTTTTGCCTTCATATATTGCAAGCATCCATTGACCAGGCACCATGACTGGTGTTTCAATTTGATTCCTTAGAACATCTACAACATAAACAATTTTATCTTTTGGTACCCAAATTTGGTTGGGTCCTAGTTTGTTAGATCTTAAAGGTTTCTTGTCTTTCCATGTGGTTAGCATAGGACAAGATATTTTATTGTGACCTTTCTTATAGCAAATAATACATAAATCATCAGAGGGAATAAACTTAGATTCAATTACTTTTTCTTGAAATCCTATTCCTGTTTTACCATTCCTACTAACCCCATAAATCATAGACGCATACTTGCTTCTTTCCATACCATTTTCAATAAAATCTTGAAATACTTCTTCATGCTTATCAGAGTTACATGTGGTATTTTTAATTGATGTTGAACTATAATTACTTTTCAGAGTTAGATTTTCAGCCTTATGTTCAGCAATATCAGTTTTCAGATTTGCATTTTCTGTTTTAAGTTCAATAATATCAGTTTTCATATTTGCATTCTCTATTTTAAGTTCAATAATATCAGTTTTCAGATTTGTATTTTCTGCTTTAAATTCAGTACTTTCATTCTTTAAAACATTAACATTTTCAATTTGATTTGTATTTTCTTTCCTAAGTGTTTTTAGTTTTAAAGACAATTTGTGATTAATATTTAAAAAATCATTTATAGCAGTAATTAAATCAGATCGAGTAAATTCAGAAAATACCTCACTTTCTTCATCTGTGGATTCACCTTCAGAGTCAGAATCTGTGTTGGTTCCAGAGGTAGAGTTGGTATGAGCCATCATACCCAAATCTACTTGTTCATCGTCAGAGAATTCCTCAGAATCATCCCATGTAGCCATCAAACTCTTCTTCTTGGGTCTGGAATCTTTCCTTTTTCCTTTCTCCATATTTGGACATTCTGACTTGATATGTCCAGGTTCATTACATACATAGCAGATAATGCTTTTATCATCATTTCCTTTGTTGAATTGCTTGGAATACCTTTGGAGAAATTTCTTCTTTCTGTTGTGCCACATCTTTCGAACTTTTCTGGTTATGAAAGCAATCTCATCTTCCTCTTAGTTCAGATTCTGATTATCTGAATCACTATCCTCTGAATCTGATGTTGCCTTTAGAACCTTCTTCTGCTTAGATTTCAAGGGCAGAGTCTTGTTCTTCTTCTTGGGCTCATCTTCTTCAAGCTCAATTTCATGTGATCTAAGATAGCTGATTAATTCTTCCAGCTTTAGAGTATTCAGATCCTTTGATTCCTGAATGGCAGTGATCTTAGGTCTCCACTTACTTGTTAGACTCCTAAGAATTTTCTTCACATGATCAGCAGTGTAAGATCAGATGTGCACCTAAGAGGGGGGGGGGTGAATTAGGTGTTTGGTTATTTTGATCGTTTTTAGAATTACGGTGATTGATTTTTGCGCTTATGAGTAGTAACAGATAATGTAAATGGCAGTAATGTAAAGAACACAGCAGATTTATCCTGGTTCCCCTAATCACCAAGGGTACGTCCAGTCCTCTTGCACACCACAAGAGATTTTCTTCACTATCTGTCAGAATATGTACAAGTCCTCACCCTGGGACCTTGGTTACAATCTTCTAACAAACTTTCAAAGATAGAACACTACTATCTTAGATACAGCACTTTAAAGAAAGTACAACTTTCTTTTACAAACACCTGTTGTTTTGATAAGGATATATGAATAGAAGGAGATAGAATAATTCAAGATTTATTCAAGTACTTTGAGAACCTTAAGGATATGAAAATGATATGCAAGTACTTGAATTTCTGAAAAAGACTTAGAAAAATTTAGAAAATTTAGTTCAAAGTCTTTGAAATTGTATAATTTGAATTGGTAATTTGAAGATGAAGTTATGACATATTTATAGTCCTCAAACAACTCTTTAGATTCGTGCCCTTTGATCCAAGAGTTTTGAGAACGAACTGCAATGTTTTAAATTGAATTCAAAGCTGAAAAATTGCATTGGTTGCAGTTGTATTCGACTACCAAAGTTCTGTATTCGAATACAGCTTGCTGCAACGTTAAAAATTATTCAAACAGTTCACTGTGTAGTCGAATACAGATGAGATGGCCAACTCTCTGACTTAGCCATTTTTCTTATCTGTATTCGAATACAAGATTTCTGTATTCGAATACAACTTGTTGTAACGTTGAAATTTTTTCAAATTTCACTGTGTAATCGAATACAGATGAGATGGCCAACTCTCTGACTTAGCCATTTTTATCTGTATTCGATTACACCCTAGTTGTATTCGATTACAACATCAAAAATAAAGATTTTATCATTTTGAAAATATTATTGGGGACTTTGAAAAATAGTGTTAATGCATATGCAAAGTAATTTAGGTTCTCTTGTATTTGAATTATGACTTGAATTATTTTACCTTTATATAATCTATTTATTTGTAATTTCATCAAGGGATGTATGAGGAATTTTTCTTTTTGTTGTTGTGTCACCATTGGTCTTTTGTGTATAATCAAAAACATATTTTTACATTCTCCCCCTTTTTGATTATGACAAAACCATCTGTTGTTGTTGATGACTCCCCCGTAATGTAGGCGTAGTATACTCCCCCGTAATATATGCAAACATCTGTGTCGAAGGAGGAGGGAATATGTGTGTTGTGTACCTACATTTAAATTTTAACGGACAACAACAAGCAACAAAATACACAAAAGTTCTCCCCCTTTTGACATGATCAAAAAGAAGAATACCAGTATAGTAAAGACAAAGCATATTGGAGGCAAATAGGTAGAGATAAGCATAAAAGTCATTGATGTATGAAGTCATAAAAACATAAAGTCATAAACGACATAGAGTCAAAAAGTCATACAAGCATAGAGTCATAAAGATAATACAACAATTACGGAAGCAACGATTACATCTTAAACAAAACAGTAGAAAGGTCAATCCTAGTAACACAGGAAAACGAACGAGACCTAGGAAACTAAGTACAATCTCAGCGACGATCTGGTGGTAGATGGAAGTGATCAAGTTTGTCAGCGATGATACACATCTCGTGGACTAGGCTGTCGTGATTAGTAGCGATAGTGGATTCGAGAGCCTGAAAGCGAGCATCGACCGAAGTGGTAAATCCTGAGAAGCTGGTCTGAAGAGAGTCAAGCCGATCCATAATCATGCGATTAGTAACTTGATCATCATCAGATGCAGGATCGTCAGCAGCATCATCTGGAGGAGCACTAGCAGAGGCCTGACTGAGATCACTCTGATGGATGTATTTTTGCAGCGATTCACTCCAAACTATTTTCATGCTAGGAAGAACACTCAAGTCTAGTAGATTATCCTTAGTGACGGTATACACAACCTCTTCAGAAAAATCTACCCCAAAATGTTCAAGGATGCGAGAAACTTCCCTAGCATAGGGCAATCCAGCAGCTTCACGGGATACAAACATGACGGACTTAACGAAGTATGCCCAGTTAAGAGAAAGTCCTTCATTCATGAAGTAAAGAATCTGAAGTTCAAATTCAGAGAGTTGAGAGTAGTTACCGGCCTTAGGAACCAAAATGTAACTCAAGAAGTAGTGAAGCAGACGGAAGTCGACAGTGAGGTTTCCAACACTAAATCTCTGTCTAGCAAACGTGGAGCTAGCCTGAAGTTGCTTGCGTTCTATGGTGAGTTTGTCAAAGCGACACAGAGCCGCATAAGCATCCTGTTTCGAGATATTATGCCATTTGCATAAATTGGTCGGACTAAGTTTCTGACCGACATCAGGTATTTGCAAAATGGTACCAATAGTATGAGAATCAAACTCAATAGTGATTCCCTTGACACGTGAAATTAACATTTTGCCATCCCGACGAAGATTGCAATAAAAGACTCGAACCAAATCAGGATAAATCGGACCTTTGTAAGCAATAAAGTCCTCAACTTGTTGAGCCCTAAGTAAATCCGGAAATTTAAAGGGAGAGAAAGAATCTAAAGTACCGAATTTTGGAATGATGAGCCTTTTGTCGGAGTACAGTGTGCGAAACCGGGTAATTTCTTCAGGAGAATGCAGAAGACGAGATAAGTCCGTGACACTGATGCTCTTTGAGCGACGCTTGGAAGGACCTAAGCTTGCATGCTTGGTGCGAGGTCCACGCTTGCGTGCGTTTTCAACAGAGGTGGAGAGGTTTGACATTTTGTTGAAGGTTGTAGGATGCGAATTCGAAACTGAGATGTAGTTCGAAAAGAAGATTCGAAACCGTGACCACTGATGATAGAACCAATTGTTTCGCGAAGCTGAGATGGAAGATGTTGAATTCGCGAAGCCGGATTTGGGGTTTAGGGTTCTGGAAGTCGCGAATGTGAGGAAGGAGATGAGTGAATCTGAGGAAATGAGAGAGGGGTTTCGCAACGGAATGAAGGAAATCAAGGTTGGGAAGGTCAAGATTCAATGAACGAAGCAATTCTGGAGGTGGAGTTGCAGAGAGGATGAAGTTCGCAGAGATAAGGTACGGGTTCGCAGGGAAGGCAGGAGTTGTATTCGGCTACTGAATGTCATAGCTATATATATGACAAAAAAATGCGAACCTGTATTCGAATACAGGATGATGGTAATCGAATACAGATTTCCAGAATCATCTGTATTCGAATACAGTATGACTGTATTCGGCTACGACCTCCAAATTTTGAAATGGTCATGATTTTATAACACAGAACATAACACAACCTTAATATAATCATATAAATAACATGTAAACATAATTAACTAAAGTCTAATATGTGAAGGCAAGAATTAACATAGTGATAATATCGTCAATTCAAATAGTCAAATAGATTCAAATATCATGTAAATCAGCTAAATTCAAATATCATGTAAGCCAGCTAAATTCAAATATCATGAAGTCAACTAAATTCAAATATCATGTAAACCTGTGAAGATACGAATTAAGCCATACCTTTGCCCTGATGATAACAGTTTACCTGACGTTTAAAGATCACTTTCACTTAAGATGCCGAGTTCGCGTCGTATTTTGAAAAATGAGTCTTTAGGAAGCGGTTTAGTGAAGATGTCCGCAAGTTGGTTATGAGTATCCACAAAGGTTACTTCAACATTGCCTTTAAGCACATGATCACGCAAGAAGTGGTGTCGTATATCAATGTGTTTGGTCCGAGAATGCATGATTGGATTCTTTGAGATATTGATTGCACTAGTGTTGTCGCATCGTAGCGGAATGCATCCAAGATCAATTCCATAATCACATAGTTGTTGCTTGAGCCATAGGATTTGTGCGCAACAACTGCATGCCGCTATGTACTCGGCTTCAGCAGTACTAAGTGCGACACATGCTTGCTTTTTACATGACCAAGATACGAGTGCATTGCCCAGTACATGACAAGTGCCGCTTGTGCTTTTACGATCTGTTTTACATCCTGCATAATCTAAATCTGAATATCCAACGAGACTACAGATGCTACCTTTAGGATACCATAGTCCAACATTGATGGTGCCTTTTAAGTATTTCATGATTCGTTTGACTGCTACAAGATGTGATTCTTTCGGATCTGCTTGAAATCTTGCACATAGACACACACTAAACATAATATCTGGCCGACTGGCCGTTAGATATAATAAAGAGCCAATCATACCTCGATATTTTGAAATATCTACAGATGCACCAGTTTCATCTTTATCAACATATGTTCCGGAGCCCATGGGAGTTGCACTCTCCTTGCATTTTTCCATGTCAAATCTTTTTAGCAGTTCTTTGCAATATTTTGCTTGATTGATAAAGATGCCATGCTTGAGTTGCTTGATGTGAAGCCCAAGAAAATAGTTTAATTTTCCCATCATGGACATTTCAAATTCGCCTTGCATCATCAATGAGAATTCTTCACATATTGTGTTATATGTTGAACCGAATATGATATCGTCAACATAAATTTGGACCAACAAGGTGTGACCATTATTTCGTTTAATAAATAATGTCTTGTCAACCTTTCCCTTTTCAAAACCTCTTTCACACAGGAAGGCACTCAATCTGTCGTACCAAGCTCTTGGTGCTTGTTTTAGACCATAGAGAGCTTTCCTTAGTTTGAATACATGTGTAGGATTCTTGAAGTCTTCAAAGCCGGGTGGTTGCTTGACATATACTTCTTCATTGATGTATCCATTTAGAAATGCGCTTTTCACATCCATCTGAAATAATTCAAAATTCATAGAGCAGACATAAGCAAGTAGTAACCGTATTGCTTCTAACCTTGCGACCGGAGCAAATGTTTCGTCAAAATCGATTCCTTCTTCTTGATTGTATCCTTGGGCGACAAGTCTTGCTTTGTTGCGGACAACTATACCATTTTCGTCAAGTTTATTTTTAAATACCCATTTGGTGCCAATGATGTGTTTGTCACCTGGATTAGGAACAAGTTCCCATACTTCGTTTCTTTCGAATTGGTTAAGCTCTTCTTGCATTGCAAGTATCCACTGATCATCTTTTAGTGCTTCACCAACTTTGGAAGGTTCGATTTGTGAAACAAATGCCATGTTTAAACATGCATCTTGCAATTTGAGTCTAGTTGTAACTCCTTTGTTGATATCGCCAATGATGTTATCAATCGGATGATATCGATGGGTTCTCCATTCCTTTGGGAGTTCATTGGGTTCCTCTTCCATGTCGACTTCATTTTCTTGACTCGGTTGATCAATTGGATCTTCTTTACGTGGATCACTACTTTCAATATCATCATCATCAAAAGAAATAGCTTTATCCTCTTTCGAGGGGTTAGTTTCATCAAAAGTAACATGTATTGATTCTTCTACAATTAAAGTTCTTTTGTTAAAAATTCTAAAAGCTTTACTGGATAATGCATACCCAATAAATATACCTTCATCCGCTTTTTCATCGAATTTTCCAAGATTGTCTTTTCCGTTATTTAGCACAAAACACTTGCAACCAAAGATGTGGAGGTGAGAGATATTGGGCTTTCTACCTTTGTATAGTTCATATGGAGTCTTCTTAAGAATAGGTCGAATGTTTACTCTGTTAGTAACATAGCATGCCGTGTTTACAGCATCTGCCCAAAAATACTTTGGTAGATTTGAATCACTTAACATTGTTCTTGCAAGTTCTATCAAGGACCTGTTCTTTCTCTCAACCACCCCATTTTGTTGAGGTGTTCTTGGTGCAGAAAAATTGTGAAAAATTTCATTTTCCTCACAGAATTCTTCAAATAAAGTATTTTGAAATTCTCTACCATGATCACTTCGAATTGATACAATCTTGGATGATTGTTCATTTTGGACTAGTTTGGCGTAATTTTTAAAGGCTTTAAAAGCTTCATTTTTGTTTGCCAAAAACAAGGTCCATGTGTACCTTGAAAAGTCATCAACAATAACTAGTCCGTATGAATTTCCACCAAGACTTTTAGTTCTTGATGGACCGAACAAATCCATGTGTATCAATTGAAGTGGTCTTGTAGTAGATATAACATTTATGGCTTTAAAAGAAGTTTTCGTTTGTTTACCTTTTTGGCATGCATCACATAATTTATCCTTGACAAATTTCATTTTTGGTAATCCGACAACAAGATCATGTTTGACTAGTTTGTTTAAATGATCCATGTGAATATGGGCAATTCTTTTGTGCCATAACCATGCATCATTGTTGTCGCTTACCAAAAGACATTTCATTTTCAAGGATAAATCATCTAAATTAAGTATGAAAATATTCTTGAAACGTTTACCGATAAATTTAATTTCACTTGTTGCTGCATTTTGAATGATGCACTCTTCCTTGTTGAAGACTATCTTGTGTCCTTTGTCACATAACTGGCTGATGCTTATCAAATTGTGCTTTAGGCCTTCAACATAAAGAACATCTTCAATTGTTGGAGAAGGTGCTTTTCCAATTTTTCCAATGCCTAGGATCTTTCCTTTGTTATTATCTCCATATACTACATGTCCTTTCGATTCAAGGGTCAATGCTGAAAATTTTGTTATGTCTCCCGTCATGTGTTTGGAACACCCACTATCTAAGTACCATAAATTTGAAGTATTTTGTGAGCATCCCTGCAAAATTGAAATCAGATTTTATTAGGTACCCAAAGTGCTTTGGGTCCTTGGGGTTTAGTGCCTTTCTTGACCCATATGCAATGGCCTTTGGGAATGCTAATATTTCTTACATGACAAGTATTTGGTGTGTGTCCATAGATACCACAATATGAGCAAATAGGAATTTTACTTGTGTATGTATGACACTTATTGTTAATAAACTTTCCTTTATGTGAATGTTCTTTTTGTACAAATGTCATGTTTCTTAAATTTGTTTGAGTGCTTGATTTAACAAAAATGGTCTTACTAGTGCTTGGTTTATCAAATTTAGAAAATCCAATACCACTTTTATCATTAGAATATCTTTGCATGTTTAGAACATTTTCTAATCCTATATGTCCTTTTTCATACCTTTCTATTACTCTATTTAGTTGAGTAATTTTGAATGAAAGTGAATCACAATTATTACATGAAGAATTTTGCTTAGAATTTTTAGCATCTTTTTCCATAAGATTAATTTTTTCTTTAAGATATAAGATTTCTTTCTTTTGAGTTGATACTTGTTTAAGCAAATTTTTACATTCAGCAAGAAGTTCCTTTATTGCATTTTGTGCTTCATTGTATTCTATAACTAATTCATGATTATATGAAAGATTGTTTGAGTTACTAACCTCTTCGTCATCGGAGTGATGTGACGCCATTAGTGCAACATTTGCGCATTCATCGCTTTCAGTTTCTGATGTTGAACTTATGTCGTTATCTTCCCATGCGATATAAGCTTTCTTGAAATCTTTTCTTTTGCCGGCACTCTTCTTGATGAGATCTGGACAGTCTGCTTTAATATGTCCTTGTTTTCCACATTCAAAGCATGTGAAGTTTTGGTTGGTCGTGCTATCTTTCTTTCTGAAGTTTTTCTTCTTGAAACTTCTGTTATTTTTGAGAAATTTGCCGAATTTCTTGACAAGGAGATTGATGTTTTCGTCGTCATCAGAAATTTCTTCTTTGACTGCTTCCTTTGATTCGGTCTTTAGAGCAATATTTTTGCTTTTCTTTTCTTGGGTTTCATTTTGCTCTAATCGTCCAAGTTCTATTTCATGCTCTTGTAGTTTGCCAAATAATGCAGAAAGTGACATTTTGGACAAACTCTTCTTTTCTGATATAGCAGTCACCTTTGGTTGCCACGCCCTCGTTAGTGATCGTAATACTTTCAGATTCAATTCATCATTTGAGAAGACTTTTCCGAGGGCTGTCAAATGATTTGTCAAGTGGGAGAATCGTTTCTGCATGTCTAGTATGGTTTCTCCAGGCTGCATGCGAAACAATTCATATTCTTGAGAAAGTGTATTTAGTTTGGATCTTTTTACCTCTATGGTGCCTTCATGGGTTACTTCCAATGTATCCCATATTTCCTTGGCTGTTTTACAGTGAGATATGCGGAAGAATTCGTCCATACCAAGTGCCGATTGTAGAATGTTTTTAGCCTTTTTATCAAATAGCACTTTTCTTTTATCGTCATCGGTCCAAGAGTTCTTTATTTTAATTTCCTCTTTGTTGTTGATGACCGTTGTTGGAATGTATGGACCATTTTTGACAGCATCCCATATTTCATCTCCCTGTGCCTCGAGATATGCTTGCATACGGATTTTCCAAAAATCGTAATGTTCACCGACGAAACATGGAGGTTTGGTACTGCTGCCTCCGTCTCTGAAAACTGGTAGTGCGGAAGCCATTAGTTGTTTGATCAAGGAGTAATTTACCTTGAACCTGCTCTGATACCAATTGTAAGATCAGATGTGCACCTAAGAGGGGGCGGTGAATTAGGTGTTTGGTTATTTTGATCGTTTTTAGAATTACGGTGATTGATTTTTGCGCTTATGAGTAGTAACAGATAATGTAAATGGCAGTAATGTAAAGAACACAGCAGATTTATCCTGGTTCCCCTAATCACCAAGGGTACGTCCAGTCCTCTTGCACACCACAAGAGATTTTCTTCACTATCTGTCAGAATATGTACAAGTCCTCACCCTGGGACCTTGGTTACAATCTTCTAACAAACTTTCAAAGATAGAACACTACTATCTTAGATACAGCACTTTAAAGAAAGTACAACTTTCTTTTACAAACACCTGTTGTTTTGATAAGGATATATGAATAGAAGGAGATAGAATAATTCAAGATTTATTCAAGTACTTTGAGAACCTTAAGGATATGAAAATGATATGCAAGTACTTGAATTTCTGAAAAAGACTTAGAAAAATTTAGAAAATTTAGTTCAAAGTCTTTGAAATTGTATAATTTGAATTGGTAATTTGAAGATGAAGTTATGACATATTTATAGTCCTCAAACAACTCTTTAGATTCGTGCCCTTTGATCCAAGAGTTTTGAGAACGAACTGCAATGTTTTAAATTGAATTCAAAGCTGAAAAATTGCATTGGTTGCAGTTGTATTCGGCTACCAAAGTTCTGTATTCGAATACAGCTTGCTGCAACGTTAAAAATTATTCAAACAGTTCACTATGTAGTCGAATACAGATGAGATGGCCAACTCTCCGACTTAGCCATTTTTCTTATCTGTATTCGAATACAAGATTTCTGTATTCGAATACAACTTGTTGTAACGTTGAAAATTTTTCAAATTTCATTGTGTAATCGAATACAGATGAGATGGCCAACTCTCTGACTTAGCCATTTTTATCTGTATTCGAATACACCCTAGTTGTATTCGATTACAACATCAAAAATAAAGATTTTATCATTTTGAAAATATTATTGGGGACTTTGAAAAATAGTGTTAATGCATATGCAAAGTAATTTAGGTTCTCTTGTATTTGAATTATGACTTGAATTATTTTACCTTTATATAATCTATTTTAGAGTATTCAGATCCTTTGATTCCTGAATGGCAGTGATCTTAGGTCTCCACTTACTTGTCAGACTCCTAAGAATTTTCTTCACATGATCAGCAGTAGTATAACTCTTCTCAAGTACCTTTAATCATGATACCAGGGTCTGGAATCTGGAAAACATTGTTTCAATGTCTTCATCTTCTTCCATCTTGAACAACTCATACTTTTTGACTAAGAGGTTGGCCTTTGCTTCTTGAACTTGCTTGCTTCCTTCATAGGTTAGAATCATACTATCATAAATACTCTTTGTTGTCTCTTTGTTGGTGCACTTGTCAAACTCCTTGAAGGTGATTGCATTTATCATGAATGTTCTGGACTTATGATGCATCTTGTACATCTTCTTTTGATCAGCATTCATCTCCTTTCTTGGAATTTCAATACCATCTTTATTCTTCGGAGCAATATAACCATCTTCCACCAAGTCCCAAAGTTCAGGATCTTGTGAAATATAGAAACTTCTCAGCATGTCTTTCCAATACTCAAAACATTCTCCATCAAACAGAGGTGGTCTGTTGATATTTCCTCCAGCAGCTTCTTCACTGAATCCAGACATATTGAACCCTTGGATCTTTTCTCAAACACTGTAAAGTGCTCAGCCTTGAGACCGAGCTCTGATGCCAATTGAAGGTGCAAACACGAGAAGGGGGGGTTGAATTGTGTTTGCACAAAGTTGATACCTTTTTGATAATTTATAAAGAATTAAAAATTAGTTTGGATTTGGTTACTTACTTGGAGTAGAAGCAATCGAATTTAAAGGCAGCAATAATGAAAGCATAAATAATTTGACGCGTAGAATTATCCTAGTTCACCACTAACTTGGCTACATTCAGTCCCCTCATTCAGAAGGATTTAATCCACTAATTCAAAAACCTTGAATTACAAAGCACCTGACCCTCCAAGCCAGTCTTTCAAAACAGCCTGACAATTCCAGACTTTTGAGGAACTAACCACCTTGGCCCTACAAGCCAAGTCTTCTCCTAACAACTTGACAATCTCAGATTGAAGAAGGAACTAAACCACTATCGGGTTGGATACAAGAGATTGAAACTTGAGTAGTTGCTTCTAACAAAGTTGATAATAACAATAACTCTCACACTTTAAGAAAAGAACACTCAGAAAATATTTTTCATTCGAACAAGTGTTTCTCTCTTTGAACTCTAAGATGAATTGAGAACTTTGAGCTAGAGTTAATCTTTTATGCTTTTCAATGCTTTTCTCCTTCAGCCTTGAGTGTCTATTTATAGTGAAAATTTGGGCCTCAATTTAGTCCTTATTTAATTCTGAAGTGTATCTTGTTTAGATTGAGTTTGTAAATTCTTCAAATTGATTATGTTCCTATTTTGTGTAGATTGACTTTGTAAATTCTTCAGAATGATTCTGTTCCTATTTTGTGTAGATAGACTTTGTAAATTCTTCAAATCAGATATTCTTCAAATCTTCATTAAATGTTGATCAAATATTCTTCAAATCTTCAATTAAATGTTGATCAAATATTCTTCAAATCTTCTTCAAATATTCTTCAAATCATTTTCAAATCTTCTTCATATATTCTTTAAATATTCTTCAAATATTCTTCAAATATTTTTCAAATCTTCTTCAAATCTTCTTCAAATATTCCTCAAATCTTCTTCAAATATTCTTCAAATCATCTTCAAATATTCTTCAAATATTTTTCAAATCTTCTTCAAATATTCTTCAAATCTTCTTCAAATCTTGACCATATTTTGTTTTCAACTTGGTCAAAGATTTTCTTCAAATATAAATATGAATCAAATCTTATTTTAGATTTTCATCAATTATAAATTTGAATCAAATCTTATTTTATATTTTCATCAATTATAATTTTGAATTAAATCTTATTTAAGATTTTCTTCAATTATAAATTTGAATCAAATCTTATTTTAGATTTTTTTTCAATTATAAATTTGAATCAAATCTTATATTAGTTTTTCATCAATTATAATTTGGAATCAAATCTTATTTTAGATTTTCTTCAAAAACATGAATCTTCTTTCATACTCTTTGAAGTCAAATATATTATTCTCATAAAATACTTTTGTTAACATCAAAATTCTAAATGTAAAACCAACTTGGTTCCAACACTGAGCACTTTACAGTGTTTGAGAAAAGATCCAAGGGTTCAATATGTCTAGATTCAGTGAAGAAGCTGCTGGAGGAAATATCAACAGACCACCTTTGTTTGATGGAGAACATTTTGAGTATTGGAAAGACAAGCTGAGAAGTTTATATATTTCACAAGATCCTAAACTTTGGAACTTGGTGGAAGATGGTTATATTGCTCCGAAGAATACTGATGGTATTGAAATCTCAAGAAAGGAGATGGATGCTGAGCAGAAGAAGATGTACAAGATGCATCATAAGTCTAGAACATTCATGATAAATGCAATCACCTTCAAGGAGTTTGACAAGTGCACCAACAAAGAGACAACAAAGAGTATTTATGATAGTCTGATTCTAACCTATGAAGGAAGCAAGCAAGTTCAAGAAGCAAATGCCAACCTCTTAGTCAAAAAGTATGAGTTGTTAAAGATGGAAGAAGATGAAGACATTGAAACAATGTTTTCCAGATTCCAGACCCTGGTATCAGGATTAAAGGTACTTGAGAAGAGTTATACTACTGCTGATCATGAGAAGAAAATTCTTAAGAGTCTGACAAGTAAGTGGAGACCTAAGATCATTGCCATTCAGGAAGCAAAGGATCTGAATATTCTAAAGCTAGAAGAATTAATCAGCTCTCTCAAATCACATGAAGTTGAGCTTGAAGAAGAGGAGCCCAAGAAGAAGAACAAGACTCTGGCCTTGAAATCTAAGCAGCAGAAGGTTCTAAAGGCAACAACAGAATCAGAGGATGATGATTTAGATGATCAGAATGAAGACTTAGAGGAAGAGGAACTGGCGTATATATGTAGAAAAGTTTAGAAGATATGGCACAACAGAAAGAAGAAATTTCCGCAAAGATATTCCAAGCAATCTAATAGAGGAAATGATGATAAATATGACAAGAAAAGCATCATCTGCTATGGATGCAATGAACCTGGACATATCAAGTCAGAATGTCCAAATATGGAGAAAGAGAAACACCAAAGGAAAGATTCCAGACCCAAGAAGAAGAGTATGATGGCTACATGAGATATATCTGAGGAATCCTCTGACTATGAACAAGTAGATTTGGGTATGATGGCTCATACCAACTCTACCTCTGAATCCAACACAGATTCTGACTCTGAAAGTGAATCAACAGATGAAGAAAGTGAGGTATTTTCTGAATTTACTCGATCTGATTTAATTAGTGCTATAAATGATTTTTTAAATGTTACTCGCAAATTGTCTTACTAAAAACACTTAGGAAAGAAAATACAAATCTAATTGAAAATGTTAATGTTTTAAAGAATGAAAGTATTGAATTTAAAACGGAAAATACAAATCTGAAAACTGATATTAGTGAACTTAAAATAAAGAATGCAAATCTGAAAACTGATATTACTGAACTTAAGACAGATAATGCAACTCTGAAAATTGATATTATTGAACTTAAAACAGAAAATGCAAATCTGAAAACTGATGTTGTTGAACATAAGGCTGAAAATCTAACTCTAAAAAGTAATTATAGTTCAACATCAATTGAAAATACCACATGTAACTCTGATAAGCATGAAGAAGTATTTCAAGATTTTATTGATAATGGTATGGAAAGAAGCAAGTATGCATCTATGATTTATGGGGTTAGTAGGAATGGTTAAAGAGGAATAGGATTTCAAGAAAAAGTAATTGAATCTATGTTTATTCCCTCTCATGATTTATGTATTATTTTCTATAAGAAAGGTCACAATAAAATATCTTGTCCTATGCTAACCACATGGAAAAACAAGAAATCTTTAAGATCTAACAAACCAGGACCCAACCAAATTTGGGTACCAAAAGATAAAATTGTTTATGTTGCAGATGTTCTAAGCAATCAAATTGAAACACCAGTCATGGTGCCTGGTCATTGGATGCTTGCAATATATGAAGGCAAAAAGGTCTATGTTCCAAGCTCTACCAAACAGAAACCAACTGACTCTGTTGGAAGAAGGACTGGTCAACACAATACTTATCAGAACCAGAACCATATGATGAACCAGAAATATCAGAAATATTTGGAGTATCAATAGACTCAAAACTGGCAAAGAAATCACACATATCAACAGAACTGGAACTACCATAAGAATCAGAATTACCATGAGAGAAACCCGATACATCAGCAGAAACAGAAGTGACAGATTAAAAGTCAGAATCATGAGACTTCTTTGAACACTCCAATAAAATTCATGAAGACTACAAACCTTGATGGGAATTCAAATGCCTTCATCCAGACTCTCTAATCAGAGAATATGCAAACTTAGAATCTGAAAACCACAAAAGAAGAACTAAGAGGGTTTTCATAGTGAAACTGAAATTGTTAACATATAGGTGATATCTTTCTTTAAATTTAATTATTGTCTGATATTATGTTTACTGTGATAATAAGAAGCTTGATCATAAAAATCAAAGTTAGATAAGTATTTTGCAGGTTCTCAAGAATTGAAGAGGAACGATGTTTGGGATCTAGTACCTAGATCAGAGAAGAACATTATTGGAACCAAGTGGGTTTTCAAAAACAAGCTAAATGAAAAAGGTGAAGTGGTCAAAAATAAGGCAAGACTTGTCGCACAAGGCTACAGTCAGCAAGAGGGCATTGATTACACTGAGACATTTGCTCCAGTGGCCAATTTAGAAGCTATTCCTTGAATTTCAAATAAGTATTATGGGAGAACTTAAGTTCTTCTTAGGGATACAAATTCAGCAAAGTAAAAAAGGTATATACATTCATCAAACTAACTATACAAAAGAGCTTCTTAGGAAGTTTAAGATCAGTGATTGCAAACCTATGGCTACACCAATGCACCTTACTTGTTCACTTGAAAAAGATGATTCAGGCGAAAAAGTTGACAAAAAAAAACAAAAACCTATAGAGGAATGATAGGATCCCTACTTTACCTTACCGCTTCCAGATCTGACATCATATTTAATGTGGAAGATTTCAAGTTAACCCTAGTGAATCACATTTAATTGTTGATACCTAAAAAGCACTACCAACCTTACCTTGTTCTACAAGAAATCTCATAAGTACAAACTGAGTGGATACTGTGATTCTGATTGTGCTGGAGATAAACTTGAGAGAAAGAGCACTAGTGGAAACTGCACATTTTTAGGTGACAACTTAATATCATGGTCAAGTAAGAGACAAAACACCATTGCAATGTCAACAGCAGAGGCTGAATACATTTCAGCAGCTGGCTGCAGTTCTCAACTACTTTGGATGAAACATCAACTTGAAGACTACAACATCCTAGAATCCAACATTCCCATCTATTGCGATAACACTTGTGTCATTTGTCTAGCCAAAAACCCTATATTACATTTTAGAGCTAAACACATATAGATCAAACACCACTTCATTAGAGACTTTGTTCAAAAAGGGGTACTAAACATTCAATTTGTAGACATTGAACACCAATTAGCTGACATATTCACCAAACCACTACCTGAAGATAGGTTTAAATTCATCAAGAAAAACCTAAATCTTACCTTCATATATGACTGATTTTGTGATCACTTCAAAGTAGTTTAGTTTTACACTAGTTATTATATTTTCTTATATTATGTTATATTTATCTTATTCAAAACAAAAAAAACA
>JBBPBP010009777.1:32224775-32282306 GCA_037974735.1 Cicer chorassanicum | reverse complement strand
ATTTAAAGGTAAACAAATGTGTCAAGGGGTGTTATAATTAGGAACATTTTTTTATTGTTTCACTATAATAAATACTAAAGTGGAATTAACGCCTTGATAGTTATTTATATAATATTAATTGAATGATACAATTAAATAATTACGGTCATTCTAAAAATTAAAAATAATATTTGTTTTAAAATAATTTTTTAACTTAAATGATATTCATTATTGTGAAAAAACAATGAATTAGATTATGTCTTTTACAGTAAGATTTCTATTTTTGTTTTTCAAATGCCATCTAGGAAAATATATATTTTTTTGAAAAGTGAAAACATAAATATTTATCTAAGCGATTGTTAATTTATATACACCTATAATTTAGAAGGTATATATTAATAATCTATACATTTTCTCTGTAAATATTGATATCAATTCATTGAAGTGTGGAGTTTTTAAAAGAGATAATAGTGGTTTTTTCAAATAGAAAGTGGGTAAGGAGGCTAATATACACCTTCTATTTTTTTAGGTGAGTGTTAACTAGACTCCCATGAGAGTTTGCTAATTTAGATATATAGCACTACACCAAAATATGGATTTTATAACGCACCGTTAACAACGCTTGTTAAGTAAAAGTATTGTTGTATTATATTTTAGACAACGCTTTTCAAAAAAACGATGTCGTATGTGCATACCTTTTAAATCGCTTTTTCAAAAAGCGCTGTCATATGTACTAATATTTATATAATAATAAAGCCTTTGACAACGTTTTTTATAAAAGCGTTGTCATAGGTCATAATCCTTTAAAAGCGTTTTTTAAAACGCTTTTGCTATAAGCGCTGTCACATGTCATAATCCTTTAAAAGCGTTTTATAAAAAATGTTGTTAACGAATTCTTTTTTCTTCTTTTAAAACTAGGGTTTTTATTAATTTTTTTTTAAAGAAGCTTTTCCTTCTTAATAATACTCATAAACCTCCTTCAAAATACCTTGCTTCAGAATACCCTCTTTCAAACTATCCCTTTCAACCTTTGTCTCTGAAATCCATTTGAACCTTAAACAAAAAACCACCCTCATCCATGACAAAAAATGAACTCTCCAGCCTCGGCTTCTACGTGCGCTGAACTCTTCCACCTCTCAAATTCGACGTCATTCTCGCTCTGTCTCTCCCTCTCTTTCTCTCTATTTTGTTCACTTTTCATTGTTATTTTTTGAGTAAAGAAAGGAAGAAATGGTTGATTAATTTATGTGCTTACCCTGTTTTCTTTTCGTAGATTTGACTGAAACCCTAAAATTTCAAATCCAAATTCTCAAAGGCATTCTACATCATAGGTAAGAACTTGATTCGTCAATTTGACATTCTCCTTCTTTATGGTTGTGTGGTATTTTTTCATTTACTTCTCATTACTTGATTAAAAAAACTAAAAACCTCAATTTTATTTTGAAACCCTAACTATTCCTCTGTGTATGTTTTTGTTGCAACAGGCAAGCCATGGGAATGTTTGAAAAGGGTTAATTAACCGTCTTATGAGTATTCTTGGGCATTTGATGCAACTCAGAACATTAAAGGTATTGCAGCTGGTAAATATGAACAAATAACCCTTCGTTGTCAGTTGTGTCATATTTCAACTTTAGTCCCCCCTGCACCACTTTTAGGGTATTTCAGAGAAAAACAAGCATGAAGGGTTATATTGTTAGATTCCAAATTTTAGTACTCTTGAGTAGTTTTTCTAACTGCTATTCAGTTGAGGCATTTTTAGATCAAGTCATGAAGGCTATGGAAATGAAAATAGACAAGTAATGAGTTCTAGGCCTATTCTTAAATCCTATAACAAGGATTCTTAATTTTGATAACTAGATGACTTAATTTTATTGTTTTAACTTTGGGAAGTTTCTATTTGTCTCCTGAAACAGAAACAAAAATATGAATGTTTAAGAGTTGCTTCTATTTATATTCTGTTCTGTATTTAGTTTTTGCATATATTAAATTTCAGATACTTTTATGATAATAAGTTATTTTTAGGGACTAATTTGATGATTTGAGCATTAATTTAAATTTTTTATTGAGTTAGAGACTAAAATAATGTCTTATACTTTTAACGATATAGTTTACCGTTAATTGTTTTCATGAATTTATTATTAATCAAAATATGTTGAAAAAATAGAATAATTTTTTTTCATGGTATTCCAGTTTTTTATTATTGAACTTTGTAAAGAAAAAATTTTAATTTTAACAAATTAATCGTTGATGTTCAAATATTAAATGTTTTAATTATTTTATCAAACTAGAAAGCAATAAAAATGAACACGTTAATAATAAAAAAAAAATCAAAAAATGTTACCAAAGTTATAAATAACTTGTAAATTATTAAAGATGAACATTAATTTCGAGAGAAACATATTTTAATGCAAGAATATATATATATATATATATATATATATATATATATATATATAACCTTCTCATTTTAAATTGACATAGACGTATTAACAAACGTAGAAGCAGCAACAGTTTCAGATGCAGTAACAAACCGTTGAAGCAACAATAGAAGCAGTAGTTGACGCAGACACATTAACAAAGTAGAAGCAACAACAATTTCAGATGCAGATGTAAGTACAAGCCCACAAGCAACAACAAAAGCAGTAGACGCAGACACATTAACAAATATAGAAGCAACAACATATGAAGATGTATGAACTTTAGCAGAAGAACTGGGTTGAGAAGTCTCATATGAAGCAGGAAACTCTATAACAAGAGCCTTAAATTCAGAATCCACGTTATCTTGAAGTTGTGGAGGTTGTCCACCTGCTGCCTTAACACCAACAACATTAACTTGTGTTGTAGAAAAATCAATACCAATAGCTTCCTCATCATCTTAATCTCGCTTAATTTTTTTTTGCTTTCTCTACAAAATGAAACTATGAAAAAAATGTAAAATTAACCTCATTACAAATTAATTTTAAGCATACATTTATTACCTTACGCAATTGAGCATTTGGATTAACGTCGTTACTTTTACAGCCTCTTGAATTATGACCATGTTGGTCACATTTTGTGCATCTATATGATGTATCTTGTCTCTTAGCCTTTCCAAAATTAAGATCCTCGTCGGGTTCTCTTCTCCTTAACTTTTTTGGCCTTCTTGGTCCTTTCTCATATAGTGGAGGCAACATATTCTCAACTTCAACTTCAGACGACATGTCTTGCCCATTTATAGGACTTACATTAAAACTATAACATAGTTCATACATATCCCTCGAATAACAATTATCAAGATAGTCTTCGGGGTTAAGATTCTTATGGCCAAAGGCAGCAACTGCATACACTAGACTTTGATAACAATAGTTCAATATGTTAATTCTTTAATTGAAGATAGACTTCAATTAGGTAATTACTAAAGATTTATCAACAACCAATACACAAATGGAATAGCACTATGAATAAAAACTAAACCAAACTTAATAACATCAAATACTAACACTAAGAATTATAACAATGCAAAGATTATGATGAACATTAATTAAAGTTATGCACTAAAACTAGACTTTTATTTTTCACCTTATGTCTAAAGTAAGATGAAAAACTATTTATCAATACAACTAAAAGTCTCACTAAGAATATAATTTTTATAAATGTTCTTGAAAATTATTTTTCCAACCAATTTGTGAAGCTATTTTCTGCACACACTAAATAAAAAAATCTATAAACAACTTCAATCAACACATGTGCAAACCTTCTTCTCATTGACCAAAAATTACTTTTCAAGAATCAAAATTTTGCGTTGTCAATTAATTGCATAAATGGAAAGATTAAAGGGAAAAGGAAAACAACACTGGATTTTATTATGGTTCGGTCACTTCGTCCTCGCTTGTGACCTACATTCAGTCCTCCCATCTACCAATAAGAGATTTTCTTCCACTATTGTAAATGATGAATTGTTATGATTACAATAACAAGGTCTTTGGGCCAATTGAACAACACTCTTTGACTCAATGCCTTCATCTCCTTATGAATCTTGAAATCTTCAATTCTTGAAAAACTGGTAACGAATCACCGTGAATCCTAATTTATAGGGCTTCAAATCCAACCACTATGAACCCTTCAACTTTGAATCTTCACCTCTTGTTGATTCAATTCCTTCAAACTTAGAAATTCGATGAGAAATCTAAAAACCCCAATTATCCCCAATTAGGGTGAAAAGAAATCTCTTTTTTTCTTTTCCTCTTGATTGAAGATGATGAACCCCTATCACTCACTCTCACTCTCACTCAGACCAAAGAGTTTTTAAAGATTGCTTTATATAATAAAAATGGAGAAGAATTAAGAATGTTATCTTATAATAAAAGTGAATGAAGAGTATTTATAGTGTCACATGGGAAATAAAACTTCTGATACATAAAAATAGCCAAAAGCGCGTGTCTGATTTGAGTCACATTTGATTTGATTTGAATCAACTAAAATCTAATTCAAAACTGGTTTTTGACATGGTGTTTCAAATAACCTTTAGGTTGATTCGAATCAACCTAATCCAATTCAAAGGATTATGACAGTTTGATTCTAAGCATCTTTGCATTGATTCTAATCACATTTGAGTCTGCCAGGTTGATTCTAATCACTTATGTGTTGATTTTAATAACCTCTGCGTTGATTCTAATCAACTTAAAATCTATTCAAAGTAATTCTAATCCATGTTTAAAAAGGCAATACTTGGCAATATATTCAAAAATAAAAAAGATGTAAAAATTCATTTTAGTGCAAAATTAAAATGTTAATTTGCTTAGATCCTAAGGTGTGAATGATTATTGACATCACTCAACCTAGTGAATGATTATCTAATCTCAACCTGACATCACTCAAAATAAACTAAGTTTAAACACAATGGACCATACACTAGCATACTTGCCCTTTTTTATGATGGCAAAACAACTTGAATTGACTCAATAATCTTCAACGAGTTGCCCCATTTAGTTTGTGCTTTGAATTTTGAAAAGACTTTTAAACTGGAGCTCCATTATATTCTCCCCTATTGACATTATCAAAATGAAAAATAACCAACAAATTAGAAGTATCATGTAAGTATAGACCAAATAAGAAACATCTAATCAAGAGAAACCAAATGAATTAACATCATTCAAAACATTCATCATAGACATAATACATACACTCACATAAAAGAATATAAGGAAGTCAATACAAATCCAACATAACATAACCATGACAGGCAATCGAGTGAAGTCAAATTACAAACCAAAATTCACCAAATGGTTGTAAATTTGGTAAATACAACTCATTTGCATGCCAAAATATAGATACACATACAAAATGGTTCAAATCAAGTATTAACAAATAATGATACCAATAACGAATAAACATGTGAAATATCTTGATTCAAATTTAAATCAACTAAGACATAAATTTGAATACACTTACTTAGAAATAATTTTTCCAAGTAAAGTTAAGAAATATAGTTTTGTGTGGAGTTATTGAATAAATTCAACAAAACTAATACACTTTAACATCTTATCCTTGTTGTATTTTGTATTCTACATAGGTAATCAATTTTTTATCTTAAAAACTAAAATTTCTTTGAATTTGTCACCTTACACATGTTTGGATCATCTTTAAAAAATTGTATTTATCACTTTGCTCTCAAACATACCTACAAAACAATTAAGTAGGATTTATAATAGGTCCCCAACTTTCATTGGGTCATTGGTGGTTAGTAGCAATATGATTGCATTTGGGCATCCAAACCATTCTACCTTTAGGAAAAATGTAGCACTTGACTAATGTACATATGCCCTTTTTTGCAACAATAATGACAAACAATGTGTTGTGAATGACACTTGTCATTCTCTTTGTTAAATTTCCTAAAAGGCTTTTTGAAATTCCTTCTAGGTGATATTTTGAAAGACTTTCTAAAGAACTTTTTGTTTGGTATTTCAAATGACTCATTTCCCGTAACAAGTTTCATGACTCCATTTGTAACTTGTATTAATTTGGACTTTAAATCAAAATTTTCTTTTTCCAAATCATCACAATTCTTACAAATGGCATACTTCATCCAATCAATACACTCTTTCATCTCAAGCATAGTATTTTGTGATCTTCACGAGGAGCATTAACGGTTTCTTTTAAATCAATTTCAAGTTTTGAAATTTTAGCCTCCAAAGCCATAATAATTTTTCTTAGAGATATATTCATTTAGTAGTCCTTTTTGCTTCTTCATGAATTTCTACAAAAGCACTATGCAATTGTTCATAGGATGGTTGGATACCTCATTGTTGAAAGAACTATCGGAGGAAGCTCCATATTGATCCTCCCAAGCTATATATACCCTTCAACCTTTTCCATCCGTGTTGGGCTTGAATGGCGCCTTTCCTTTCTTCTTCGTTAATGTTGGACATTCATTCTTCATGTGACTGGTTTTACCTCACTCATAGCAAGTGATGGAGTTTTAGCATTTTGTGTTTGATGAACTTGTTGTAACGCTTTATGAACTTTGTCACCTCTTTGTCGCTTGAGTCTTCCTCTTCATTGTCACTACTATTCAATATCTCTTCTACAATTTTCTTAGACGATGAGGCTTTGGGAGCTATACTCTTATTTTCCTTGTCTTTTTCCTTATCCTCATCCTTCCTTTTGGAACTCTCTTCATGTTCCTCTAACTTGCCAAACAATGTTGTAATTGTCATAGTAGTCAAGTTCCTTGTTTCCTTAGTTGCAGTCACTATGGGTTGCCATTCCATAGTTAAACATCCCAAAACTTTGTTTTGTTAAATCCTTGTTTGTTATAGTCTTATCCAAATCGTTCAACTTGTTTAGAAGATGCACAAAGTGTTTTAGCATTTCCACAACGATTTCACTATGTTTCATGCGAAAAAGGTCGAACTCTTGTGTTAGCGTATTTATCCTTGAACGTTTTACTTCACTAGTTCCCTCATAAGCAACTTCTAAAGTGCCCTACATTGATTGTGTCGTTTGATAATGAGAGACACGATAATAATTGTCAACTCCCTATGAGGAGATCAAAATGTTTCTTGCACCTTTTTATTATCTAAGTCACTACAATCAATCTCGAGTTTATGAATAGTTTTACCATCTCTTATAATGGTTGGAACAAAAGGTCCATTAACCACATCTTTCCAAACCTCCATATAATATGACATGATATGGATTTTCATACAATCTTTCCAAAAGGCATTGTTTTCTCCTTTGAATAGTACAGGGGCTTTATCATGCGCATCCTTAGGTTTCGGGTAAGCCATTAAGACTAATTATTGAGGTTTTGAAACCCTTTATACAAGAACAACCGAGGCTAATGATGCCACTTGTTAGGATCGATGACTACCTGAATCTTAAAGGGGTAAATAGATTCCTTACATGTAGTGGATAAAACATTTTAACTTTTTCGCAAAAAGAAAATTATGCTTATTGAAACTATTAAAGAAACCTTTGAGATTTATTTAAAAACACTAGACTTTGATAATAATAGTTCAATGTGTTAATTATGTAATTGAAGAGAGACATCAATTAGGTAATTACTAAAGATTTATCAACAACCAATACACAAATGCAATATCACTATGAATAAGAACTAAACCAAACTTAATAACATCATATACTAACACTAAGAACTATAACAATGCAAAGATTATGATGAACATTAATTAAAGTTCTCCACTAAAACTGAATTTTTGTTTTTCACCTTATGTCTAAAAACAAGATGAAAAATTAATTATGAATATAACTTAAAGTCTCACTAAGAATAGAATTTTTATAAATGTTCTTAAAAATTATTTTTCCAACCAAATTGTGAAGCTATTTTCTGCACATACTAGATCAAAAAATTTATCAACAACTTCAATCAACACATGTGCAGAACCTGCTTCACATTGACCAAAAATCAATTTTCAAGAATCAAAATTTTGCATAATCAATTAATTGCAGAAATGAAAAGATTAAGGGAAAAAGGAAAACAACATAAGATTTTATCCTGGTTCGGTCACTTCGTTTTCTCTTGTTACCTACATTGGGTCCTCCTATAAATCGATAAGAGATTTTCTTCCACTATAGTAAATGATGAATTGTTATGATTACAATAAGAAGCTTTTTGAACCAATTGAACAAACACTCTTTGATTCAATGCCTTCATTTCCTTATGAATCTTGATATCTTCGGTTCTTGAAAAACCCTTCAAGAATAACCTTGAATCCTAATTTATACAATTGCAAATCCAACTTCTATATAGCCTTAAACCTTGAATTTTCACTTCTTGTTGATTCAACTCCTTCAAACTTAGCATTTCAATTAGAAACCTCCAAACCTCAATTATACCCAATTGGGGTGAAAAGAAATCCCTTCTTTTTCTTTCCTCTTGATTGTAGCTGATGAACCCCTATCACTCACCAACAATCACTCAAACCAAAAGGTTTCTAAGAGTTTTTTGTATGAAAGAAAATGGAGAATAACTGTGAATGTTATCTTATAATTAAAGTGGATCAAGAGCATTTGTAGTGTAAAAGGAAGAAAAAAAAACTTCTGATGCATTAAAAAAAAGCCAAAAACGTATGTGTGATTTGAATTACATTTGAGTTGATTCGAGTCAAACATAAATCTTATTTAAAATTGATTTTTTATAGGGTGACTCGAATCACTTCTTGGTTGATTCGAATCAACATAAATCTTATTTAAAACTGATTTTTGATAGGGTGATTGGAATCACATCTGCATTGATTCTAATCACTTATTTGTCTGACAGATTGATTCTAATCACATATGCGTTGATTTTAATCAACATAAAATCTATTTAAAGTAATTCTAATGCATGTTTAAAAAGGCAATATTTTACAAGATTTTCAAAGATAAAAATGACATAAAAATTCATTATAATACAAAATTAAAATGTTAGTTGTTTTAGATCTTAATGTGTGAATAATTATTGAGAGATACTTAGTTCCATCATTTGATCTCAACTTAAAATAAACTAAATCCAAACACAAGAGACCATACACTCACAATAAGTTGTTTAGGCCCTTCCCATGTACTAAATAAAGTGAGGAGAGTAATATAAAGCTGAAAGCTTTTATTTGGGTTGATTATGAGAAAAACAGGAAATTACACTTTGGGACGTGATACAATGTTTGCTTCCAGAAAAAGGGAAAAGAGGTCTTGGCCTTAAACACACTCACCATGTTATAACAGTACTTTTTTTTAATAAGGGCTAGAACATTAGAAACTAAAATTAAAATAGATAAAAGCTTGAAACATCACAAGCCAGAACAATTTAAAAAAATTACAAAATAAATATTCCAAAAAGTTAGTTACGTGGACGGCAAAGACGTCGTTAGTTGTTGTTGTACAACTAAAATTGAAGCTTTAGTTTCCATATCCCTCGAAGCAAGCAAATCACCAATCACCCCCAATTCAGAATATTCAGTCCAGTTTTCTAACCCAAGTGTTTGCGAAGATTTAACCCCGTTACGTCTCCCAACTACGATAAAATCAAATTTGTTTGCTCTTTCCCTTAGGAAAGTTGTTGTTTCAGATGCATCCTGTATAGTTTTTTCCTCATACTTGACATTTTCAAGTTTAACATAAGATCCACGCACTTCCCTTAGCTCCTCATCATCAATCATGTGGTCCCATCCCGTTGAATCATGATCATTTGAAAGCAAGCGATACACAAACAAAGTGTTATCTAAATTTTTAGCAAACCTTTTAGCCAAACACAAAGCTTCTCTATCGTCGGGCCCACCGAGGAAAATGATAGCTACTTTACAACCATTTGAAGGATGCGCAAAATTAGTGGTGCTGTCACGATTAACCAAAATTCCAATTGAACAAGGTGCTTTATCTAAAACCTTGGAATTCAATGATCTTATACTGTTGTCATTTGATTCAATTAAACCTTCTTGTGTCCATCTTACGTGAAATGGAAGAATTGTAATAGCTGCATTTTTGTCTAATGCAAGGTAACAAACATCTTCGTGCATAAATGTTGTTGGAGAAATTGCTGTGTAAGTGTTAGCAGTTGCTGTACCAGCATAGTCGCGCTCGAAAAGGTCGAAGGTAACAACTAATTCTCCCGAGTAGTTATGTGTGGACCCCGCTTTTTGTTGGAGACGATGTGAGATGAAAATGGGAGTGGTTCTTCCAACTAACTCCATCACATGTACCACGTCAGCAATGAGTGTGTTGTCAGTTGCGGGAGAACAGAGGTGGAGAAAATTTTTTATGTGGATCATGTGGTTTGGTTTGTGCACACATGCAACTAGACGAAGCTCTGAGTTCTTTTTTAGATTCATTATGTTTCTTTTTTGATAGCCTGCGTATTTTCTTGATGGGTCATATAATAACTTCACACCTGTTCTTGAGATTGTTGCCAATATTAGGATTGATATTACCATAACTCCAATTGCTTCTTCAGATTGTCTCTGCAAATCAAAATTCATATGAAGAAAATTAGACGATTAATTTTTATTTAAATATTATTAGATTAAAATTAGTTTTTAATCTCTGTAAAATTTTACTATTTTTTTTAGTTTTTATAAAAAAATTTATCAATTTTTAGTTTCTTAAAATTTTTCTTTTTAATTTTTAGTCCCTAATTTTATCCCAACTGATTTTAGAATTTCTTAATAAGTGTTAAATTAAATATGAATTTTTAAGTGCAAAAATTTTAAAAGTTCATATTTAATTTTCATTTCTTAAAAAATTTTAAGCTTCTTAAATTGTTAAATATGTCATTCATAAACATTACTAAAAAAATCATTAAAAAATTCAGAAAATACATAATAGTCAGATTTTAAAATCAGAGGCAAAAAATAAAAATGGAAAGGTTTTAAGAGATTAAAAAATTGATAACTTTTTTATACAGACCAAAAACAAAATAATAAAATTTTGTACGGATTAAAAATATGAATTACTGCTTACCAGTCCGTCATAGACAAGAATAAAGGAGCAGGTATCAACGACACCTTTGCAGCTCAAAATGAGGGCAAGGCAAAGACCATCATTTTGGGGCATGTTGCAATAACGGCAAATACTCACGCATTGCAATAGCTTAATCAAATGCACCATAATGATGAACCCAAACACCACAATAATAAGGGTTGGGGGCCCACATATGGTGAGATTCACTTTCATTACACAACAAGTTACAAATATGGGAGTAAGAAACCATGTGGCGAACAACTCAAATTGGTTAACCAACTCTGACCCTAAAGGTGGGCCTTCAGGAACAGCAAGGCCCAATACAACTGCTCCCGCCAAAAACGGTTGATTGAATATTCCCGCTAACATACCTAACAAGAAAAATGAAACCACAATAGAGTGTATGTATAACTTGTTAACGGGTCTTCCTTCTGGCGTGTTTTTCACCATCCATATCATTACTGGTCTCCCAATCAATGGAATCACTATTAGATAACCAATGAATAAAGATAAGTTTTTAATAACAACAAATATCCCGCGTTCTATACTACTCATGATGGCGGTTCCGATTCCTGCAACGACACCACCTGAGATGTCGCTGACGAAAGCTGACGACAACGCAAGGCGACCGAGTTCGGAGTTGAGGATTCCGACATCGCTTAGCAAAGACGCAATGACAGCAAATGAACAACCGCTATGAGATATAACGACGACAGGTAAACCGTAAGCTTCCTCTGGACCGAGTAGACCTAACCATACTGGGCGGGTAAAAAAAATGAAGACGAAACCGAAGATTATGGGTGTGAAGAGTGAGAGGAGTGCAATTACCCAAGCCTTTCTGCCAGTTTTTTTAATTAACGTGAAGTCCATTTGAACAGAATTAAGGAATAAGAAAAATGCGTAACCGAAAGATGATATTGTATTTAGTATATCTGGACCACCGAATGGAAATAACAACTTTTTGTATTTCTCCAATGGTTCTATCGGTATTGACGGACCCAAAAAAAACCCCGCCTGCAAGAACATAAACAAACAACGTTCAATTTAATTAATTGGCTTTCATTTCAATCTACGCAATGTGCTACTAATCATGTATATTGTTCTAATTAAGTTGCACCAATGCAATTGCACCCAAAATATCAAAGTTTCGAAGGTTTGTGCAACCACATGGCAATCCAGTTTTTTTGTGGTTTATGCATCGGAAATTAATTATGCTTTGCATTGGGATATAAAAGCGGCTACAAACCTCTATAATACATTTAAAATGCGACCAAAATTATAATTACAATTCTGTTTTAAAAAAAATCAAAATTTTATTAATGCAATAATAGTGGCAGGCTGCAATTTAAATTAGAAAACAGTGAGACAAAATAATATTACGAATAAGAGAAAAAGAGATGCAGTAAGGTAAGGTAAGAACGAGGATATATCCATACCATGACTTGTGAAACGAAATAAGAGAACCCTAAGCGCTTGAGAAAAAAATGAAAGCATTGGGTTGTCAAGAAAATGGTAACAATTTGAAGCTCCAACATTGTAAATGTTGATTTTGGAGGAAATACAGTGTGAGTAGCCCATATGCCTTCTGCTACTATCGTTTGTGGTTGTTCTATGCACACATTATAAACTCGATAACGTGTTGTGTTCAATGGACCAGGCAAGTCCTCTATTACCGAGAACAATGTTTTTTCAGCGTCCATTTTTGTTGCACTTGTCTCAAGTGCTCCCAGAAATTATCAATCAAATATTGAACATGGAAATTAAGAGAAGTAGTTTGCAATAATAATATAAGAATTTGATACTTAATTACCAACTCGATTGCAGGGAAACATGAGTATAGTTAGCTAAGCTTGATGCATAAACCTTTAAGATGTTACAAATTTGTGAGTTGTTATTTCCAGATTGCGAGATGTTTCTCTGTCAAAAAAAAAATATTGCAATATTTAGTTTTCTTAGGTGTCACAGACTAATTTGTTGTTGATTCGTCATCGAGAAAATAAATAGTAAATGCTTTTGCGACAGGTATTGCAAATACAATTCATCGACAAATTGAAAGGCTCCGTAACAATTATTCATTTAGTTAATAAATTAATTTTTGAGAATAAAAAAATAAAATTAAATAATTTTTTAATCCAATTAAATTTTATTATTTTGTTTTTAATTTATATAAAAAATTTTGTCTAACTTTTAGTCATTTAAAATTTTCATTTTTAGTTCTTAATTTTAATCTATCTACTGTGTATTGTTTGAATTTGAATAATTTTTTAATAATGTCTATTTCATATTTAACAACTATCTTACAAAAAAAAATTAGAATTTTTTAACGAATGATGAATTAAATATGAATTTTTTACCTTTTCATGCTTACAAATTTATATTTAATATTCATTGCTTATTAAAAATTTCTAAATTTTTGTAGATAAATTTTTTATAATATCTTAAATATTAGTGAAAATATCATTCAAAATTATAAATGATAGACAATAGTTAGGTTAAAATCAGGGATTAAAAATGGTATAGCTCACACACAAATAATGTGAGCTATGCATGCTCCAACTCTGCGCGCCCGGTACAGACAAGCTGCATGAAGAAGGGGTAGTCAGCTACACACGTTGTAATACTTGAACAAATGAGTAGTGTGGATCTCGAAGATGTAACTTAATAGACTTGGATGCCAAACACCCTAATGCAATGCTTATATGTCAGTGCACATGATTTTGGAATTTCCAAACCCTCCTCGATGGGCGTAAATCATAAATACACCGTCTCTCACAGACCAATACTAATTATCGAGGTGCCACCTATCAAGATCAACACGATTTATCATAGTGCAATCTATCACATACCTACACGACAAAAAAAAAAAATCCTTGTAAATATAAGATGGACCAATCAACTCATGGAACCACCCCGTGGCTCATCACGGTCACCACTAACTATGAAATGCATGAGCATACTCTGACTCTTTCACAACAATCATTATGTAAATGTAGCTATTAAAAGACTCTCCTTTTAATACTCATTTCACATTATTAATTTTTCATACTTATCACGGAGCATACTCAAAACATATTCTCATTAATAAAATTCATAACATGTAACAACGCATATTATCAATCATGAAATGCGTAATCATGTCAATATTAACCATCACATATTCACACATATATGATCCCTATGTGCTAACTAAAAATTTGGAAGGAGTCATTACTGAAGTAGCAATGTCAAGTTACAAGGAAGGAGGTTTGAATTGTAAACTTGCCTATTTAAAATTTCCTGCTAAAAACTCCAATTCCTTTCCACCCATAAAGGATTCAATCAAGTCACCTAACAGTTCTGATAGGATTTTACAATTCACTCTTTAATCATACTCAAACTATAAACAATTCTTATAGTTTTGAGTTTACACAATAATGATTTAAGAAGATTGGTTGAATCTAATTATGTTCAACTCTTGTTTGAGAATAGATTCAGGTTAAAAGAACTCAGTAAAATAAACTGGAAGTATGAAGGTAGTTTCAGAACTGATTCTTTTTTTGAATGAGAAGCTTTCAAGAATTCAAGTGTATGTGATTTGATGAGTATTCTTGGCACTTGAAGTTCTGAATTTTGCTGAGTATTAGTCTTCCTTTTATAGACAATTAGAGCATTTAATAATGGTCAAAAAGAGTTGTTGGTAGTGCTCTGTCAGTTTTGACCAAAACCAATATAAGTGAATAAAAATAATCCAGCCTTTTGAACAGTTTTGAGCTTTGTTTGACTGGGCTGTTTTATTCTTTCTTGATCAGATTGCCTGCGCGTTTGATGATCCCTTAAGCTTCAGATATTTTGTTGATGATATATCTTTGATCTGGAGACTTGATTCTTTCCAAAATAGTTTGGAAAGTAATGAACAACTTCTGCAGAAATAAGGAGATTGATTCTACAGAAACGAATATTGATTCTTCAGAAACGGAGATTGATGATCAATCTGGTCTGTTAGTGTTTTGAACAATCTGGAGATTGACGATCAATCTTAAGGTTCAGTCTTGTTTTAACTTTCTTGACAGTTCAGGCTGGAGAAAGTTACAACCCGTTTTATTTTGCATTGATTCATGACCTTTTAACTTAGTGATTCGAAAGCCTTCTTTAACAAGAATGATTCCTACTTGTTCCTTGCTATGCACTGATGAACTTAGTATAAAGATTAGAGGCAAAAGCTCTATTGAAATAGTGGAGATTGATTGGTCAAGTGGCTGTGACGATTAGTCTTGATTCTGGAGAACACTCTCCGTTTTTTACAGATTATAGTCAAAAACGTTATGTTTAATTTTTCATCTGATTTCTTTACTTTGCCTGTTTCCTATCTTTGAATAAAAACACTCAAGAGCACAGATTAAATTAACATAACATTTAGAATAATAATTAACGTTCTTAATTAACCTTTGTTTATTTTCATCAAAACTTAATTTGAGAGTTTGTCTTAACAATTACCTCAATTATAGCTTTTTCAACAATTATCACTACCACAATCAAACACAACGAAAATCTCGTTCGTGCCAACACCTTCAATTAAATAGTATTTGACTTTGTCAAATTAGTCCTCGAGATTTTAACTATCTTACAAACCATTTCTTACTCCTAATTCCCTTAGAGTATATTTACTAAAATAGTTTAAAACAAGTAAGGACTAATAGTATTATTATCTACTATACACACTTTCAACATATAAAATATATTTTTAGAAGTTAACATCTTTTAAATTTCTCATATAATTCACTAGCAATAATTCGAAACGTCTTAAATTAACCTTTACTTAATAGATACTATTAGAAATTAAAGTTTTACCTGCGGAATTTCATGCAGATTTAAGCTAAAAATCTGCAGGAAACACGTTACTACGGATTTATCAGGGGAACTATTTCCCCACGTAAAACCTTCGCAGATAATTGTTTCCCGATGATTTGGAATCCGTAGGTAAAGTACCTACGGATAATTCTGCAGGGAAAACTGAACATATCCGCAGCAAAAGTTTGGTAACTTTAGGAATTATCCTACGAAACTTCCTTTGGCCATTTTCGAGGTAATCGTTTCCAGACATAATTCCACAAGTAATTTCGAACAAAGTTCACATAAAATTCAGATTCGTAGAAAAATCTATAAATAAATCCGATAAACCCGCAGCTAATTATTTTACTTTTTTATAAACATATTTCTGAAGTATTTTATATTAGTTTGTAATTATAATATTTATAAAGTAGAAAAAATATTAAAAGATCAAAATTCAAAATTTAAAAAATTTCTATATCAAAGTTTATTTCACTACATTTATCAAAACAAATTGGTAGTAGAGTGAAATAAGATTCCTAAGAAAGTACTACATGATCATCGCATTAACAACTTACTTAATGGCTTATTGTTAGGTATTTTATTTAGTTAATTAATTATACTTGTTACTTATTTTTATGTTGCTTATCTAATTGACTATATAAATTTTTTTAATTTTTGATATAATTAATCATCTTAATTATTAATATTATTTAATTTATATTTCTTTATTTTTTTATTAATAATTTAAATAAAAAGTCATAATATTTACAACATAAACGTCTTTCATAAGATATTTTTGTAACAAAGTAAAGTTGGTCGGTCAGTCAAATTATTTTTATTGAAATAGTAAGTTATTATGTAAACAAGTTGATAAAAGTTTATAGAAATGTCATAGCTTGTTTTCTCTGTCAAATTTTCTTACAAGTGTTTATGCAAGTTGATATGCTATATAACAAAGGTATTTAATGTAACCATAAGCAAAATAGGTCATTGCTTATGAATCATGATAATTTTGTTCCTTGATTATTTGTTAAATATTAGTTAACCCATTTCAAATTTATTCGTTATAGGCGTGAAACATTACTCATTGAATAAATTGTTGCAGAAGTATGGAAAAGGTTACAACCTAAATTGCCACATTATGATGATGAAATGGTTGGAATTGATTCAAGGATATGCAGCGTGTCTTCACTTTTAAGGACATAGTCAGAGGAAATTTGCTTTGTGGTGATGTGGGGCATGGGTGGCATAGGAAAGACAACTCTAGCCAAACTAATGTTCAAGAAAATCCATAAACAATTTGAGTTTAGTTGTTTTCTTGAGAATGTTAGAGAGATTTCTAGTGAAAGAGATGATCTGCTTTATTTACAAAGAAAATTGCTTTCTCATCTAAAAATAAGCAGCATGAGAATTGAAAGTTTGGACCAAGGAAGAGAGACAATAATGAATCTTTTATTCAATAAAAGGGTTCTCCTTGTCCTTGATGATCTAAGTTCTAATATTCAGCTAGAGAATTTAGCTGGAAAGCAAGAATGGTTTGGTCCAAGGAGCATGGTAATAATAACTACTAGAGACAAGCACCTCCTAGTATCACTAGGTGTGTGTGTGTGTGAAAGTTATGATGCTCAAATCCTAGATTAATGATTTTCATTCTTATGATTAATGTCATGACATAGAAATAATCTGAAATATTATTTTGTTTTAGTTTTATAAAACTTTATCAACTTAATAGACCACTAGTGAGACAAAGACAGATTATTTGTCAATCGAAAAATTTAAATACGTTGGATTTAATTAAAACACGTATATTAATGCTAGCATTCATGTTTATGTGTTGATGGACTAAAGCATAATAATATAAGGGGTTTGAACATTAAAAAAAATATAAGGTTTTTTTCATCAAAATAAATAAATAATATAAGAGTTTTTCAAATTGTTTATCCAGTTTCTCTTGTTCTGGAACCAAAAAATAAGTAAATTAATGAGCATCAAAGGATTTTCAATTTTGCACAAACTAATCAATATAATATATTAAAAAAACCCGAATTATTATGTTGACACCTCACATCCTTATATGTCATATAATATTAATTTTGCCACATAATTCAATAATATGATGTGACACATCTATAATTCATTTCACTACGCGAAAAAACGAATTTTACAACGCTTTTTATAAGCCATTTACAACGCTTTTTCAAAAAAAAAAAAAGCGTTGTACTATCTAGCGCTGTAAAAGATACAACAACGCTTTTTAAAATAAAAAAACGCTGTAAAATAGGTGGATATATTGCGTGATTGTTATACTGATTTTACAACGCTTTTTTGAAAAGCGCTGTAAATCCCTTCTACAAACACGCTGCTTGTTATACTCGTTTTACAGCGCTTTTTGAAAAGCGCTGTAATAGGTGCATTCTTATGCACGTTTTACAGCGTTTTTTTTCAAAAAAGCGCTGTAATAGGTGCATTCTTATTTTAGTTTTATTAAAAAACGCTGTAAATGGAATTTTTAAAATAACGTTTGTTTGGGGTTTTTTATGGCATTTTTTTAAGAAAGCGCTGTCTATTAATGTTTTTCCAAAATCATTTTCATCTAGAATCAGTTCACAATCATTTCACAATTATTTACAAATTGACACAATCAGTACACAACAACATAACTATATAACTTTATAATATAACTTTATAACTTTACATATTTACACAATCAATTCACAACAAACTTGTAACTTTACATATTGACAACAACACAGAACTATATACATATTCATATAACTACATATTCACAACAACACAGAACTATATACATTTACATATTCACAACCTTGCAGCATGCCATTTCCCAGCAAATCAAATAATCTTCATTTTGAGCACATACTGACACCAGTCTTCCTTTATTTCTGTTAGATCTCTTTCAGAGTATGTTGGACTAGAATTGTCAAAGTACAGTGCGATATAAAATTTGAACATAAATAAGTTAGAATCAAATATATACATAGTTTATATATGAAAATCAAAATATAATGAAAATACCATACCGTTTCTGGGATTATAGTTTGATTCATATCAACAATCTCCTTCATGAATCGCAATATATTGTACCCGCAATCTATGTTGTTAGTTTGACGAGGGCACTACAAAATAAAACATATAAGTCAATAAGTATTTGTACATTGATTGTAAGTGAAATTTTAAAGGTATATATTTCAAACCTTTATTGGAATCCATGTGATGTTATTTGACTTTTGCTTCGACACTATAGCACCCCTTTGAGCACGGAAAACTTGTACAGCACTATCAAATAAATTAATGTGATTATTATAGCATTAACAAACACATTATATATATATATATATATATATATATATATATATATATATATATATATATATATATATGTAAGAAATAAATGAAATGAATATTACTTACGTGTCGAAGATAGTCTTTATATCCGAGTGATTGTTGTAATGGTCGTGCAGGGGATCTAAATAGTATATAACTTCAGAGGTCGCATTGATTGTAAATAACACCTAATGTGCCCTACAACAACAAAAATTTGGTTGGCAATTTTGTTTACACAACTAATAAATTAAGATCTCATAAATTAAAAAAGATATAAATAAGGAATATATAATTACCCTGAATTATATGGCGCAAGGAACAACTTATCCTTCTCTTTATTTCCCAATAGGATATCTACAACATATTTCTTTACATTAACGGGATCGAATTTAAATTTTGAAAGCTTATGCGGAGACAAAAATGAAAATCTATCTGACAATTTGCGCGTGCACACCAACTTCTCATACAAAAACCTTCAATGAAAATTTTAAATTAGATTAATTACCAATATATTAAATTAATTACCAATAAATGCAATTTAAAGTAATTTTTACCTAATGTATAAGCTGATGACAGTAGCACTCAGCTCCTTATGGTTGAGAAGTTCGTATATGTGCTCTTTTTCAAGTAGTTCTTCATACTCATCTCTGAAAATAGCTTTATTCATGCTTATGATGCGTGAATCGTTGCTGTCCATATTTGTTTTTGCTTATAAGTTACTTTTTTTTTTTGTAATTCATTGCATATAAATACATCACAATATTTTCATAATTAAAATGTAGCAGCTATAAATTACCACAATATATATAAAAATATAACTATTACATCTTCAAAAATAATACTAAAACTTACACACCAACAATCCAATGAAGTTTAAATTAAAATAAATAAAAAATATTGAAATAAACGAACTTATTTAAATTAGCAAGCATTTGAAAAAAAATAACATTAAAAGATGTTTTTTTTTTAAAAATAAAAATGTTAAGTTAGACATTGAATATTATCAAAGTATGATATACAATTAGTGTATACTTTTCCCTTATTAGTACTCAGGTACATATTCTATTTCTTCAGTACAAGAGAATTTATTTTATTTTAGTACAACCGAAGAAAATATTCATGTATATAAATTGTTCATGAAAACAAAGACACTCACTAGACTTATAGGTTGAACGAAGAATAAATTAGAGCAAAAAGTATTTTTTTTCCCAACATTATTTTATATTTTTATCATAAAAAATAATACTTTAAATTTATTCATTATAAACACTCCAAAAAAGATACAATCAAAATAATTTTGAAAGAAACACAGGACATAACACCTTTAATTAAGTATTAGGTATTCAAAACTTAAGTAGTAGTGAGACACAAAATATAAGATATACGAAGTAATTGTACATTCAATTGGTCAAAAAAAGAAAAATAATAATAATAGTTCACAAAGTAAAACAAAAATAAAAATTATTACCATATAAAAACAATTGGTTATATATATATATATATAATATTGTGTAATGATTGAATGTTAAAAAAATATACATAAATATTTGGGTTACATAAATATACTAGTCGAAATTGATTCCTTGGAAGCTGTTAAGCACATTGAGGAGGCCGATATTGAGCGTGATGCCTATGGTAACTTGGTGACTGACATACGCTCCCTCATGCAAATAAGTTGGTCCTTAAATTTGGTCCATTCTCTCAGGGAAGATAATGCCTGTGCAGACATTTTAGCGATTGATGGCTATCCACCACAACAGCTTCAGCTGCCATTGATGGCTGATGCCCTGCATGTTCAACTTCCTTGCATGTAGTTCCTTGTTTCTTAGTTCATTTTTCTTTTTTTCTTCCTTGACAAAAATAGTTCCAAGGATGGTAATTTTTTATTTGGATAAAACAAAGGTCCCTCGTGAAGATCAATAATCCCTGGTAGACATAACAGAGAAGATTCAATTTGGTCTTCTGCTGAAACATAAATACAAACTGTGATCATTATTCTCAGATAAATCAGTTCAAATATACAGTAAAAAAAAGTAATTTTATGATAAACAAATATTCTTTTTTATCCTTCTGTCAAAATTAATTCTAACTAATTTGATTGTTTTTATTTTTGTTTTACTTTTACAATGATTGATATATAATTGTTCTAAAATGTAATATTTAGATTCTCCTTTTAAATACTAAAGTAGTAGGTAACTTTAAGACAAAAAAAAAGTAGTAGGTAACTTTCTCATGATAACTGAGTATATATTTAATATGTTGACTCACAAAATAGGCACCAATTTAGTGTCAGTTCACGAAGGCCAAAATGTTAGCTTATAGTGAATAAGTTTGGAAGATTAAAATAGAGTTATTTTGATAACGATCATTCTTTAATGAGTTGATAGCGTTTTATCAAAAAATTTATAGCTTTTTTTATATGCTACTTCAAGTAGCAGTTTATATGTTATGGTGTTTAATTTTTTTTCCTCTCATTTTTACTTTCATTATCTTAATTCAAAAATATTTAATATTAATTAAAAATATATTTTTATGATATTTTATATTTATCAATTAATTCAACGCTAATCATTATCAAACACTTCAAATTTAATTAACTGACTTATCCATTATCAACTAACTTATATGATATCCGCTATAAATTTATCCACTATGAACTAAATTATCCGCTATTTTTTACCATTTAATGTCCAAAAATGTTGCATACCAAAAAAGGTATAAAAACAAAAATGGACTAGTAACACTTACAACAGCAAAAGTTGATCAATTTGTTCAAAAGTTTCAACTTCATCAAGGAAATTATGACCCAACTCCTTCAAAAGATGTTGGCGCAAATTCCTCTTCAAACAAAAATGCTAAGTTGGACGGACGCAACTCTTTAAATTTATGTGAATACCAGAGAATGGGAACAAAAAGACAGCCACTTATCTAATAAAAGTAAAGAAATATAATCAACCTTTAAAAGCATAAGTTTTTTCTTTTTTTGACCACTTGAATGTACAATTATTTCGTATATCTTATATTTTGTGTCTCACTGCAACTTAAGCTTTGAATACCTAATACTTAATTAAACGTGTTATGTCATGTTTTCTTTCAAAGTTATTTTGATTGTATCTTTTTTGGAGATTGTTTATAATGAATAAATTTAAAGTATTATTTTTTATGATAAAAATATAAAATAATGTTGGGAACAAAAAATACTTTTTACTTTGATTTATTCTTCGTTCAACCTATAAGACTAGTGAGCGTCTTCGTTTTCGTGAACAATTAATATAGATGAATATTTTCTTCTGTTGTACCCAAATAAAATAAATTCTTTTCTATTGAAGAAATAGAATATGTAGCCGAGTACTAATAAGGAAAAAAATATACACTAATTGTATATTATACTTTTATAATATTCAATGTATAACTTAACATTTTTATTTAAAAAAAAACATCTTTTAATGTTATTTTTTTTTCAAAGGCTTGCTAATTTAAATGAGTTTGTTTATTTTAATATTTTTTATTTATTTTAATTTAAACTTCATTGGATTGTTCGTGTGTAAGTTTTAGTATTATTTTTGAAGATGTAATAATTATATTTTTATATATATTGTTGTAATTTTTAGCTGCTACATTTTAATTATTAAAATATTGTGATATATTTATATGCAATGAATTAAAAAAATATTTTATAGGAAGGTTTAGTAGAATTCTCCTTATGACAATTTCTGACAAGTCATCTTTGTTGCTTGTCAATATCTTCATCTGTTGTTTGAGAAGTCTCTTTCATTTTCAAGTATTAGATTCTCCTTTGTTTTAAGAGATTTTGACTACACTCACTTCTGTCTTTCATCTCAATTATAAAATAAATCTCAAATTTATTAGTCCTAACTTATTATCACTCAAATTTTTGTCAAATGTTATTAGAGAAAAGTCTAAATTCAAGTCTCGACACAAGTATTTAGAGATATTTTTTTTGGAACAAAATCTTCTTAAATGGATAATTCAATTTATAGGGTAAAGTGGATAACTTCAACCATAAATAAATAAATTAATAGTTAATATTAGTATTATATACACGTGTATAGTAGAAAATAAGCAAATCAAAGTGCAAAGTAAGATGGAAAAGAATACTTGCTGAAATGGCTAATGTTTGGATAAAAATGAATACTTTTGCAAGCAATTTCTAAATCCAACCAAAAAATCATTGCAATATCCAACATATGCCTTATTACAGTACATTTTGAAACCTCATTTGAGATTTAGTCCGGTAAGTCATCCTCCAGGTGAAGGACAAGTTTTCTAACAAGATTTTATTCTACTAAAAAACTAGTAATTTACATAAATGAAAAGTAAACATCCTTAAATACAGATATATTCTTATATACCAAACATCAAAAGACATGTTAACATCCTTACAAGGATTCTGCAAATTGGGAGGCTTCCAAGTCAAGCTCTTGTCTCATGACACAGTTCATTAACCACTCACTACAGAAAGTCCTTATACCTCTCTTTGAAGCCATCATTGCTTCTTCTATATCTTCTTCGCATGTCACAAAGATTGTTGTTGATGTTTCATTTACTTTTTCGAGTCCACTAATAACCTAATACAAGAGTTAACGGAATTTGTCAACAGCAGGGTTCAGTTCCTCGAAGGGAAAATGAAACCAAAATGTGCATAGATGTGTTACAGTGAAGTGAATAAGATGTATCCTTAAATGCACATACTATAGGACATGCACATGCAAGTCACTTCTAGAAAAAATGACTGCACCCAAGATGAATCATAAATGATTCATCATATGAATATTTTTCTAATTGTAACAGCTAAGAGCACAAACTAAAACAAAGTACATGCTTAGTTAGCATAAAGGAAATTGAATGAGTAATGCAAAAATAATAAATTGATATGTAAGTGCTCTACGGATTTTTAAGCCATAGAACTTACATTACCACCAGCAGACCTAACAATGGCAGACAGAGTTTCTGCAGGAGTTTGAACATTAGCTGCAATACATATATTATACCCCTTAAACAAAGCATGGGGACAAGCTTTTGCTCGGAAAACTGCACTTCTTAAATCCGATTTGTTCTTCAACAAATAATCCTCATCATTCATTATGTGAGGCAATTCATCTGCATATTCATTTTTAAGATTGTGTAAGCTCTCTTTTATAATAAATCAATATAGACAAGATAATTTGATCCATCTTACCAACAAATCTGCCTTGATGAAAACTTTCTTTTAACCAACTTGATGAGACCACCCAAGCACTGTGTAGTTAACAATATCTCCTTGTTATAAATTATTAATAACCAACACAATGAATGCATGTAAGAATGGGATAGGGCATGTGTGAGTAAATAATAATGGACACTAGAAGCAATAAATTGAAAGATGACATCAGTCCTGTGAAATTACACGTTTCAATGGCAAATTTGAAATTCAAAAACTGGTATAATATTTTCCCAACATCAAATAATGAATTCTTAAATAACCAAAAGTTATCTACTCAAACATCTAAAGTTTGACAGATTGCATACAACTGAAATTGAGGAAAACTGACAACTCAAAAATACGAAGGTTTGCATTGCAATAAATAATGACTCTGACAAAGATGGTAAGTTAGCTTTAAATGCTGCAAAAATAATATTCTTTAGAAGAGAAACATAAGCGAAATTCATAACACTAACAGATTAGGGAAATGCACTTCCAAATATTTATTTAAAAACCAAGGGATACCAAGATTTCAATTAACTACAAATTTTTAGACAATTAAAACTTGATTTCAAATATAAACAAGATTTAGTGTTTAAAATTAGTCTTGCTGACAGGTCTGAACCTATCCTGAACAGAGGGCGGTATAGAAATTCAGAGTTTTTCTCACTTTTCCTGTGGCAACATGTGTTGTCGTGCTTCCGTCAGAGGCAATAGTTCCACCAAGGTCTTCAATCACCTATATGTAAAACAAATATCTAAGAAATGTTGACCCCAGAATTTAAATTAATTCCCAGGATCTATGAAAAGAAAAATTAAGAAGCACAAAATTAGACCTCTGTTATATTCCCCCTACCATATGTAATAAAACCAAACCTTGAAAAGAAAGAATGTTACATTTAAAAGGCAACGATCAGATTTCTAAATAAAAATTATAAGTTAAAAAAATGTTACTCATCAATATACTAAAGAAAACAATGTAACTCATCAATATACTAAAGAATTTATAAAATATGGGTAATTAAACAGATCTTTGCAAGCTGTGTTTTCTTAGAATCATCAGTGATATTCATCAACATGATTCTAAAGCATTGTTTAGTTGATGGCAGTTCTGAGTTGGCAGGAGCTTCTAAATGCAAAAGGTCTCCAATACATTTTTCAGACTTTTTTTGTAATCAAACAATCACCATCAGGGGCTTCCACAAAACAAGGATTGACCCTATCATCAGCCTCTTGGATAAGACCCCAGCTAGAATCTGACGGCAGTCAACTAACGGGGTTCCCTTCACCCTCTTTGACTTCAATGAGGATAAAGAGGCTTCCCAGGTCCTCTTCGCAACTTTTGTAGATTGAGAACAATTCACTACATTAGCATAATTTACATCCTGTGAACAATCTGCACCATTTGCCTGTCTATCATCATTTGCTTTTGCCGAAGGAGCAGGGTCGTTGCAGTTGCAGCAGTTCTTATATTTGTGACTGTCAAATCCTGTTCATTGCGCAAGAGATTACAACAACTATACAATAAAACCAAATAGTCCTAATAGAATATTTTATTTACTTTTTTCTAATTCTAGAAAAAAATTACCACTAAGTTTTCCATATCCGCTTGAAGATCCACCTTTCACCAAAGCCTTAGGTTGACTTTGATTTGTGTCTGTTCTATGGGAAGATTTCAAATCAATAAGTAGTTCCCCAGAAAATTCAAGCTGTTCATTTTCAACAATTACGGGTGTAGAGGAATTCTGATGAGGTGGTGAGGGGAGAGACTTCCCAGAGTTAGCATTGTCATCTAACAATTCATTCCTTAGATGGCAAACCATCAGAGTTGAACCGCCGGGAAAACACAGTGCTCTGCGAATATCAACTTTTACAGGTAACCTGCGGGCTCTACCTTTGGTATCCACCTGTGCTATTGATGAAAAACCCTACATTTGTGGGGAGAAAATGTTGTAATGCCAGAACTAAATAAACATCTTTAAATGAATAAAAACTATGCATCTAAATTTGTAAATTTGGCAAACTGTATTAATATCATTAAATGTAAAGTTTTTCTTGCAAGGATATAACAAGAAATCAAACACAATGAAATTCTTGCAAGGTTGATCACGAATTTACAGTATAATCTTAGACTAAAAAATGAATGACAATCAGTCATATATAACAAACAACCAAAATCAACTCTATGTATTAGGAATATACTGTATTTTCTTTAGTATTGCTTCGGTAGTGTGGCATTGGGCCAGCTGTCCTTAGCCCCAATCCACAGTATCTTCCAAAGACTTTGTGTTAGAGTCATTGCAGGTTGTTAAAACTATATATTCTGCTCTGACTCTAACTAACACTCTCACGAATGCTCTCTCAGTTTCTATACTTGTAATACTATGATCTTCTCAAAACTCCAGAGAATTTTTGCTTACAAGGAAGATCGGTACAAGAATTATACAGTGAAGGGAAATACAAGAACTTTACAGGTAAGGGAAAAATTAAAAATACAAAGAATCATTCTTGTTGGAGAAAGAGAGCGATACATCTCTTTTGGAAGTTGAAAGCCTTGACTGCAACCACAAACCAAGAGTCATAGGAACATCTGTTTCCTCTATTATGGCAGCAAATAAGCAGGCTAGAACCAACAATTGCATTATCCAAGCTCTTTCCTTCTCCAAGTAGAAACATAACATATTAACATTAGATCAAAACCAATGGAGAGACTAAAAAGCCTTTTTATTTGGTTAAACTTCTCTTCATTCATAGATAAACATGAAATCAAGCAAATGATGGAATCAATCAATAACAACAACCAAAGAGTTATATTAAATGCAATCATACCAAGTCTATGAAATGGATAGTAACAAATGCGAATCACTTTTGTGATTTAGTCCCCACAAATTTTGTCTTTATCTTCTCTTTGTGGCTATGTCATAATGTGTATTTGAAATTAAGCCCTGCTTTAAGCATACAAATGATAAAGTCAGCATCAAAATCCGACACAATTCAGATTATGCAGCTGGTTTATCAATCAAAGGTAACATAAATTCAACCCACACACCCACAAAATTTATCTAATTTTTCCCATGGACCCAATATTTGTAACCTAACATTTTTATAATCCTACATAAAGAGCCGAAAAAATCTCTAATTCTTATTACCTATATTGAAGCCTTGATATACTATGGTAGCTTCTCACCTTTAATCACCATGGATCTTAAATAACATTAGCTATACTCATATCATCATGTTTCACAATAGTAGTTACAGAAACTACACAACTAGCATAGTAATTGAAAAATTAGGTAGAGAAGTATATAGCATCACTCCCCTTGGAGTGACTCACTCGTTCTTTTTGTAATGTTATTTAACATAAAATTCTTCATACCTTAATTAACTCTTTAACACTAATTACAACACCAGCCCCTGCATCAAAATAATTTTAGCAGATAAGAGTCCAATTGCAATAAGAACTTACTAAGGGTGTCATAAAGAAGCAGCAAAGCGAAGCTTTGTGCACAAAAATCCTAGACCTATATTATAAACATAATGATGAATAATGATAACATAAGGAAAAACCAGGGAGCAGACCTTGCCAATTAAAACAGATTTGGCCTTCTTGAAATTCTAACTCAAGACTTTAACATTTACTTAATAATTAAACTTGAAATTTTAATTAAAATTATGCAAACTTTTCTAAAAATTTAAAATATACGTATTAAATCTGGAAACCACAATTCACTAATTTTCCTTAAAATGCAAGTTCAAATATTTGATAACCATATGTATACACTTTTTATCATCAATCATAAAAACTATTTTTGAAAAGACATAAACTAAGAAAAATCATTTTTCTTTAATCACCACAACAACATTAATATTTCAAAATTCTCTCCACCGCTAACTCAGTATCAACCATCTCGATTCCTTTTCGAGACTCAAGGAGTTAACTACAAAACCATAAAGATTTATAAAAATTTGTTCACCACCAAAATTTATCCAACCACATCATAATTCCAAAATTAAATCTTTTTATCTTTCAAGTTATATCACTCAACCATTATAGCACCAAAATTTGAGTTAATCAAGTATTCTAAACTTTTTCTTTAAACTCAATCCAAGAGTAATTAAAATAGTAGCACTTTTAACTCTAAACATTTTAATTTCAATTAACTTTTTTTTCAAACTCTTTAACTTAATTAAAATTTGAAATTTTTCATAACTCTAAATTTTCTTGTAAAGTTTCAACTTCAGTACCAACTCATTTATTTGAAAGCAACTCATTACATAACTCAAACACATCAAAAATCAATTTCTTTTTTTAACCATTACTAACAACATCAACAACAAGGACTGAATTTTTTTTAAAACACCAATATCAACAACAACACAAGCATGAAGAATGATTAATAACACAAGAAGAAAAATCACTTATTTATGGACAAGAAATTTGCAACAAAACACCAAAAAAATCTTATCATTTATATCCAAAAAAATCTCACTTCAATTTGACAACCTCAAGCTGATTTATGGACAAGGCACACTAACACTACTATCGGATTTGAATACAAAGGTTTGGAACTTGAGTAGTTGCTTCTGACAAGCTGATTATAACAATGACTATCACACTCTAAGAAAAAACACTTAGAAAATATTTCTCATTCAAACAATTGCTTCTCTATTTGAACTCTAAGATAAATTTGAAATTTTTAGTTTGAATTCTTCTACTCTTTTATGATTTTTCAATAATCTTCTTTTTCATCCTTGAATATCTATTTATAAATAAAATTAGGGCTTCAATTTAGTCATTGTTTAATTCTTAATTGTATTTTCATTCCTAGCTTAGTCAACAATGATCTTCTTCAAAAATAATTATGAACAAGATACTTTTTGATAATATGTTCTTTAGCCAATTATTTATATTTGAATCCAATTTAAGCAGTTCTTCTAGATTGATTTTTACGTATTTTGTTCAGATTGAGTTTGTAAATTCTTCAGATTGATATTATTTGTATTTTGTTAAGATTGTTTGCGCAAATTCTTCAGATTGATATTGTTCGTATTTTGTTAAGATTGCTTTCGTAAATTCTTCAAATTGATACTTCCTTCCTATTTCTTGTTTTGATCTGGGCAAGAACATAGTGTTGTACTAGTTCTTGAACTTTCACAAGTAGAAATTTTACTAAGTCCATTTCAGTATTTTATCCTTTGTCAAAATCTGAATTATATCGTTGCAATTAATAAATGTATCTTCTTATGAGTGTTTCTTCTTGTAATCAATTATTGAGCATGTCTTCTTGTAAATAATTCATATCTTCTTGTAGATAAATCTTGATCAAATCTTCCCTTAAATGATTTATATCTTCTTGTGATAAATCTTGTTCAAATTTTCTTGTATATAATTCATATCTTCTTGTAGATAAATTTTGATCAAATTTTGTTGTAAATAATTCATAATTTCTTGTGATAAATCTTGATCATATCTTCTTCAAATCTTGACCATATTATATTTTCAATTTGGTCAAAGATATTCTTCAATTATAAATCTGATTCAAATCTTATTTTAGATTGTCTTCAAAAACACAAATCTTTTATCATACCCTATGAAGTCAAATGTATTGTTCCCATAAAATACTTTTGTTAATATCAAAACTCTAAGTATAAAACAACCTTGCTTCCAACAAGTTTGTAATGTGTTTTGTATTTGTCAAGCAACTTTTCAAGTGAAATGAAGTGTTTTGTATTCATTCATATTGTTAATGTATTATTTAAAGTGACTTTAAGTCTTGTAAAATCTGAATGGACGTTTAAGGTTGTAAGGTTACGAATATAATCACAATGGTCCCTAAAAAATGACATTTACTGTCATTATAGTCCCTGAAAGTGATAACTTATATTCAGAGTGGTACATACAACACATAAATCACAATGGTTGTAAATTTGGTAAATACAACTCATTTGCATGCCAAAATATAGATACACATACAAAATGGTTCAAATCAAGTATTAACAAATAATGATACAAATAACGAATAAACATGTGAAATATCTTGATTCAAATTTAAATCAACTAAGACATAAATTTGAATACACTTACTTAGAAATAATTTTTCCAAGTAAAGTTAAGAAATATAGTTTTGTGTGGAGTTATTGAATAAATTCAACAAAACTAATACACTTTAACATCTTATCCTTGTTGTATTTTGTATTCTACATAGGTAATCAAATTTTTATCTTAAAAACTAAAATTTCTTTGAATTTGTCACCTTACACATGTTTGGATCATCTTTAAAAAATTGTATTTATCACTTTGCTCTCAAACATACCTACAAAACAATTAAGTAGGATTTATAATAGGTCCCCAACTTTCATTGGGTCATTGGTGGTTAGTAGCAATATGATTGCATTTGGGCATCCAAACCATTCTACCTTTAGGAAAAATGTAGCACTTGACTAATGTACATATGCCCTTTTTTGCAACAATAATGACAAACAATGTGTTGTGAATGAAACTTGTCATTCTCTTTGTTAAATTTCCTAAAAGGCTTTTTGAAATTCCTTCTAGGTGATATTTTGAAAGACTTTCTAAAGAACTTTTTGTTTGGTATTTCAAATGACTCATTTCCCGTAACAAGTTTCATGACTCCATTTGTAACTTGTATTAATTTGGACTTTAAATCAAAATTTTCTTTTTCCAAATCATCACAATTCTTACAAATGGCATACTTCATCCAATCAATACACTCTTTCATCTCAAGCATATTATTTTGTGATCTTCACGAGGAGCATTAAGGGTTTCTTTTAAATCAATTTCAAGTTTTGAAATTTTAGCCTCCAAAGCCATAATAATTTTTCTTAGAGATATATTCATTTAGTAGTCCTTTTTGCTTCTTCATGAATTTCTACAAAAGCACTATGCAATTGTTCATAGGATGGTTGGATACCTCATTGTTGAAAGAACTATCGGAGGAAACTCCATATTGATCCTCCCAAGCTATATATACCCTTCAACCTTTTCCATCCGTGTTGGGCTTGAATGGCGCCTTTCCTTTCTTCTTCGTTAATGTTGGACATTCATTCTTCATGTGACTGGTTTTACCTCACTCATAGCAAGTGATGGAGTTTTAGCATTTTGTGTTTGATGAACTTGTTGTGACGCTTTATGAACTTTGTCACATCTTTGTCGCTTGAGTCTTCCTCTTCATTGTCACTATTATTCAATATCTCTTCTACAATTTTCTTAGACGATGAGGCTTTGGGAGCTATACTCTTATTTTCCTTGTCTTTTTCCTTATCCTCATCCTTCCTTTTGGAACTCTCTTCATGTTCCTCTAACTTGCCAAACAATGTTGTAATTGTCATAGTAGTCAAGTTCCTTGTTTCCTTAGTTGCAGTCACTATGGGTTGCCATTCCATAGTTAAACATCCCAAAACTTTGTTTTGTTAAATCCTTGTTTGTTATAGTCTTATCCAAATCGTTCAACTTGTTTAGAAGATGCACAAAGTGTTTTAGCATTTCCACAACGATTTCACTGTGTTTCATGCGAAAAAGGTCGAACTCTTGTGTTAGCGTATTTATCCTTGAACGTTTTACTTCACTAGTTCCCTCATAAGCAACTTCTAAAGTGCCCTACATTGATTGTGTCGTTTGATAATGAGAGACACGATAATAATTGTCAACTCCCTATGAGGAGATCAAAATGTTTCTTGCACCTTTTTATTATCTAAGTCACTACAATCAATCTCGAGTTTATGAATAGTTTTACCATCTCTTATAATGGTTGGAACAAAAGGTCCATTAACCACAACTTTCCAAACCTCCATATAATATGACATGATATGGATTTTCATACAATCTTTCCAAAAGGCATTGTTTTCTCCTTTGAATAGTACAGGGGCTTTATCATGCGCATCCTTAGGTTTCGGGTAAGCCATTAAAACTAATTATTGAGGTTTTGAAACCCTTTATACAAGAACAACCGAGGCTAATGATGCCACTTGTTAGGATCGATGACTACCTGAATCTTAAAGGGGTAAATAGATTCCTTACATGTAGTGGATAAAACATTTTAACTTTTTCGCAAAAAGAAAATTATACTTATTGGAACTATTAAAGAAACCTTTGAGATTTATTGAAAAACACTAGACTTTGATAATAATAGTTCAATGTGTTAATTATGTAATTGAAGAGAGACATCAATTAGGTAATTACTAAAGATTTATCAACAACCAATACACAAATGCAATATCACTATGAATAAGAACTAAACCAAACTTAATAACATCATATACTAACACTAAGAACTATAACAATGCAAAGATTATGATGAACATTAATTAAAGTTCTCCACTAAAACTGAATTTTTGTTTTTCACCTTATGTCTAAAAACAAGATGAAAAATTAATTATGAATATAACTTAAAGTCTCACTAAGAATAGAATTTTTATAAATGTTCTTAAAAATTATTTTTCCAACCAAATTGTGAAGCTATTTTCTGCACATACTAGATCAAAAAATTTATCAACAACTTCAATCAACACATGTGTAGAACCTTCTTCACATTGACCAAAAATCAATTTTCAAGAATCAAAATTTTGCATAATCAATTAATTGCAGAAATGAAAAGATTAAGGGAAAAAGAAAAACAACATAAGATTTTATCCTAGTTCGGTCACTTCGTTTTCTCTTGTTACCTACATTGGGTCCTCCTATAAATCGATAAGAGATTTTCTTCCACTATAGTAAATGATAAATTGTTATGATTACAATAAGAAGCTTTTTGAACCAATTGAACAAACACTATTTGATTCAATGCCTTCATTTCCTTATGAATCTTGATATCTTCGGTTCTTGAAAAACCCTTCAAGAATAACCTTGAATCCTAATTTATACAATTGCAAATCCAACTTCTATATAGCCTTAAACCTTGAATTTTCACTTCTTGTTGATTCAACTCCTTCAAACTTAGCATTTCAATTAGAAACCTCAAAACCTCAATTATACCCAATTGGGGTGAAAAGAAATCCCTTCTTTTTCTTTCCTCTTGATTGTAGCAGATGAACCCCTATCACTCACAACAATCACTCAAACCAAAAGGTTTCTAAGAGTTTTTTGTATGAAAGAAAATGGAGAATAATTGTGAATGTTATCTTATAATTAAAGTGGATAAGAGCATTTGTAGTGTAAAAGGAAGAAAAAAAAACTTCTGATGCATTAAAAAAAAGCCAAAAACGTATGTGTGATTTGAATCACATTTGAGTTGATTCGAGTCAAACATAAATCTTATTTAAAATTGATTTTTTATAGGGTGACTCAAATCACTTCTAGGTTGATTCGAATCAACATAAATCTTATTTAAAACTTATTTTTGATAGGGTGATTCGAATCACCTCTGCATTGATTCTAATCACTTATTTGTCTGACAGATTGATTCTAATCACATATGCGTTGATTTTAATCAACATATAAAATCTATTTAAAGTAATTCTAATGCATGTTTAAAAAGGCAATATTTTACAAGATTTTCAAAGATAAAAATGACATAAAAATTCATTATAATACAAAATTAAACACACTCACCATGTTATAACAGTAATTTTTTTTAATAAGGGCTAGAACATTAGAAACTAAAATTAAAATAGATAAAAGCTTGAAACATCACAAGCCAGAACAATTTAAAAAAATTACAAAATAAATATTCCAAAAAGTTAGTTACGTGGACGGCAAAGACGTCGTTAGTTGTTGTTGTACAACTAAAATTGAAGCTTTAGTTTCCATATCCCTCGAAGCAAGCAAATCACCAATCACCCCCAATTCAGAATATTCAGTCCAGTTTTCTAACCCAAGTGTTTGCGAAGATTTAACCCCGTTACGTCTCCCAACTACGATAAAATCAAATTTATTTGCTATTTCCCTTAGGAAAGTTGTTGTTTCAGATGCATCCTGTATAGTTTTTTCCTCATACTTGACATTTTCAAGTTTAACATAAGATCCACGCACTTCCCTTAGCTCCTCATCATCAATCATGTGGTCCCATCCCGTTGAATCATGATCATTTGAAAGCAAGCGATACACACACAAAGTGTTATCTAAATTTTTAGCAAACCTTTTAGCCAAACACAAAGCTTCTCTATCGTCGGGCCCACCGAGGAAAATGATAGCTACTTTACAACCATTTGAAGGATGCGCAAAATTAGTGGTGCTGTCACGATTAACCAAAATTCCAATTGAACAAGGTGCTTTATCTAAAACCTTGGAATTCAATGATCTTATACTGTTGTCATTTGATTCAATTAAACCTTCTTGTGTCCATCTTACGTGAAATGGAAGAATTATAATAGCTGCATTTTTGTCTAATGCAAGGTAACAAACATCTTCGTGCATAAATGTTGTTGGAGAAATTGCTGTGTAAGTGTTAGCAGTTGCTGTACCAGCATAGTCGCGCTCGAAAAGGTCGAAGGTAACAACTAATTCTCCCGAGTAGTTATGTGTGGACCCCGCTTTTTGTTGGAGACGATGTGAGATGAAAATGGGAGTGGTTCTTCCAACTAACTCCATCACATGTACCACGTCAGCAATGAGTGTGTTGTCAGTTGCGGGAGAACAGAGGTGGAGAAAATTTTTTATGTGGATCATGTGGTTTGGTTTGTGCACACATGCAACTAGACGAAGCTCTGAGTTCTTTTTTAGATTCATTATGTTTCTTTTTTGATAGCCTGCGTATTTTCTTGATGGGTCATATAATAACTTCACACCTGTTCTTGAGATTGTTGCCAATATTAGGATTGATATTACCATAACTCCAATTGCTTCTTCAGATTGTCTCTGCAAATCAAAATTCATATGAAGAAAATTAGACGATTAATTTTTATTTAAATATTATTAGATTAAAATTAGTTTTTAATCTCTGTAAAATTTTACTATTTTTTTTAGTTTTTATAAAAAAATTTATCAATTTTTAGTTTCTTAAAATTTTTCTTTTTAATTTTTAGTCCCTAATTTTATCCCAACTGATTTTAGAATTTCTTAATAAGTGTTAAATTAAATATGAATTTTTAAGTGCAAAAATTTTAAAAGTTCATATTTAATTTTCATTTCTTAAAAAATTTTAAGCTTCTTAAATTGTTAAATATGTCATTCATAAACATTACTAAAAAAATCATTAAAAAATTCAGAAAATACATAATAGTCAGATTTTAAAATCAGAGGCAAAAAATAAAAATGGAAAGGTTTTAAGAGATTAAAAAATTGATAACTTTTTTATACAGACCAAAAACAAAATAATAAAATTTTGTACGGATTAAAAATATGAATTACTACTTACCAGTCCGTCATAGACAAGAATAAAGGAGCAGGTATCAACGACACCTTTGCAGCTCAAAATGAGGGCAAGGCAAAGACCATCATTTTGGGGCATGTTGCAATAACGGCAAATAGTCACGCATTGCAATAGCTTAATCAAATGCACCATAATGATGAACCCAGACACCACAATAATAAGGGTTGGGGGCCCACATATGGTGAGATTCACTTTCATTACACAACAAGTTACAAATATGGGAGTAAGAAACCATGTGGCGAACAACTCAAATTGGTTAACCAACTCTGACCCTAAAGGTGGGCCTTCAGGAACAGCAAGGCCCAATACAACTGCTCCCGCCAAAAACGGTTGATTGAATATTCCCGCTAACATACCTAACAAGAAAAATGAAACCACAATAGAGTGTATGTATAACTTGTTAACGGGTCTTCCTTCTGGCGTGTTTTTCACCATCCATATCATTACTGGTCTCCCAATCAATGGAATCACTATTAGATAACCAATGAATAAAGATAAGTTTTTAATAACAACAAATATCCCGCGTTCTATGCTACTCATGATGGCGGTTCCGATTCCTGCAACGACACCACCTGAGATGTCGCTGACGAAAGCTGACGACAACGCAAGGCGACCGAGTTCGGAGTTGAGGATTCCGACATCGCTTAGCAAAGACGCAATGACAGCAAATGAACAACCACTATGAGATATAACGACGACAGGTAAACCGTAAGCTTCCTCTGGATCGAGTAGACCTAACCATACTGGGCGGGTAAAAAAAATGAAGACGAAACCGAAGATTATGGGTGTGAAGAGTGAGAGGAGTGCAATTACCCAAGCCTTTCTGCCAGTTTTTTTAATTAACGTGAAGTCCATTTGAACAGAATTAAGGAATAAGAAAAATGCGTAACCGAAAGATGATATTGTATTTAGTATATCTGGACCACCGAATGGAAATAACAACTTTTTGTATTTCTCCAATGGTTCTATCGGTATTGACGGACCCAAAAAAAACCCCGCCTGCAAGAACATAAACAAACAACGTTCAATTTAATTAATTGGCTTTCATTTCAATCTACGCAATGTGCTACTAATCATGTATATTGTTCTAATTAAGTTGCACCAATGCAATTGCACCCAAAATATCAAAATTTCGAAGGTTTGTGCAACCACATGGCAATCCAGTTTTTTTGTGGTTTATGCATCGGAAATTAATTATGCTTTGCATTGGGATATAAAAGCGGCTACAAACCTCTATAATACATTTAAAATGCGACCAAAATTATAATTACAATTCTGTTTTAAAAAAAATCAAAATTTTATTAATGCAATAATAGTGGCAGGCTGCAATTTAAATTAGAAAACAGTGAGACAAAATAATATTACGAATAAGAGAAAAAGAGATGCAGTAAGGTAAGGTAAGAACGAGGATATATCCATACCATGACTTGTGAAACGAAATAAGAGAACCCTAAGCGCTTGAGAAAAAAATGAAAGCATTGGGTTGTCAAGAAAATGGTAACAATTTGAAGCTCCAACATTGTAAATGTTGATTTTGGAGGAAATACAGTGTGAGTAGCCCATATGCCTTCTGCTACTATCGTTTGTGGTTGTTCTATGCACACATTATAAACTCGATAACGTGTTGTGTTCAATGGACCAGGCAAGTCCTCTATTACCGAGAACAATGTTTTTTCAGCGTCCATTTTTGTTGCACTTGTCTCAAGTGCTCCCAGAAATTATCAATCAAATATTGAACATGGAAATTAAGAGAAGTAGTTTGCAATAATAATATAAGAATTTGATACTTAATTACCAACTCGATTGCAGGGAAACATGAGTATAGTTAGCTAAGCTTGATGCATAAACCTTTAAGATGTTACAAATTTGTGAGTTGTTATTTCCAGATTGCGAGATGTTTCTCTGTCAAAAAAAAAAATATTGCAATATTTAGTTTTCTTAGGTGTCACAGACTAATTTGTTGTTGATTCGTCATCGAGAAAATAAATAGTAAATGCTTTTGCGACAGGTATTGCAAATACAATTCATCGACAAATTGAAAGGCTCCGTAACAATTATTCATTTAGTTAATAAATTAATTTTTGAGAATAAAAAATTAAAATTAAATAAAATTTTAATTCAATTAAATTTTATTATTTTGTTTTTAATTTATATAAAAAAATTTGTCAACTTTTAGTCATTTAAAATTTTCATTTTTAGTTCTTAATTTTAATCTATCTACTGTGTATTGTTTGAATTTGAATAATTTTTTAATAATGTCTATTTCATATTTAACAACTATCTTACAAAAAAAAAAATTAGAATTTTTTAACGAATGATGAATTAAATATGAATTTTTTACCTTTTCATGCTTACAAATTTATATTTAATATTCATTGCTTATTAAAAATTTCTAAATTTTTGTAGATAAATTTTTTATAATATCTTAAATATTAGTGAAGATATCATTCAAAATTATAAATGATAGACAATAGTTAGATTAAAATCAGGGATTAAAAATGGTATAGCTCACACACAAATAATGTGAGCTATGCATGCTCCAACTCTGCGCACCCGATACAGACAAGCTGCATGAAGAAGGGGTAGTCAGCTACACACGTTGTAATACTTGAACAAATGAGTAGTGTGGATCTCGAAGATGTAACTTAATAGACTTGGATGCCAAACACCCTAATGCAATGCTTATATGTCAGTGCACATGATTTTGGAATTTCCAAACCCTCCTCGATGGGCGTAAATCATAAATGCACCATCTCTCACAGACCAATACTAATTATCGAGGTGCCACCTATCAAGATCAACACGATTTATCATAGTTCAATCTATCACATACCTACACGACAAAAAAAAAATCCTTGTAAATATAAGATGGACCAATCAACTCATGGAACCACCCCGTGGCTCAACACGGTCACCACTAACTATGAAATGCATGAGCATACTCTGACTCTTTCACAACAATCATTATGTAAATGTAGCTATTAAAAGACTCTCCTTTTAATACTCATTTCACATTAATAATTTTTCATACTTATCACGGAGCATACTCAAAACATATTCTCATTAATAAAATTCATAACATGTAACAACGCATATTATCAATCATGAAATGCGTAATCATGTCAATATTAACCATCACATATTCACACATATATGATCCCTATGTGCAAACTAAAAATTTGGAAGGAGTCGTAACTGAAGTAGCAATGTCAAGTTACAAGGAAGGAGGTTTGAATTGTAAACTTGCCTATTTAAAATTTCCTGCTAAAAACTCCAATTCCTTTCCACCCATAAATGATTCAATCAAGTCACCTAACAGTTCTGATAGGATTTTACAATTCACTCTTTAATCATACTCAAACTATAAACAATTCTTATAGTTTTGAGTTTAAACAATAATGATTTAAGAAGATTGGTTGAATCTAATTATGCTCAACTCTTGTTTGAGAATAGATTCAGGTTAAAAGAACTCAGTAAAATAAACTGGAAATATGAAGGTAGTTTCAGAACTGATTCTTTTTTTGAATGAGAAGCTTTCAAGAATTCAAGTGTATGTGATTTGATGAGTATTCTTGGCACTTGAAGTTCTAAATTTTGCTGAGTATTAGTCTTCCTTTTATATACAATTAGAGCATTTAATAATGGTCAAAAAGAGTTGTTGGTAGTGCTCTGTCAGTTTTGACCAAAACCAATATAAGTGAATAAAAATAATCCAGCCTTTTGAACAGTTTTGAGCTTTGTTTGACTGGGTTGTTTTATTCATTCTTGATCAAATTGCCTGCGCGTTTGATGATCCCTTAAGCTTCAGATATTTTGTTGATGATATATCTTTGATCTGGAGACTTGATTCTTTCCAAAATAGTTTGGAAAGTAATGAACAACTTCTGCAGAAATAAGGTGATTGATTCTACAGAAACAAAGATTGATTCTTCAGAAACGGAGATTGATGATCAATCTGGTCTGTTAGTGTTTTGAACAATCTGGAGATTGACGATCAATCTTAAGGTTCAGTCTTGTTTTAACTTTCTTGACAGTTCAGGCTGGAGAAAGTTACAACCCGTTTTATTTTGCATTGATTCATGACCTTTTAACTTAGTGATTCGAAAGCCTTCTTTAACAAGAATGATTCCTACTTGTTCCTTGCCATGCACTGATGAACTTAGTATAAAGATTAGAGGCAAAAGCTCTATTGAAATAGTGGAGATTGATTCGTCAAGTGGCTGTGACGATTAGTCTTGATTCTGGAGAACACTCTCCGTTTTGTTACAGATTATAGTCAAAAACGTTATGTTTAGTTTTTCATCTGATTTCTTTGCTTTGCCTGTTTCCTATCTTTAAATAAAAACACTCAAGAGCACAGATTAAATTAACATAACATTTAGAATAATAATTAACGTTCTTAATTAACCTTTGTTTATTTTCATCAAAACTTAATTTGAGAGTTTGTCTTAACAATTACCTCAATTATAGCTTTTTCAACAATTATCACTACCACAATCAAACACAACGAAAATCTCGTTCGTGCCAACACCTTCAATTAAATAGTATTTGACTTTGTCAAATTAGTCCCCGAGATTTTAACTATCTTACAAACCATTTCTTACTCCTAATCCCCTTAGAGTATATTTACTAAAATAGTTTAAAACAAGTAAGGACTAATAGTATTATTATCTACTATACACACTTTCAACATATAAAATATATTTTTAGAAGTTAACATCTTTTAAATTTCTCATATAATTCACTAGCAATAATTCGAAACGTCTTAAATTAACCTTTACTTAATAGATACTATTAGAAATTAAAGTTTTACCTGCGGAATTTCATGCAGATTTAAGCTAAAAATCTGCAGGAAACACGTTACTACGGATTTATCAGGGGAACTATTTCCCCACGTAAAACCTTCGCAGATAATTGTTTCCCGATGATTTGGAATCCGTAGGTAAAGTACCTACGGATAATTCGGCAGGGAAAACTGAAAATATCCGCAGCAAAAGTTTGGTAACTTTAGGAATTATCCTACGAAACTTCCTTTGGCCATTTTCGAGGTAATCGTTTCCAGACATAATTCCACAGGTAATTTCGAACAAAGTTCACATAAAATTCAGATTCGTAGAAAAATCTAGAAATAAATCCGATAAACCCGCAGCTAATTATTTTACTTTCTTATAAACATATTTCTGAAGTATTTTATATTAGTTTGTAATTATAATATTTATAAAGTAGAAAAAATATTAAAAGATCAAAATTCAAAATTTAAAAAATTTCTATATCAAAGTTTATTTCACTACATTTATCAAAACAAATTGGTAGTAGAGTGAAATAAGATTCCTAAGAAAGTACTACATGATCATCACGTTAACAACTTACTTAATGGCTTATTGTTAGGTATTTTATTTAGTTAATTAATTATACTTGTTACTTATTTTTATGTTGCTTATCTAATTGACTATATAAATTTTTTTAATTTTTGATATAATTAATCATCTTAATTATTAATATTATTTAATTTATATTTCTTTATTTTTTATTAATAATTTAAATAAAAAGTCATAATATTTACAGCATAAACGTCTTTCATAAGATATTTTTGTAACAAAGTAAAGTTGGTCGGTCAGTCAAATTATTTTTATTGAAATAGTAAGTTATTATGTAAACAAGTTGATAAAAGTTTATAGAAATGTCATAGCTTGTTTTCTCTGTCAAATTTTCTTACAAGTGTTTATGCAAGTTGATATGCTATATAACAAAGGTATTTAATGAAACCATAAGCAAAATAGGTCATTGCTTGTGAATCATGATAATTTTGTTCCTTGATTATTTGTTAAATATTAGTTAACCCATTTCAAATTTATTCGTTATAGGCGTGAAACATTACTCATTGAATAAATTGTTGCAGAAGTATGGAAAAGGTTACAACCTAAATTGCCACATTATGATGATGAAATGGTTGGAATTGATTCAAGGATAAGCAGCGTGTCTTCACTTTTAAGGACATAGTCAGAGGAAATTTGCTTTGTGGTGATGTGGGGCATGGGTGGCATAGGAAAGACAACTCTAGCCAAACTAATGTTCAAGAAAATCCATAAACAATTTGAGTTTAGTTGTTTTCTTGAGAATGTTAGAGAGGTTTCTAGTGAAAGAGATGATCTGCTTTATTTACAAAGAAAATTGCTTTCTCATCTAAAAATAAGCAGCATGAGTATTGAAAGTTTGGACCAAGGAAGAGAGACAATAATGAATCTTTTATTCAATAAAAGGGTTCTCCTTGTCCTTGATGATCTAAGTTCTAATATTCAGCTAGAGAATTTAGCTGGAAAGCAAGAATGGTTTGGTCCAAGGAGCATGGTAATAATAACTACTAGAGACAAGCACCTCATAGTATCACTAGGTGTGTGTGTGTGTGAAAGTTATGATGCTCAAATCTTAGATTAATGATTTTCATTCTTATGATTAATGTCATGACATAGAAATAATCTGAAATATTATTTTGTTTTAGTTTTATAAAACTTTATCAACTTAATAGACCACTAGTGAGACAAAGACAGATTATTTGTCAATCGAAAAATTTAAATAAGTTGGATTTAATTAAAACACGTATATTAATGCTAGCATTCATGTTTATGTGTTGATGGACTAAAGCATAATAATATAAGGGGTTTGAACATTAAAAAAAATATAAGGTTTTTTTCATCAAATTAAATAAATAATATAAGAGTTTTTCAAATTGTTTATCCAGTTTCTCTTGTTCTGGAACCAAAAAATAAGTAAATTAATGAGCATCAAAGGATTTTCAATTTTGCACAAACTACTCAATATAATATATTAAAAAAACCCGAATTATTATGTTGACACCTCACATCCTTATATGTCATATAATATTAATTTTGCCACATAATTCAATAATATGATGTGACACATCTATAATTCATTTCACTACGCGAAAAAACGCATTTTACAACGCTTTTTATAAGCCATTTACAACGCTTTTTTTTTTTAAAAAAAAGCGTTGTAGTATCTAGCGCTGTAAAAAGATACAACAACGCTTTTTAAAATAAAAAAACGCTGTAAAATAGGTGGATATATTGCGTGATTGTTATACTGATTTTACAACGCTTTTTTGAAAAGCGCTGTAAATCCCTTCTACAAACACGCTGCTTGTTATACTCGTTTTACAGCGCTTTTTGAAAAGCGCTGTAATAGGTGCATTCTTATGCACGTTTTACAGCGTTTTTTCAAAAAAGTGTTGTAATCGGTGCATTCTTATTTTAGTTTTATTAAAAAACGCTGTAAATGGAATTTTTAAAATAACGCTTGTTTGGGGTTTTTTATGGCATTTTTTTAAGAAAGCGCTGTCTATTAATGTTTTTCCAAAATTATTTTCATCTAGAATCAGTTCACAATCATTTCACAATTATTTACAAATTGACACAATCAGTACACAACAACAGAACTATATAACTTTATAACTTTACATATTTACACAATCAGTTCACAACAAACTTGTAACTTTACATATTGACAACAATACAGAACTATATACATATTCATATAACTATATATTCACAACAACACAGAACTATATACATTTACATATTCGCAACCTTGCAGCATGCCATTTCCCAGCAAATCAAATAATCTTCATTTTGAGCACATACTGACACCAGTCTTCCTTTATTTCTGTTAGATCTCTTTCAGAGTATGTTGAACTGGATTGTCAAAGTACAGTGCGATATAAAATTTGAACATAAATAAGTTAGAATCAAATATATACATAGTTTATATATGAAAATCAAAATATAATGAAAATACCATACCGTTTTTGGGATTATAGTTTGATTTTAATCAACAATCTCTTTCATGAATCGCAATATATTGTACCCGCAATCTATGTAGTTAGTTTGACTAGGGCACTACAAAATAAAACATATAAGTCAATAAATATTTGTACATTGATTGTAAGTGAAATTTTAAAGGTATATATTTCAAACCTTTATTGGAATCCATGTGATGTTATTTGACTTTTGCTTCGACACTATAGCACCCCTTTGAGCACGGAAAACTTGTACATCACTATCAAATAAATTAATGTGATTATTATAGCATTAACAAACACATTATATATATATATATATATATATATGTAAGAAATAAATGAATATTACTTACGTGTCGAAGATAGTCTTTATATTCCGAGTGATTGTTGTAATGGTCGTGCAGGGGATCTAAATAGTATATAACTTCAGAGGTCGCATTGATTGCAAATAACACTTAATGTGCCCTACAACAACAAAAATTTGGTTGGCAATTTTGTTTACACAACTAATAAATTAAGATCTCATAAATTAAAAAAGATATAAATAAGGAATATATAATTACCCTGAATTATATGGCGCAAGGAACAACTTATCCTTCTCTTTATTTCCCAATAGGATATCTACAACATATTTCTTTACATTAACGGGATCGAATTTAAATTTTGGAAGCTTATGCGGAGACAAAAATGAAAATCTATCTGACAATTTGCGCGTGCACACCAACTTCTCATACAAAAACCTTCAATGAAAATTTTAAATTAGATTAATTACCAATAAATTAAATTAATTACCAATAAATGCAATTTAAAGTAATTTTTACCTAATGTATAAGCTGATGACAGTAGCACTCAGCTCCTTATGGTTGAGAAGTTCGTATATGTGCTCTTTTTCAAGTAGTTCTTCATACTCATCTCTGAAAATAGCTTTATTCATGCTTATGATGCGTGAATCGTTGCTGTCCATATTTGTTTTTGCTTATAAGTTACTTTTTTTTTTTGTAATTCATTGCATATAAATACATCACAATATTTTCATAATTAAAATGTAGCAGCTATAAATTACCACAATATATATAAAAATATAACTATTACATCTTCAAAAATAATACTAAAACTTACACACCAACAATCCAATGAAATTTAAATTAAAATAAATAAAAAATATTGAAATAAACAAACTTATTTAAATTAGCAAGCATTTGAAAAAAAAATAACATTAAAAGATGTTTTTTTTTTAAATAAAAATGTTAAGTTAGACATTGAATATTATCAAAGTATGATATACAATTAGTGTATACTTTTCCCTTATTAGTACTCAGGTACATATTCTATTTCTTCAGTACAAGAGAATTTATTTTATTTTAGTACAACCGAAGAAAATATTCATGTATATAAATTGTTCATGAAAACAAAGACACTCACTAGACTTATAGGTTGAACGAAGAATAAATTAGAGCAAAAAGTATTTTTTTTTCCCAACATTATTTTATATTTTTATCATAAAAAATAATACTTTAAATTTATCCATTATAAACACTCTCCAAAAAAGATACAATCAAAATAATTTTGAAAGAAACACATGACATAGCACCTTTAATTAAGTATTAGGTATTCAAAACTTAAGTGGTAGTGAGACACAAAATATAAGATATACGAAGTAATTGTACATTCAATTGGTCAAAAAAAGAAAAATAATAATAATAGTTCACAAAGTAAAACAAAAATAAAAATTATTATCATATAAAAACAATTGGTTATATATATATATATATGTATATATAATATTGTGTAATGATTGAATGTTAAAAAAATATACATAAATATTTGGGTTACATAAATATACTAGTCGAAATTGATTCCTTGGAAGCTGTTAAGCACATTGAGGAGGCCGATATTGAGCGTGATGCCTATGGTAACTTGGTGACTGACATACGCTCCCTCATGCAAATAAGTTGGTCCTTAAATTTGGTCCATTCTCTCAGGGAAGATAATGCCTGTGCAGACATTTTAGCGATTGATGGCTATCCACCACAAGAGCTTCAGCTACCATTGATGGCTGATGCCCTGCATGTTCAACTTCCTTGCATGTAGTTCCTTGTTTCTTAGTTCATTTTTCTTTTTTTCTTCCTTGACAAAAATAGTTCCAAGGATGGTAATTTTTTATTTGGATAAAACAAAGGTCCCTCGTGAAGATCAATAATCCCTGGTAGACATAACAGAGAAGATTCAATTTGGTCTTCTGCTGAAACATAAATACAAACTGTGATCATTATTCTCAGATAAATCAGTCCAAATATATAGTAAAAAAAAGTAATTTTATGATAAACAAACATTCTTTTTTATCCTTCTGTCAAAATTAATTCTAACTAATTTGATTGTTTTTATTTTTGTTTTACTTTTACAATGATTGATATATAATTGTTCTAAAATGTAATATTTAGATTCTCCTTTTAAATACTAAAGTAGTAGGTAACTTTAAGACAAAAAAAAAGTAGTAGGTAACTTTCTCATGATAACTGAGTATATATTTAATATGTTGACTAACAAAATAGGCCCCAATTTAGTGTCTGTTCACGAAGGCCAAAATGTTAGCTTGAATAAGTTTGGAAGATTAAAATAGAGTTATTTTGATAACGATCATTCTTTAATGAGTTGATAGCGTTTTATCAAAAAATTTATAGTTTTTTTTATATGCTACTTCAAGTAACAGTTTATATGTTACGGTGTTTAATTTTTTTTTCCTCTCATTTTTACTTTCATTATCTTAATTCAAAAATATTTAATATTAATTAAAAATATATTTTTATGATATTTTATATTTATCAATTAATTCAACGCTAATCATTATCAAACACTTCAAATTTAATTAACTGACTTATCCATTATCAACTAACTTATATGATATCCGCTATAAATTTATCTACTATGAACTAAATTATCCGCTATTTTTTACCATTCAATGTCCAAAAATGTTGCATACCAAAAAAGGTATAAAAACAAAAATGGACTAGTAACACTTACAACAGCAAAAGTTGATCAATTTGTTCAAAAGTTCCAACTTCATCAAGGAAATTATGACCCAACTCCTTCAAAAGATGTTGGCGCAAATTCCTCTTCAAACAAAAATGCTAAGTTGGACGGACGCAACTCTTTAAATTTATGTGAATACCAGAGAATGGGAACAAAAAGACAGCCACTTATCTAAAAAAAGTAAAGAAATATAATCAACCTTTAAAAGCATAAGTTTTTTCTTTTTTTGACCACTTGAATGTACAATTATTTCGTATATCTTATATTTTGTGTCTCACTGCAACTTAAGCTTTGAATACCTAATACTTAATTAAACGTGTTATGTCATGTTTTCTTTCAAAGTTATTTTGATTGTATCTTTTTTGGAGATTGTTTATAATGAATAAATTTAAAGTATTATTTTTTATGATAAAAATATAAAATAATGTTGGGAACAAAAAATACTTTTTACTTTGATTTATTCTTCGTTCAACCTATAAGACTAGTGAGCGTCTTCGTTTTCGTGAACAATTAATATAGATGAATATTTTCTTCTGTTGTACCCAAATAAAATAAATTCTTTTCTATTGAAGAAATAGAATATGTAGCCGAGTACTAATAAGGAAAAAATATACACTAATTGTATATTATACTTTTATAATATTCAATGTATAACTTAACATTTTTATTTAAAAAAAAAAACATCTTTTAATGTTATTTTTTTTTCAAAGGCTTGCTAATTTAAATGAGTTTGTTTATTTTAATATTTTTTATTTATTTTAATTTAAACTTCATTGGATTGTTCGTGTGTAAGTTTTAGTATTATTTTTGAAGATGTAATAATTATATTTATATATATATTGTTGTAATTTTTAGCTGCTACATTTTAATTATTAAAATATTGTGATATATTTATATGCAATGAATTAAAAAAATATTTTATAGGAAGGTTTAGTAGAATTCTCCTTATGACAATTTCTGACAAGTCATCATTGTTGCTTGTCAATATCTTCATCTGTTGTTTGAGAAGTCTCTTTCATTTTCGAGTATTAGATTCTCCTTTGTTTTAAGAGATTTTGACTACACTCACTTCTGTCTTTCATCTCAATTATAAAATAAATCTCAAATTTATTAGTCCTAACTTATTATCACTCAAATTTTTGTCAAATGTTATTAGAGAAAAGTCTAAATTCAAGTCTCGACACAAGTATTTAGAGATATTTTTTTTGGAACAAAATCTTCTTAAATGGATAATTCAATTTATAGGGTAAAGTGGGTAACTTCAACCATAAATAAATAAATTAATAGTTAATATTAGTATTATATACACGTGTATAGTAGAAAATAAGCAAATCAAAGTCCAAAGTAAGATGGAAAAGAATACTTGCTGAAATGGCTAATGTTTGGATAAAAATGAACACTTTTGCAAGCAATTTCTAAATCCAACCAAAAAATCATTGCAATATCCAACATATGCCTTATTACAGTACCTTTTGAAACCTCATTTGAGATTTAGTCCGGTAAGTCATCCTCCAGGTGAAGGACATGTTTTCTAACAAGATTTTATTCTACTAAAAAACTAGTAATTTACATAAATGAAAAGTAAACATCCTTAAATACAGAGATATTCTTATATACCAAACATCAAAAGACATGTTAACATCCTTACAAGGACTCTGCAAATTGGGAGGCTTCCAAGTCAAGCTCTTGTCTCATGACACAGTTCATTAACCCCTCACTACAGAAAGTCCTTATACCTCTCTTTGAAGCCATCATTGCTTCTTCTATATCTTCTTCGCATGTCACAAAGATTGTTGTTGATGTTTCATTTACTTTTTCGAGTCCACTAATAACCTAATACAAGAGTTAATGGAATTTGTCAACAGCAGGGTTCAGTTCCTCGAAGGGAAAATGAAACCAAAATGTGCATAGATGTGTTACAGTGAAGTGAATAAGATGTATCCTTAAATGCACATACTATAGGACATGCACATGCAAGTCACTTCTAGAGAAATGACTGCACCCAAGATGAATCATAAATGATTCATGATATGAATATTTTTCTAATTGTAACAGCTAAGAGCACAAACTAAAACAAAGTACATGCTTAGTTAGCATAAAGGAAATTGAATGAGTAATGCAAAAATAATAAATTGATATGTAAGTGCTCTACGGATTTTTAAGCCATAGAACTTACATTACCACCAGCAGACCTAACAATGGCAGACAGAGTTTCTGCAGGAGTTTGAACATTAGCTGCAATACATATATTATACCCCTTAAACAAAGCATGGGGACAAGCTTTTGCTCGGAAAACTGCACTTCTTAAATCCGATTTGTTCTTCAACAAATAATCCTCATCATTCATTATGTGAGGCAATTCATCTGCATATTCATTTTTAAGATTGTGTAAGCTCTCTTTTATAATAAATCAATATAGACAAGATAGTTTGATCCATCTTACCAACAAATCTGCCTTGATGAAAACTTTCTTTTAACCAACTTGATGAGACCACCCAAGCACAGTGTAGTTAACAATATCTCCTTGTTATAAATTATTAATAACCAACACAATGAATGCATGTAAGAATGGGATAGGGCATGTGTGAGTAAATAATAATGGACACTAGAAGCAATAAATTGAAAGATGACATCAGTCCTGTGAAATTACACGTTTCAATGGCAAATTTGAAATTCAAAAACTGGTACAATATTTTCCCAACATCAAATAATGAATTCTTAAATAACCAAAATTTATCTACTCAAACATCTAAAGTTTGACAGATTGCATACAACTGAAATTGAGGAAAACTGACAACTCAAAAATACGAAGGTTTGCATTGCAATAAATAATGACTCTGACAAAGATGGTAAGTTAGCTTTAAATGCTGGAAAATTAATATTCTTTAGAAGAGAAACATAAGCGAAATTCATAACACTAACAGATTAGGGAAATGCACTTCCAAATATTTATTTAAAAACCAAGGGATACCAAGATTTCAATTAACTACAAATTTTTAGACAATTAAAACTTGATTTCAAATATAAACAAGATTTAGTGTTTAAAATTAGTCTTGCTGACAGGTCTGAACCTATCCTGAACAGAGGGCGATATAGAAATTCAGAGTTTTTCTCACTTTTCCTGTGGCAACATGTGTTGTCGTGCTTCCGTCAGAGGCAATAGTTCCACCAAGGTCTTCAATCACCTATATGTAAAACAAATATCTAAGAAATGTTGACCCCAAAATTTAAATTAATTCCCAGGATCTATGAAAAGAAAAATTAAGAAGCACAAAATTAGACCTCTGTTATATTCCCCCTACCATATGTAATAAAACCAAACCTTGAAAAGAAAGAATGTTACATTTAAAAGGCAACGATCAGATTTCTAAATAAAAATTATAAGTTAAAAAAATGTTACTCATCAATATACTAAAGAAAAAAATGTAACTCATCAATATACTAAAGAATTTATAAAATATGGGTAATTAAACAGACCTTTGCAAGCTGTGTTTTCTTAGAATCATCAGTGATATTCATCAACATGATTCTAAAGCATTGTTTAGTTGATGGCAGTTCTGAGTTGGCAGGAGCTTCTAAATGCAAAAGGTCTCCAATACATTTTTCAGACTTTTTTTGTAATCAAACAATCACCATCAGGGGCTTCCACAAAACAAGGATTGACCCTATCATCAGCCTCTTGGATAAGACCCCAGCTAGAATCTGACGGCAGTCAACTAACGGGGTTCCCTTCACCCTTTTTGACTTCAATGAGGATAAAGAGGCTTCCCAGGTCCTCTTCGCAACTTTTGTAGATTGAGAACAATTCACTACATTAGCATAATTTACATCCTGTGAACAATCTGCACCATTTGCCTGTCTATCATCATTTGCTTTTGCCGAAGGAGCAGGGTCGTTGCAGTTGCAGCAGTTCTTATATTTGTGACTGTCAAATCCTGTTCATTGCGCAAGAGATTACAACAACTATACAATAAAACCAAATAGTCCTAATAGAATATTTTATTTACTTTTTTCTAATTCCAGAAAAAAATTACCACTAAGTTTTCCATATCCGCTTGAAGATCCACCTTTCACCAAAGCCTTAGGTTGACTTTGATTTGTGTCTGTTCTATGGGAAGATTTCAAATCAATGAGTAGTTCCCCAGAAAATTCAAGCTGTTCATTTTCAACAATTGCGGGTGTAGAGGAATTCTGATGAGGTGGTGAGGGGAGAGACTTCCCAGAGTTAGCATTGTCATCTAACAATTCATTCCTTAGATGGCAAACCATCAGAGTTGAACCGCCGGGAAAACACAGTGCTCTTCAAATATCAACTTTTACAGGTAACCTGCGGGCTCTACCTTTGGTATCCACCTGTGCTATTGATGAAAAACCCTACATTTGTGGGGAGAAAATGTTGTAACGCCAGAACTAAATAACCATCTTTTAATGAATAAAAACTATGCATCTAAATTTGTAAATTTGGCAAACTGTATTAATATCATTAAATGTAAAGTTTTTCTTGCAAGGATATAACAAGAAATCAAACACAATGAAATTCTTGCAAGGTTGATCACGAATTTACAGTATAATCTTAGACTAAAAAATGAATGACAATCAGTCATATATAACAAACAACCAAAATCAACTCTATGTATTAGGAATATACTGTATTTTCTTTAGTATTGCTTCGGTAGTGTGGCATTGGGCGAGCTGTCCTTAGCCCCAATCCACAGTATCTTCCAAAGACTTTGTGTTAGAGTCATTGCAGGTTGTTAAAACTATATATTCTGCTCTGACTCTAACTAACACTCTCACGAATGCTCTCTCAGTTTCTATACTTGTAATACTATGATCTTCTCAAAACTCCAGAGAATTTTTGCTTACAAGGAAGATCGGTACAAGAATTATACAGTGAAGGGAAATACAAGAACTTTACAGGTAAGGGAAAAATTAAAAATACAAAGAATCGTTCTTGTTGGAGAAAGAGAGCGATACATCTCTTTTGGAAGTTGAAAGCCTTGACTGCAACCACAAACCAAGAGTCATAGGAACATCTGTTTCCTCTATTATGGCAGCAAATAAGCAGGCTAGAACCAACAATTGCATTATCCAAGCTCTTTCCTTCTCCAAGTAGAAACATAACATATTAACATTAGATCAAAACCAATGGAGAGACTAAAAAGCCTTTTTATTTGGTTAAACTTCTCTTCATTCATAGATAAACATGAAATCAAGCAAATGATGGAATCAATCAATAACAACAACCAAAGAGTTATATTAAATGCAATCATACCAAGTCTATGAAATGGATAGTAACAAATGCGAATCACTTTTGTGATTTAGTCCCCACAAATTTTGTCTTTATCTTCTCTTTGTGGCTATGTCATAATGTGTATTTGAAATTAAGCCCTGCTTTAAGCATACAAATGATAAAGTCAGCATCAAAATCCGACACAATTCAGATTATGCAGCTGGTTTATCAATCAAAGGTAACATAAATTCAACCCACACACCCACAAAATTTATCTAATTTTTCCCATGGACCCAATATTTGTAACCTAACATTTTTATAATCCTACATAAAGAGCCGAAAAAATCTCTAATTCTTATTACCTATATTGAAGCCTTGATATACTATGGTAGCTTCTCACCTTTAATCACCATGGATCTTAAATAACATTAGCTATACTCATATCATCATGTTTCACAATAGTAGTTACAGAAACTACACAACTAGCATAGTAATTGAAAAATTAGGTAGAGAAGTATATAGCATCACTCCCCTTGGAGTGACTCACTCGTTCTTTTTGTAATGTTATTTAACATAAAATTCTTCATACCTTAATTAACTCTTTAACACTAATTACAACACCAGCCCCTGCATCAAAATAATTTTAGCAGATAAGAGTCCAATTGCAGTAAGAACTTACTAAGGGTGTCATAAAGAAGCAGCAAAGCGAAGCTTTGTGCACAAAGATCCTAGACCTATATTATAAACATAATGATGAATAATGATAACATAAGGAAAAACCAGGGAGCAGACCTTGCCAATTAAAACAGATTTGGCCTTCTTGAAATTCTAACTCAAGACTTTAACATTTACTTAATAATTAAACTTGAAATTTTAATTAAAATCATGCAAACTTTTCTAAAAATTTAAAATATACGTATTAAATCTGGAAACCACAATTCACTAATTTTCCTTAAAATGCAAGTTCAAATATTTGATAACCATATGTATACACTTTTTATCATCAATCATAAAAACTATTTTTGGAAAGACATAAACTAAGAAAAATCATTTTTCTTTAATCACCACAACAACATTAATATTTCAAAATTCTCTCCACCGCTAACTCAGTATCAACCATCTCGATTCCTTTTCGAGACTCAAGGAGTTAACTACAAAACCATAAAGATTTATAAAAATTTGTTCACCACCAAAATTTATCCAACCACATCATAATTCCAAAATTAAATCTTTTTATCTTTCAAGTTATATCACTCAACCATTATAGCACCAAAATTTGAGTTAATCAAGTATTCTAAACTTTTTCTTTAAACTCAATCCAAGAGTAATTAAAATAGTAGCACTTTTAACTCTAAACATTTTAATTTCAATTAACTTTTTGTTCAAACTCTTTAACTTAATTAAAATTTGAAATTTTTCATAACTCTAAATATTCTTGTAAAGTTTCAACTTCAGTACCAACTCATTTATTTGAAAGCAACTCATTACATAACTCAAACACATCAAAAATCAATTTCTTTTTTTAACCATTACTAACAACATCAACAACAAGGACTGAATTTTTTTTAAAACACCAATATCAACAACAACACAAGCATGAAGAATGATTAATAACACAAGAAGAAAAATCACTTATTTATGGACAAGAAATTTGCAACAAAACACCAAAAAAATCTTATCATTTATATCCAAAAAAATCTCACTTCAATTTGACAACCTCAAGCTGATTTATGGACAAGGCACACTAACACTACTATCGGATTTGAATACAAAGGTTTGGAACTTGAGTAGTTGCTTCTGACAAGCTGATTATAACAATGACTATCACACTCTAAGAAAAAACACTTAGAAAATATTTCTCATTCAAACAATTGCTTCTCTATTTGAACTCTAAGATAAATTTGAAATTTTTAGTTTGAATTCTTCTACTCTTTTCTGATTTTTCAATAATCTTCTTTTTCATCCTTGAATATCTATTTATAAATAAAATTAGGGCTTCAATTTAGTCATTGTTTAATTCTTAATTGTATTTTCATTCCTAGCTTGGTCAACAATGATCTTCTTCAAAAATAATTATGAACAAGATACTTTTTGATAATATGTTCTTTAGCCAATTATTTATATTTGAATCCAATTTAAGCAGTTCTTCTAGATTGATTTTTACGTATTTTGTTCAGATTGAGTTTGTAAATTCTTCAGATTGATATTATTTGTATTTTGTTAAGATTGTTTGCGCAAATTCTTCAGATTGATATTGTTCGTATTTTGTTAAGATTGCTTTCGTAAATTCTTCAAATTGATACTTCCTTCCTATTTCTTGTTTTGATCTGGGCAAGAACATAGTGTTGTACTAGTTCTTGAACTTTCACAAGTAGAAATTTTACTAAGTCCATTTCAGTATTTTATCCTTTGTCAAAATCTGAATTATATCGTTGCAATTAATAAATGTATCTTCTTATGAGTGTTTCTTCTTGTAATCAATTATTGAGCATGTCTTCTTGCAAATAATTCATATCTTCTTGTAGATAAATCTTGATCAAATCTTCCCTTAAATGATTTATATCTTCTTGTGATAAATCTTGTTCAAATTTTCTTGTAAATAATTCATATCTTCTTGTAGATAAATTTTGATCAAATTTTGTTGTAAATAATTCATAATTTCTTGTGATAAATCTTGATCATATCTTCTTCAAATCTTGACCATATTATATTTTCAATTTGGTCAAAGATATTCTTCAATTATAAATCTGATTCAAATCTTATTTTAGATTGTCTTCAAAAACACAAATCTTCTTTCATACCCTATGAAGTCAAATGTATTGTTCCCATAAAATACTTTTGTTAATATCAAAACTCTAAGTATAAAACAACCTTGCTTCCAACAAGTTTGTAATGTGTTTTGTATTTGTCAAGCAACTTTTCAAGTGAAATGAAGTGTTTTGTATTCATTCATATTGTTAATGTATTATTTAAAGTGACTTTAAGTCTTGTAAAATCTGAATGGACGTTTTGGGTTGTAAGGTTACAAATATAATCACAATGGTCCCTAAAAAATGACATTTACTGTCATTATAGTCCCTGAAAGTGATAACTTATATTCAGAGTGGTACATGTATGTAATAACTTATTGGGTTTGATGAAGAGTGAGGAAATGTGAAAAAATTTAATTGAAGGGAGAAGAAAGGAGTAAAGGTAACTGAAGGAGAGGAAAATACAAATTTTTCCATTTAAAGCTTCATTTTTAATTTTTATTTTAAATTTAATGTTAATTTGATCCTTGTCTATTCATCACATTCACATAGGAGAGTGATACATCACTCAGCCACGTACACGTCACACACTTAACATGGCTAACACAAAAGTTAACTTCAGAGATTAAAGTGACGAACGTTGAACTGAGTTAAGGACTGATTTGTGTTTATTGCTGAGTCGGGAATTGGAAAGAGAGTGTTTTGTTGAGTCAGGGACCAAAACAGTAGTTTACCTTTTTTTCCATATATAAAGGCTTATTTAATTAACTTGAAAGTTGTACTTTGTAAGAAATACTATAAACTAGACTACACATTTATTACCTGATTTATGGGGTGTTATATGTTATAACTTTATTTTATTATATCTCTATTGTGGTCGGTGATTACCACGAGTGTTTTTGTATTATAATTTTGTTTTTGTATTAATTAAAATAGAAAAAATATAAGTGGAAAAACGGGTCAGACTAACCTTAGTCAAACATAGTCCATAGTGGACATACCAAACTTGATAAATTGTAGCCCTATAGCAAAACAAGATGGACCAAATGTGTTCATTCATATGATTGTACCCTTCAAACAAGAAGGGATCGAACGAGATCGGTCTTGTCGCGGCCTAAAATTTCGAGTGTTTCTCAAATTCAATGCAGTCGCCACCAAAATTTATTTTAAAATAGGGAAAATATTGGAAAACCCTTAAAAATAAAAAAACTAAAAAATGGTCTTTGAAACAAAATTTTGAGTTCGAGAGTCGATTATGCATAGGGAAGGTATTAGCACCCTACGACATCCGTTAAAATACGGTTACCTATAATTAATTGTGCAAAATTAATATTAACTTAAATATACTTATTTCTCCTTATTATTAAATATAAATATCAATTGTTTTTATGAAATAAATGTGTGCTTTAAAAAGAGAGGGAATAAAAAAGAGATTTTTTTTATTAATGTGTTTGACAAGAGTGTGATCTTGCTCCTACGTATCTCCCAGTGCGATGGAGAAATCAAAGCTACGTAGTTCTTGGGTAGAAAATGCGGATGTGTTGATTGTTTTTAAAGAAATTGTGTTTTGTTGTTGATAAAAAAAAGTTGTTTTGACAGAAAAAAGAAAGAAATAGTTTGTTTGATTTGAATAAATATTTTTTTAAAAAAATGAGTTTTAAGACTATCAAGTTGTACAACCTATGTCTCAAAAACTCAAGGAGTAAAAAGATGTCTCATCTAATTAATCCGTTTAAGAGTATTTTTTTATTTTCGGTTTTAAAATTGAGTTTTAAAGCCACCAAGTGGTACAACTTGTTTCTTAACAACTCAAAGATTAAAAGATGTCACGTCTAATTAATCTAATATTTATTTATTGTGAATGTTTTTTTTTATAAAAAAGTAAACATACACATAGAGAGAGAAATTAGTTTCTTTGTTAAGAGATAGAGAGTGAGAGAGAACATATACCCAAAAAAGGCCAAGAAAGGGAGTTGCCCGCGGTAGTGGTTCGTCGAGGGTCGAAGTTGATGTTGGTGGCTGAGTGGACACTCTAGCAGTGGTGCTCGTGGTGGTGGTTCGTCGGAGGTCAAAATTGACGGAGGTGGCTATGTGGACACTCTAACGGTAGTGCTCGCGGTGCTGGTTTGTAGAGGTCGATTTGATGATGGTTTCCTAAGGGATTTGCAAAGGATGATGAAGGTGGTGATGTGTAGTTCATGCTCTCTCTAACTCTTTACATTTTAAGAAGATGGTGGTTTTCTTTGTTGATCTTAAAAGCAAAGAAGAACTATCTTTCCTCTATTCTAATTTTTTATGAAAATAAAACTCTCCCCTTGATTTAATTTTTTGTTATCATTTTATAGGCTACAAGGATGAATCGTTGCATCCATGAGATAAATTGAGTTCCGGTTTTTCAATTGTTTTGAATAAATTATGGAGTGACAAGTGAAGATAAGACTTCTAGTTTTTGGTGGATTGCAAAGTTGAGGAAGATGAGACTTCTACTTTTTGATGAAGTGCAAAGTTGGTGAAGATTCAAAAGGAGAGAAACATGGAAGCTTAAAATGTGGAGGGGGGAGGCTTGTACTATTTCTACCAAAAACATTATTTTTATTTGTTTGTTAGTTATTATTACTTTTTATTTATTTTTTTTTATATTTTTATGATGTAAATTGGACACTTTGTAAAAATATCATTGAGAATGTGAGCTCAATTATTGGAATAGATTTATGAGTTTAATTTTGATATATTTTTGAAAATTTTTTAGTACAATAAAATGTGATCGTAAATATATAAAATTAAAGACATTATTATGACGTATTATTTTTTGAATTTTTTTAAATGGCCGGACAAAATTAGGGTACTACAGGTCCATTTGACAACTCTATTTATAGTATAACAATTAGAGCAAAACAATTAATCTATTCAAATTATTTTATGATTTTCTTCATCATATTAATTCTTTGTTTTTAACTAAATACTTAATTTTAATATTATTTTAAAAAAATATTACAAATTACACGAATCATAATATTTAAATATATAATCTTGACAAGGCATGATGAATACACTAATTAGAGTAAAAACATCGCAACAAAAATATTTTAGTTTTTTAAATGGTAAAA
>JBBPBP010009777.1:32208943-32219700 GCA_037974735.1 Cicer chorassanicum | reverse complement strand
ATAAATATTAAATAAACAATACAAATATTTTTCACTAATATATATAAAAATCACAAAGCGAATACTATTTGCAATTTTCAATAATATTTTTGTAAAAATTAAATGAGTATATTTTCTTAAATTTTAAATATTGATTCAAATATACTCTTAAGTTTTTATGTGAAGTAAGCATCAGAGGATTTATGTGAAGTTTTTGTAGATACTTCAATCAAATGATTCACTTGAGTCAAACTTGTTTATTATAGAGTGTTTGAATATTGAGTTTATCGTATGAGTACTTTTCTCATATGATTGATTCATATCAAACGTTTTTACTTTTATCATAACTTTAACTAGAGGATCAATTTGTTGTGCAAAACTACTTGATCAAATGAATCAATTTTAGACACATTGGAGTGAACTAAAAAGAGCACATATTCTTTGCAAGGAAACATATTCTTTGGTCAATCCTTGCGTCAATTGACTTACCTTTAATGGCCTACTGGTGCAACTATCTGCCTTTCCCAACTGCTTATACTTAGATCATGGGACACTAAGTCTATAAAAAATCGAGGCCTTAACCTTCAACTATAGAGCGAGGGTTGAGTTATTTAATATCAAATTAGGTTTCCACTCTTGTTGTGGCAATTGTTGTCCCTTAGTTTTTGAAACTATCATGTTAGTGAATAACACCAAGGCAATTGTTGTAGCTGGGACAACGTCTATACTGCTTTAGGTGGCTTCCTTGCCATATGTACCTCCCTCTATTGCCATGTGTTCCTCCACCTATTGAAGGTTAGCCACCTTATATATATCCACTATGTGGCTAGCAAAGTTACCCGTGCCAAAAGTACACATTCAATCTAAAATTTATTAAAGGTTATTTTGTTATATATATATATAACAGATTTTTAATAGCAAAATTTTCTCATCAAATTCTATTTATCTAATTTATTTTTAATAGTAATTTATAATTATTTTTAAAATTTAGTTTTATTTTATTTTAAGAATTTTAAATTTTAAATTAATTTTCTAAAATTGTAAAAAATTAATTCTCTTTTTTATTTATTTATTTACAAAACATATATATATATATAGGAAATTAAAATTTGTCATTCTAATTTTATTTATTAAATACTTTTTCAGTAATTTAAAAGTAATTTTTTTAATTTACATTTATTTCTTTTTCATTTTAAACATTTTTTATTATTTTATCACAATTTTTTCGTAGTATTTTGATTTTTATATTAATTTTATTTAAGATTATTAATATTCATTATAAAGTTTTTAGTTTTTAATTTTTAATTTTAATATTCTTTTTTTTGTTTTCAAACATTACTTTTTTTATTAATTTATTAATATATTTTTGAATTATTTATCTAGCAAAATCATCTCAACAACCTATCTATATCTACTTTCCTGTAAAAAAAAACTATCTATATCCTATTTAATTTGTTTTATTAATTTATAATTTTATTTAAATATTTACTTTTCCATAAAATTATATATTTTTTATTTTCCAACAGATATTTTTACTAATTTTTTTGCAAACGATGTATTCCCATTGATTCTACCCATTGCGTTTCGGTGTATTACCATTGATGAAAGACATTGTATAACCGATTTTAGGGTTCTTAGAGAGCAAGATCGAAGGCTTTTTCTGGGTTTACTTTCAGTTTCTCGATCGGTAGATAACTTTTTCCCGGAAAATGATGCCACGATAAGAAGGTGTTGCTGTTGCTCGTTGGTGGGAAAATTGAGCGACTGGTGTGAAGAATTGATGAGATTTGGTGTTTTTTCTGGGATTGAAATTAGGGTTTATGAAGGGTTTTGGGACTGGATTTTGGGAGAAGAAGAATTTGGGGTATAGTTCGATTATTATCGCCATGTGGTGGAATAAGACTGTCGACAATCACTATATTCGGGGAAATCGAAATATGATCTTTTATCATCTATCTATATATCACTAATTCATATATAAAATATGTTCACACATGTCTACGTGAATGATTCAATTCAATATGATATGTCTGGGACAACCGGATCTACTGCGACTCTATTAATCTACTTAAACCAATACTATTTGCCATTCATATTGTTGAGTCTATTTTGTAGTTGTTTTTCTTTTTCTCCTTTTTAATTTTGTGTTGTTTTGTCTTCACCAGATTCAATGAACAAAGCAACAAATACCAATTCATCGACTTTCATTTTAAGCCTTGTCTTGTTCATGCTCAACGTAAATTTTTAATGATTGCGATTTTTTTTTTTATTAAATATGGGTAATATGGTTTTGCGATTGTTGAAAGCTAAAAGTGTTCTTGGTTTGAGTTTTTGAAGATTGGTTGCTAAATGTAGAAAAGTTTATGAGATTTTAGACTGAAGATGAGTTTTGTAGTTGTTAGTTTTTATCTTTAAATAATAATAATCAAATTAAATTTAAGTAGTATTTTACTAATTAATTATTACCTAATCAATAATATTTATACCGTCAGCATGTGCCACGTCACTCAAAATTAGCCCCTTCAACATTTTTTAATCAAAAAATAACATTAAGGACTTTTTTAAAACATTTGAGAAATTGCAAGGGTGTTATTCAAAAAATAAATAAAAAATTACTGGGACCAAAATCAAAATGATTCATATTTCTAGAGATTAAAAATATATTTAAACCTTATTTTTTAATTTATTTTGATTTTCAAACAGATTGTTATATGAATTTCTTATTTTATTATTAACTTCTTTATCTAGCAAAAATATCTTAACAACCTATTTATATCTTTTTTTATTCTAGCCCTCAAATATCTCACAAAAAATTCACAAATTTTGAATACATTATATTTTAAATCCTTAAGAACAAAGTCACCAATTTCGCCGTACACAATGTTTTTAAAATCGTTACAATAATTTCTAATTTCAAAGAACAAAATTGTGTTGAAAATGAACTTCAAAAAACGAGACCAAATTAAAACTATAATGATTTGATTAACATATTTTTTATGGATGACAAAATATTTTCAAGTTTTATTATTTTTTACTTTATCGACATCCAATATCTATGATCATGAACAGCATAATTATTTTAGTTTTTGTATTTTATTGTTGTTTATCTCTTTAAATTTGTCTGTTTGTGATGTTCTAAGGAAAAAATCCAATGCACTGTCAATAAGATTGAGGGAAGATGTTAAAGAGTTGTCAAATATCTCAATCATTCCTTTTAATCCATTTAATTTCACACGGTAGAATGATATTTGTGAAGCTAATAAAGTGGACTCACATTTAATAGATATATTAGCTGACCCCTTTTTTTAGCAAGCCTACTTATTTTTTATTTATTATAATTTCATGCTTTCATTGGATATTCAATTTTTTAAGACATTCATTGAATATTAATCTTAGCTATAATATTTGTTTATAAGATATCATTGGAGTATTAGCTGCAAAGGGAGCACACATAAAATATAAATAAAGAGTCAAATCAAGCACATATATTCATCTTGAGTTATATGATCTTAGCTAAGTATTGTTCAAGTTTTTTCTTTTTATTTGAATATACTTTCATGGTTTTTAATTCATTTATTTGTAGGGGTACTGGTGAGAGACTTCGGTGTATATTATAGGGAAAATATGCATATCGACTTCTTCGATATATATGAAAATTCAAATATTCTAATTATTTTGATATTACAATTGGCTAAATTTAAATTGCATAAATGTATTTATAAAAAGTCTTACGTATTTACAATTATATTCTATTGCGTATATCAGATAACTGTTTCAAAATGTTTTAATTGTTATAATATTTTGGACTCGGGAAATATTGGAGTATCAAACAAACCATATAAAAATTCAAAACTAATAATTGATGTTGATATTCCTAAAGTTGTCTAAAAACAATATTGATATTCCTGAAATTCTAATCTATGAATTTATAGATGTATGACGCGTGCAATTCCGGGGACAATATACTAAGATATTTATTCCTTAATTATTTTAAACTTCAATAAATACTTTTAAAATTATCTCAAATTTTATCTCAACAAATCACACTTCTAAACTTTTTTTAACACTGCTGTACTTAGCTCTCACGCGTCTGTTGTTGCCGGTCAAAAACCTAAGTTAAAACCCTAAGTTTGAAGCGCACATTTTTTGTGGTCAACCAGTTTGGAGCGCACGTTTCTGAGGTCAAATCTTGGAGCGCACGTGCAGATGGATCCTTCAATTTCTCTGATCCAGTTGCGTATTTCCTCTATAAATAAAAGTTTCTCCTCAGTTGGAAAACCACACCAAAAGTACTCTGAATCTGAGGCTTTTTCTCTCTTCTCTCCCTTTCTTACTCACTTCTTCTCTTTTTTTCGAGTGATCTTAGTACCATATTACGAGTGGCAGCCATTCGACTGCCACATTGAGGGTGTAAATATAGAATGTTTTTCTACAGTGCAGTAGAACTCCGATGCAGTGTATCTGGGCTGTTTTATCCTGGGGACTTCGTGGTTGATAGTTTGCCTTGCACAATTTGGGCAGTGCCTCGAAACGTCTTAAAGAGAGCGACCTAGTCCGTGACTCAATCTAATAATATTTTCGGTGGCATAAATTGTTTTTCCAAAGTTTTTTCAAAATTAAAAAATAACAATTATAGTCCCTAAAAGTGATAACTTATATTCATAGTGGTACATGTATGTAATAACTTATTGGGTTTGATGAAGAGTGAGGAAATGAGAAAAAATATAATTAAAGGGAGAAGAAAGGAGAAAAGGTAACTGAAGGAGAGAAAAATACAATTTTTTGGGTTTGGTACATGTATGTAATAACTTATTGGGTTTGATGAAGAGTGAGGAAATGAGAAAAAATATAATTAAAGGGAGAAGAAAGGAGAAAAGGTAACTAAAGGAGAGAAAAATACAATTTTTCCATTTAAAACTTCATTTTTTTTATTTTTATTTTTTAAATTTAATGTTAATTTGATCCTTGTCTATTCATCACATTCACGTAGGAGAGTGATACATCACTCAACCACATACACGTCATACACTTAACATGGCTAACACAAAAGTTAACGTCAGAGATTAAAGTGACGAATGTTGGACTGAGTCAAGGACTGATTTGGGTTTATTGCTGAGTCGGGGACTAGAAAGGGAGCATTTTGTTGAGTCAGGGACCAAAACAATAGTTTACCTTTGTTTTTTTTTCATATATAAAGGCTTATTTAGTTAACTTGAAAGTTGCACTTTGTAAGAAATACTATAAACTAGACTACACATTTATTACTTGATTTATGGGGTGCTATATGTTATAATTTTATTTTATTGTATCTCTATTGTAGCCGGTGATGACCACGAGTGTTTTTGTATTATAATTTTGTTTTTTTATTAATTAAAAAAGAAAACATATAAGTGGCAAAACGGGTCGGACTAACTTGTTGGTATAGTCCATAGTGGACATACCAAACTTGATAAATTGTAGCCCTATAACAAAACAAGATGGACCAAATGTGTTCATTCATATGATTGTACCCTTCAAACGAGAAGGGATCTGTGACACCCTAAACCCCCAAATTAATATTTTTTAATTTTGACAATGAGTAATGAAATTCTTCAAGAAAAAAATAAATAAATAAACTTTCGAACCTTTTTACAAGGTAAAGAGTATCATATACTCACTTAGCACGTCAAGTTAATAAAAGAATATCCATTAAATTTAACAGCTCGAAGTCATAATATTACACAACAAAATTCCTTTGAAATACACGTAAATAAGTTTAGTAATAACTGTCAATATGGTCCCAACCCGATGTCACTATTAGAGCCGAAATTCCCAAAATAAAAAGACGTTAAAAAAACAGGCATCTAAAAAAAAGTCTTCAAGATAAGATGACTTCCGACGTTCTGAGAGTATTAGTCATCACTTGCAACTTGCAGCTCGTCTGCGTCGATCGCAAACGCCAAACACAAACAACGAAGGGTGAGTTTCGAAATTATGTAACAGTATAAAATACACGAGGAGAACACGTAATTAATCAAAACAGCACAAATAAAGAGAACATTCAAGAACATAATATCAGAGGTTAATCAAATTCAATCACAATAAAATAGTTACAAGGATGAAATGCTATGCATGTCCTATACTCTATACTTCATCATTTGGTATCATTCTACTCTGAAGTACTTGGTTAGGAGGCCTGATACTATGTCACTACAAGAGTGGACAGACAATTCATGAATGGCCAAGTCCTCATAGATCCCCTCAACTCAACCCAAGACACATATACGCGACGGTCGGGGTACTCTTGTGTTGCGCGTTAGCTCCCGACCTTAGGGAATAACCCACTAATCCACTTAGGAATTCCTCACTAGATGTACCCCCAAGGTCTATCAGTCTTACCTTACAGTTCGACTGTAGCCCTCCACGATCAGGCTCATTCAGTTGTACTTCCCCGAATCACTAGGTTTGTTAGATCCTCCCTATATGATGACAAAATAATCCTAACTCCAAAATCTACAACACATATCTCAGACTTACTCGATCATCACAATATTCATCATTATACATGTATATCAGTCAATCACAATACAATCCCAATATTTGGTTTACACTACTCACAATACAATCTCAATATTTGGTTTACACTACTCACAATACACAATCCAATAATATCAATCGCAATAAAAAATCAAACATGTGGCACATTCAAATAATATCACAATTTCAGTCAAGTAGCAAGAACACTCCAATACATATCATTTATACAGTTAAAATCAACATAACATTTCATAAAATCAAACAACATGCAATCTTGATATAAATAGATCCACAACAATTCTATAGGTTGCTAAATTATATTTTAGTCCTCACTATTACCGTTCATATTTTATTAATTAATTATTATTACTCAATAGAGCTCAACTGTACGTAGTAAGCCCCAAATGAATATCAGGGAATTACGGTATTCCCGTTCATCCCACGTTATTTTATATTCATAAAGTTGAACCTCCTCTCACCCCTTATCTCAATTGAAGATTTCGCCCAACGAATCTGATCTGCTAACTTGTCGCGTCTTCGTCGACCCTCGTCTCTAATAGTCCGCGAAAATAAATAAATAAATAAATCAACTTAACGACCAAATACAGATTAATTACTTGCTCCAATAGATATATAAATTATTTATTAAAATTAATTAAATAAATTATCTGGTACTTATTATATAACTGAAAATATATTTAATATCATCAAACATACGTATTAGTATACCAACATAAAACAAATGTCTAACTTTAATTAAAGTAAAACAGAATCACATATTTAAATAAATATGGCAGATATCTACAATTTGGGTGTTATAATAGGTAAGCAATATGTCCTATGTAATGAAACTAATAGTGTTTATGTTTATTTAAATTGATGAATATTGTAACAACTTTTAATTATATCTAAAATAAAAATGAAGTATTTTAAATGTAAAACGCTTGTGGGATATCTACTCAGTATTAATATACTTCGATCATATCAACTCTATCATTACATAAAAATAAAAATAACACATACCCAATATTACTATAATCTGTATAAAGGAATATAAAAATATAATATAAATATATATATATATATTTGGCATATGTATAACTAAGGTTCCATTATTATTATTATTATTATTATTATTATTATTATTTTAAAAGAAAAATAAAGTTATACATCGTTAAACAATTATCATGTACGCATGATTTTTTGATATTAAAATAGATGGTATATCAATGCAATTAGCAATGTTTACTTAATGTCCGGTGGACACTATAAAACATTGAATTATAATTGAAATAAACAAAGCATTTAGCCATAACACAAATTTTAGACTCTCTGATGTAACATATGATTATAATTATAAAGCATATAAATAAAATATACATGATAATATAATAATTAAAAACATAAAAAAATTATGCACAATATTAATATAAATTAGTCATGTCCTAGATTGCATAGTGACCCTGAACATGGAAAGAAATTATATGCAATTAGTACTCATTTTGATTTAAGCCTCTCAAATTTGCATATCCTTAAATATAGCAGAATAATAATTTGAATACCCAAGTGTTTTATTAGGAGTTTACGTGGGTTGGGTTGGGCCGATTTTAACAAAACCCGATGCCCTACTCGATCGATTATCTTTGGGTTGGGTTAAGTTTTAAACCCGTATTTTTTTCATTTAACCCGAACTAAACGGACCCGATCAAGAACGGGTTGGGTTGGGTTGAGTTGGCGGGTTATACATAAATAATAACCTGTTTTTTATTTTACAGAAAAATATATTGAATGAAAATATATTTAATACTTAAATGCCTCAAAAACTATAAAATTTCAATCACATCATTCAATTCTTTAAAAAAGTCATCAACCTCTCACACAAAAAAATAAATCAAATAATCTTCAAATATATAAATAAATTCAACAACAGTAAATCAATAAAATATAAAAATTTATCAATTAATAATAAAAGTGAGGAAAAAACAGCTACCATTGCTCCAGGGCCGACCCAAGGGGGAGGCGCCTAAAGCCCTTGCTTTACGTCTCGCCAAAAAATAATTTTTTTACTTTAATTTGGTATAGATGTCCAATAATATATTATCATAACTCTTTAACCATATGCAGAAACAAAAAGACCTTCAAAAAATTGTTAATCAGCCAATTAAAATATACTATACCGTTGGAAAAGAATCTTTTAATATTAAATGCATTCTTTTTCACTAAAAGCCATTAAATGCATTACTTTTCAGGCATTGTTTTTTACTTAAAAATGTCTCTTAGAATCTTGGTCTGAAACTTTTCTATTAACACCACAAAAAGTTTTTTCACCCTTGACCCTACTTCCTTATTCCTTGCTTTGATTTTATTTTTCGTTTTGAATTTTATTTGTCTGAGTAGCTCTTGTCAGTGGTCAAAGTATATTAAGGTATGTGTTTTTAATTTATTTGTTTCTTTTTCATCTGAAAATAATTGTTAAACGAAATCGATTACAATAATTTGATAAATGATTTTGCATCAAAAAAAATACGAAAGATCAATTTTAAATAAAAATATTAATAATTTATTTATTAACTTTGAAAAATACTCGTCTGATAATTTCGCTTTAGACCTCATAATGGGTTGGGCCGGCCCTGATTGCTACTTGGTCCACCACATTACTTTCATTATTACACATAACCCACCTACCGTTTTAGTTTACTAAGCTAACATATTTTTTTAATAGTATTGCTTCATTTGTTTATAGTTAGAATACTTACTATTTTCAAATAAAATACTAAAAAAAAGTGTTTAATAGATTCAAATGTAAAGAATTTAAACTAAATTATCATAAGCTTTTGTATAAGCATAATTTTTGCTCATAAATAATATTTAACTCAAATGAATAGTGTTTAACTAAAAAAAATTGTATTTAAAAAATATAAAAAATTTAAACTAAATTCATTATAAGCATAAGTTTGTCGTTCATACCTTTATTATGTAAAACTATAACAAAATATAACATTTAAATAAATAGTATTTAACTCAAAAATTAAATTGCTCTTTTGAAAGAGACAATTCAAAAATTAGATACAAATTTTATGAGTAGACATATACGATATTACAAAGGCAAAACAAATTAAACGCTAAATTGCAAGAAAAATTAAGTATTTAGGCTAGAAGGATAAACACCTTGCATCAGCATTCATATAAAAATCAGTTATTAATAATATCTTATTATAACTAATTCGTATGAAAATCTAAAGAAGAAGAGTAATGAAACATTATTGGACTGTTGGGCTGCCAAACAAAATTTAAAAAAAAAATATAACTAGTTATCTGGTCGGGTCTACGGGTCGACGGGTTCAAATTGTTAAAGCCATTATCCGAACCAAATATAAGTTGGGTTGGGTGATAGGGTTGGCGGATCGACCCGCACCCATGTACACCCCTATGTTTTATACCAAAAGAAAAGAAATTGTTGGTTTATAGGGAAGGAATAAAAGAAAATAGTGGATTAAAGGCATAGAATGAAGACTAATACGAGGGACAATAATCCTACCATAATCTTTAGAGTTTCTGTCAATTTCATAAAATGAAGATTTAATAAAAAAATAATACGACAAAAAATTTGTATAGATAGCAAAATATACGCACCGTATCGATAAAAGTTAAGTCGTTTCTACGAGAATTTCTTTTCTTTATGTTGAGACCGTGTTCTAAGGATTGTGTGCGAGATATATGTTGTTTTGCTAATTGGCGGCCCTTCTAATTAGGTTATATCATGAATTCAGAATTAATTTAGGTCCATTAATTCTGTTTATGCCAAATTCAATTTATTACTTAGGCTATTAATAGATATTATTAGGCTATTATATGGAGAATTAAATTTATGAACGACATCATCATCATTATTATATTTAATATATAATTAATATAGTTATTATATATTTATACTTACATAAAAATAAATTTAAATAATAAAGGTCTAGATAACAACAATACTAAAATATGAGGCCTAAGATAATAGCCAACTTGGTATACATTATTTTATATTTTTTTTTTTAAAATTAAATAAATAGGTCTAATAACAATTATCAATGATTTAATTTAAATAACTACAAAGACAATCAAAGAAAGACATTCACGTAATAAAAATGATCACACCACAATAAACACATGTATAAAAAAATATCACTAATTTATAATAACAATGAATTAAGGTATAACAATAAATTAGAGTGGTATAGGATCGGACAAGATCTGTCCATTTGACAACTCTATTT
>JBBPBP010009777.1:32191113-32201191 GCA_037974735.1 Cicer chorassanicum | reverse complement strand
ATTAAAAAAAAAAACAATGAATAAATATGTATAACTGATGAATAAAAAACACATGACAAATGTTTAATACTAATAAATAAAAAAATATCATGGGACAAATATTTGTTACCGATGCATATAAAACACAATACAAATATTTGTCATTTATAAATATTAAAAAAATACGAGAGAATTCTTTGTTGTGAATAAATATTAAAAAAAAGATACAAATATTTTTTACTAACATATATAAAAATCACAGAGCGAATACTATTTGCAATTTTCAATAATATTTTTGTAAAAATTAAATGAGTATATAAATAACACTAACATCTCACTAATTTGAACTTCAACGGGTGGTTGTGAGAGTCACTCTCAAGTGTAATAAGTATATTACAGTATGTCTAATATAACATCAATAGAGTTGTTAAAGATTGGCTCGGTTTAACCCGCAATGATATGTCAAGTCCGTTAAATAAATGGGTCAGATCAAAACATACCACTTGTAATTGGGCTGTCCATTTTTAATGTTGGCCCGACTACTATAGGCGATTTAGGCTAATGGATTCTGATTCATTTCATTTTTTTTCATTTGTTCTTCAATTTTTTGACATTTAAAATATGATTGGATGTATATTAAAAAATATGATGGGATGTATGTAATTTTTCTTTATATTAGACTATATATCAATAAAAATTGAAGTTTTATTTATTTAGTTGAACCAAATTAATAATTTATGTGATATATAAACTTTAGCTTTATCTAATGTCTCTCTTTTTATTTTTAAATATTATTTTATTAAGGATTTCTAAATTACAAACAATTGTTAATGTACATTGAGATCTTAAAATTGGGCTGGCCTGACTCCAATGGACCAGTCCAGCCCATCCCAATTATCAATTTTGGCTATATTGATTTGGTAATAATAGATCCAATTGATTTTGGATTAGTGTTTGAAACTTTTTCAAGTCTTCTCAAAATCTTAAAAAAAAATTCATTCTGAATTTGTATTTTAAACATTTGGACCGATCAATATGCACATATGTTTTTATGTATTTAAGAATATTAGAGGTGGGTAAAATATACTCTTAAGTTTTTATGTGAAGTTTTTAAAATTAAGTAAGTATTAGAGGATTTATGTGAAATTTTGGTAGATACTTCAATCAGATGATTCACTTGAGTCAAACTTGTTTATCATAGAGTGTTTGAATATTGAGTTTGTAAGACCCTTAATTTCAAACTCTAATTTATGCAATTTTAGTATATTTGGTGTTGAATTGTTGAGGCATTTAGCCCAAATTTAATTCATTTTGCGAATTAAATACCAAAAGCATATTTTATTAGAGTTTGTTTTATATTCTTTATATATATATATATTTAGATCCGATTAAAAATTATTCGTCGAAGAATAACTTATTTATGTTGCGAAGAATTTAATACCAGACAGTTTTGTTAAAAATATCTCTGGTTGCTGAAAATTTTACATGTCAATTGAGCTGCAATGGAAGTAGATAATTTTATCAAATTAGTTTGAGATATGAGTGAAGTGATGTGTGTGTATTTAGATATTTGGTGGATTGAGTTATTTTTATTATATATATATATATATATATATATATATATATATATATATATATATATATATATATATATATATATATATATGATAGTGTGTTAGTAAGTTATAAATATATATATGAAGCCACGAGAGGAAAGAAGTACATTTCAGCCTCACCTTCCTCGTTCCTTCTTTTTTTCTTTCTGTTCTCGAGAAAAGCCATCGTGTTGGTGGTTTTCAAAACTGCCAAACACAAACCTCCACTTTTCTTCGACTTCTGAGCTTCATCTCACGAAGTAATAGAAGGGAAAATTGCTCGTCTCCACTTTGGAAGCGACGGCACGAACAAAGTTTTTACCGGAATTAATCGCGGTGCCATAATTGGTTGTTAGAGCTACCATTGAGGTAAGGGCTCCTTCCAAACTTTTAGTTTGTATTTATGACTGTATATGTGAATTTGTGGAAAATAAATTTGATGTATTTGAGGTGTAGATTTGTGGAAAATGAATTTAATGTGTTTATGGGTGAAATTGTGGAAGTTGAATTTAATGGGATTTATGTTGGAAATGTGGAGTTTTGAATTTGGTGATTTATGGTTGAAAATTTTGGAGATTTAATATAGGTGGTTTATGTTTGGAAATGTGGAGTTTTGAATTTGGTGATTTGTGGGTGAAAATTTTGGAGATTTAATATAGGTGGTTTATGTTTGGAAATGTGGAATTTTGAATTAATGTGATTTATGTGTGGTTTTGTGGAAAATGAATGGATGAAAGTTGGTATGTATTGTGAATTGAATTTAATGTGAATTGTGAATTAAATTTGATGTGTGTTTAAGGAATATCTGTTTTGAATGTACTCTGTGAAATATTTGATAAACCATTATCGTTAAATGAGTATTAAAAATGGGGAATCCTTTAATAGCTGCATTTACGTAATGTTTGTGGTGAAAAGAGTCAGAGTATGCTCATGCATTTTCATAGTACATGGTGACCGTGATGGGCCACGGGATGATGCCATGTGAATTGTTGGTTCATCTTATCCTTACGAGGGTTATCGTATCGTGCTGATTTGTGAGAGATTGCACTCTAGAATGTGCTGATCTGTGAGCGATTGCACTCTAGAAAACAGTGTAAGGCCCGTGATAGGCTACACTGGAGTAAATTGTGCGGACCCGTGATAGGTGGCACCTTGGTAATTAGTACTGGCCCGTGATAGGCAGTACAATTACGATTTACGCCCCTTTGAGGAGGGTTTTGGTGTGGAATTCCGAAATCATGTGCATTGGCATATACGCATTGCATTAGGGTGTTGGCACGCGAGTCATGTTTGAGTTACTGTGATGGTTGTTTATACATACTCGGTTGTTGTTTGTATTTGTGCCGTAATTGATGAGTGTTATTGATTGACTTTATGTGGTAAGCGTTGGATGATTTCGAAACGTTTTCAAAATTGAAATTCTGCTATTTTCACAGTTGTATTCGAATACAACAGGATTGTATTCGAATACAGTTATGTTGATTTAGCTACTTACTTGTGGAATTGCACTTGCATTCGGCTACGAGGAGGTTGTAGTCGAATACAGATATTAAATTTTTGCCATTGACTTCGCAATTGTATTCGAATACAAAGTGGTTGTAGTCGAATACAAAATCTGCAGGATTTTTCACTATTTTCACATCTGTATTCAAATATAACAGGTTTGTATTCGAATACAGTTGTGTTGTCTGTGCTGTTTGTGCTGTGTTTTGCTGTTTTCACATCTGTATTCGAATACAACAGGTCTGTATTCAAATACAGTTGTGCTGTTTGTGCTGTTTTTGCTACTGACTTGTGAAATGACACTGTATTCGAATACAAGGATGCTGTATTCGAATACGACAATGCAGTTTTGTCCAAAATTCATTTTTCAACTTTGATTATGCATGTCTGGCATATGAAAACCCTTTCTAGATGTATGCTAAGTTGAAAGGTTATTTTGTGCATTTAAAATTTAAATGCTATGTGATATTTGTTAATTTCGGTTGGTGACCCTTTACAATTATCGTGAAAATTTGGGCTTTGCCCTCACATGAGAACTAGGTTCGTCCTAAGGTGTGGCATAGCGATGAGTTTGGTTTTGTGATCGAAAGCAGTGGGGCTTGATGCCGCTCGTGGATTAGGGGTGTACGTGGGTTGGGTTGGGCGGGTTTTGACAAAACCCAAGACCCGACCCGATCGATTATCTTTGGGTTGGGTTAAGTTCTAAACCCGTAATTTTTTTATTTAACCCGAACCGACCCAATCAAGAACGGGTTGGGTTGAGTTGGGTTGGCGGGTCATACATAAATAATAACCTATTTTTTTATTTTACAAGAAAACATATTGAATGAAAATATATTTAATACTTGAATGTCTCAAAACTATAAAATTTCAAACAAATTATGCAATTCTTTAAAAAACTCATCAACCTCTCACACAAAAAAAATAAATCCAACAATTTTCAAATACATAAATAAATTCAACAACAGTAAATCAATAAAAATTTGGCCTAATAAAAAAAGTGCAATTTTAATAATTAAAAAATTGATAAAATAAATTTAGTCCATGTACACATATCAATCCTATGAGATCTACACATACCAATCTTCATGTCATTTGGTTAGATTAATTCATGTAACAAGAAAAAATGCACATATAGTATGTTATCTTCAGATATTAGATTGAAACATACATCTCAACAACATAACTCAACAACCGCAATTCAACTCATAAAATACACCAATTATAGAATCCAACATTAAAACAACATAAAATTCATGTGTCCCTATGAAATGCTTTTTCACAATGACAAGGATTAGGGATGGCAACGGGGCGGGGCGGGGACGGTTTTAAGCAATACCAACCCCGCACCCGCATCTCCAATACCGCACCCGCACCCGCACCCGCACCCGTCGGGGGTGACTTTTTAACATCCACCCCCGCACCCAACGGGGACGGGTTGGGGACGGGTTTCCCCGCCCCGCCCACACCCCCACTCCAAAAATTGTAATTTATTTATTCATAACATAAAAAATTAATAACTTGACAAAATAGTAGTATTCAACATAAGTTCTAAAATTACAATAATCAAAATAATAAAGTCACAATATCAATATCTCAAAATTTGTTTAAATTTCCTACAAGTCACAATATTTTCATAATCTTCAAACTCTTAAGAAGTGAAAATATCAATTCAAACAAAAGTTCTAAATATTCAAAGTTCAAACGAACTAAACTATCAAAACAATAAAAAGTTCCAAATCATCAAAACAAAAAGGGTTCTAAATAAGCATTTTCTAACGATCATCTTCATCTTCAAGGCGGGAATCGGAAAGTGAAGTAACACCACTGATCATCAATTCACCTATATTAAAAAAATAAAAGTTAAATATTAACATTTAACATGACAAATTTAAATCAAACAGTGTAGAGAATAGAATACCTTCATCGTCAGACTCCATTTCATTGAGTAAAATAGCATTTTCATTATCCACTTTAGAATTCGAATCACCTATCGATATCAACATAGTACAATATAAACAATAATAATTTAAGATATACAAAATTATTAGCTATTTCAAATAGATTCAAATTTAAATGAATAATTTAAAACAAATACCAGTCTTCTCAGCACTCCATAACCAACTTCTAGCACACATCAAGGCCTCTAAAGTAGTCCAATGAAGTCGGCTTCGATGAGGGCTTAAGATATGTCCGCTGGTACTGAATGCAGATTCAGAAGCTACAGTAGAAACAGGAATTGCCAATACATCCTTTGCAATGGTTTGAAGTGTTGGATACTTAACACCATTCAACTTCCACCACAACAAAATATCAAAATCAGGACTTCTTGGCAAAACTTCCTCCTCCAAATAAATATCCAACTCTGTTTTGACAAATGAAGTTCTAGCTCTTTATTTTTTTCTAACATACAAATCATAGTCTTCTAAACCATCATCATCAACATTACTAAAGTGGACATCCAACATTTGAGAATCACTACTAGAGCCATTATTCATTTTCAATTGATATTCATAAAGCAAATCATAACACAACTGTCGGATCGACTTAACTTGGTCATTAGCATCATTCCCATACAACTTAACATAATAATATTCAAGCAACTCAATTTTGTACCTAGGATCCAAAACAGCAGCAACCCCCATTATTTCATGAACCACATTCCAATATTTGTCAAATTTTCCCAACATATTCTCTGCCATTTTTTTTATCAATGCATCAGAGGATTTAATCCACTCATTTATTGCAATTTTGATCATACAAATCTTAGGAAAATATTGATTGGAAGTTGGATATTTAGTGCCTGAAAACACTTCAGTGATAGAATTGAACAATTTCAATTTTCCACAGATATCTTTTGCAAATTTCCAATGTAAACTTGTAGGCAAACAAGTGTATTGGGATTCACGTTGTCTTAATCGACTAAATACATCTTCATACAAAATGGCAACATCAAGCATCTTGTAAGTTGAATTCCATCTAGTCGGACAATCTAAAACCAAATTCTTGGTGCAAGAGATTCGTAATTGTTTGGCAGTCTCCTCAAACTTTTCCTTCCTTTTAGGTGTTGCAGTCCAATATGCAACACTATCTCGAATCCTCTCCACTCCATCTTTCACAACTTCTAACCCATCTTTTACGATCAAATTAAGTATATGCGCACAACAACGCATGTGAAGTAAAGCCCCATCCTTCAACAATGTATTCAATTGCAACTTATCTTTAATTTTTTCAATCATTGCATCATTAGTGCTACAATTATCTAAAGTGATAGTGGACAATTTTGTATCAATGTTCCAATCCATCAAACATTCAACCAATGCATTACAAAGTCTTTCACTTGTATGAGGGGAAGGAACATAAATAAACCTAACATAATAAGATTCATATTATCATTTGTCTCATCGTGTGGTGTTTGCACAGTTTCATTTGGTGTGGAAACATTAACTAATGGATTACTACTTTCATTCATAGTTGGTTGATGCGAACTTTCTTCTGAAGCAAGTTGACATGGTAGTGGTTGAGATGTGCCTTCAATTTCCATTTATATATTCTGTAAGGTTGCACATAAAAACAAATTAAATTCATGAATTCATAAATATTATAAATGGAAATTAATAGGCAAAATACTATAAATATAGTCCAGAAAATATTACATAAAAAATTTACCAACTTTAAAATTAATGCAGCAACCCTTTTCAATGATTCAGATGCCTAGTGAAGATCAGACTCTGAATGCCCTGCAGAAACAAACAATCTAATTCCTACAGGCAAACGGCACTTGTCCAATGTTGATCTTCTGGAAGTGACCACAAATACAGAATCTTCTTTCAAAACCTGTTAATACAAAACATTAAGTACTAGCAAAATTGAAAGTAAGAACTAAGAAATAAACAATTGGGAAATAAACATTAAGGTCATTGTTCAAAGAACCCGTTGACTTCTTTAATCTCAAATAAACAATTGGTGACTTTGGATGACTGGCAATTGTGAAGCCTGGTATTTCAGACAACCCTGCAGTAGCCAATGTATCTCAAACAAAAGTGCCTCACCAAAACAATTCCATTTATGGAAGAAGCAGTGAATCAAAGCCTACCTTTCTGTAACACAGCAATATTGTTCTTCAACTTTGTTAGCCATCATCAACCAATAACATGGTGATGATCATTGCTAGCCTTGAAAAATAAATTCTCTTAATTTCCACATTTAAAATTTTCCTCTCTCTTTATCTCAGTATATTTGTAATCCAAATTGGTTAATCAGTATCATGATTGGATATTTTACACCAATCACTCATGTTTTTAATTGTGGTCCACATGCATCCATGAAAAAAGCATATTCATACAAACGACACAAGACAAGCATGAAAAATTGTCTATTAAAATTACATTTTACACTTGTAGGCTATTAAAATTGTGAGTCCCAAATTTGCAAAGAATGCCAAATAAAATGCAGAATGCATAAAATGCAGAAATTGCAGAAAAATAGTGAAAACATAAAATGCATAAAATGCAGAAATTGCAGAAAACATAACCACCAGAAAACGAAATTGAACTTGAAAACAAACCTTAAAGGGAGGACGGCTCACAGAGAAGAGGGAGGACGGCACACAGACGAAGAGGGACGACGGCGCACAGACGAAGAGGGACGGCAGCAGCAAGGAAAAAGAAGAAAACGACAGCAGCAAAGAAGAAGAAAACGGCAGAAAACGGCAGCAACGAAAATGAAGAAAACGGCAGCAAGGAAAAAGAAGAAAAAATTAGGGTTTTGTTACTATTTTAAGATATATAAGGGTATTTAAGTAATTGTATTTATGTCGGGTGGGTGCGGGTGCGGGGCGGATTTGACGAAACCTGCCCCCGCACCCGCCCGCAACTTTGAAAAGCGGGGAAAATCCGCACCCGCACCCGCATCCATTAAAAGCGGTTTTTCCCCGTTAAATGCGGGGCGGGTCCGGGGCGGTTCGGGTGGGTTCGGGTTCAATTGCCATCCCTAACAAGGATAAACCTGATTTAATCTATATTAATTTTTATTTAACAAATTATAATATTATAAATAAAATAAGAAGTATTTTTAAAAGATTAGAGAAAATTTTGGGGTAGCCGTGCCCTCCCAACAAAGATTAGCCACTGGTTACACATAATCCACCAACCATTTTAGTTTACTAAGTACTATTCATTTGTTTGTAGTTACTATTTTCAAATAAAATACTAAAAACAAGTGTTTAATAGATTTAAATATAAAAAATTTAAACTAAATCCATCGTAAGCTTTTGCATAAGCATCAATTTTGCTCATAAATAGTATTTAACTCAAATAAATAGTATTTAACTAAAAAAATTTGTATTTAAAAAATGTAAAAAATTTAAACTAAATTCATTATAAGCATAAGCTTTCTGTTCATACCTTTATTACGTAAAACTATAACAAAATATAACATTTAAATAAATAGTATTTAACTCAAATTAAATTGCTCATTTGAAAGAGACAATTCAAAAATTAGATATGAATTTTATGAGTAGGCATATACGAGATTACAATGTCAAAACAAATTAAACGAGTTCAGTGTGTAGCCTAGACGCATGAACACCTAGCATCAACATTCATATAAAAATCACTAGTTAACTAATTCGTATAAAATCAGTTATGAACACAAAAGAAGAAGTGGATGGCGCGACTTCAAAAAGTCTTGAAGAAGGTATAGGCAGAAAGTGGATGAAGGGAGCTGAAAGTCTAAATAAAAATAAGAGTAATGAAACCCTATTGAACTAGCCAAACAATTTTTTTTAAAAAAAAAAAACATAACTAGTTACTGGGTCGGGTCAACGGGTCGATGGGTTCAAATTGTTAAACCCATTACCCGACCCAAATATAAGCGGGTTTCAACGGGTTGGGTTGGGTCGGACCCGAAAGTGATCGGGTACGGGTAAAAATCGGGTTGGGTTGGATGATCGGGTTGACGGGTCGACCCGCGCCCATGTTCACCCCTATCGTGGATTCTCAGTACCCAGTCACCCTCAGTTAGATTAATGATCATCTTTGATTCACTTGAGTCAAACTTGTTTATCATAGAGTGTTTGAATATTGAGTTTATCATATGATTACTTTTCTCATATGATTGATTCATATCAAATGTTTTTACTTTTATCATAACATTGACTAGAGGATCAATTTGTTGTGCAAAACTACTTGATCAAATGAATCAATTTTAGACACATTGGAGTGAACTAAAAAGAGCACATATTCTTTGCAAGGAAACATATTCTTTGGTGAATCCTTGCGTCAATTGGCCTACCTTTAATGGCCTACTGGTGCAACTATCAGCCTTTCCCAACTGCTTATACTTAGATCACGGACACTAAGTCTATAAAATATCGATGCCCTAACCTTCAACTATAGAGCCAGGGATGAGTTATTTAATATCAACTTAGGTTTCCACTCTTGTTGTGGCAATTGTGTCCCTTAGTTTTTGAAACTATCATGTTACTGAATAACACCAAGGCAATTGTTGTAGCTGGGACAACGTCTATACTGCTTTAGATGACTTCCTTGCCATATGTACCTCCCCCTATTGAAGGTTAGCCACATTATATATATCCACTATGTGCCTTGCAAAGTTACCCGTGCCAAAAGTACACATCCAATCTAAAATTTATTGAAGGTTATTTTGTTTTATATATATAACAGATTTTTAATAGCAAAATTTTCTCATCAAATTCTATATATCTAATTTATTTTTAATAGTAATTTATAATTATTTTTTAAAATTTAGTTTAATTTTATTTAAGAATTTTAAATTTTAAATTAATTTTCTAAAATTTTAAAAAATCAATTCTCTTATTTATTTATTTATTTACAAAACATATATATATATATATATATAGGAAATTAAATTTTGTTATTCTAATTTTATTTATTAAATACTTTTTCAGTAATTTTTTAATTTACATTTTTTTTTTCATTTTAAACATTTTTTATTATTTTATTCTATCACAATTTTTT
>JBBPBP010009777.1:32164425-32190562 GCA_037974735.1 Cicer chorassanicum | reverse complement strand
TAATTTATTTTGATTTTCAAACAGATTGTTATATGAATTTCTTATTTTATTATTAACTTCTTTATCTAGCAAAAAAATCTTAACAACATATTTATATCTTTTTTTATTCTAGCCCTCAAATATCTCACAAAAAATTCACAAATTTTGAATACATTATATTTTAAATCCTTAAGAACAAAGTCACCAATTTCACCATACACAATGTTTTTTAAATCGTTACAATAATTTCTAATTTCAAAGAACAAAATTGTGTTGAAAATGAACTTCAAAAAACGAGACCAAATTAAAACTATAATGATTTGATTAACATCATTTTTATGGATGACAAAATATTTTCAAGTTGTATTATTTTTTACTTTATCGACATCCAATATCTATGATCATGAACAGCATAATTATTTTAGTTTTTGTATTTTATTGTTGTTTATCTCTTTAAATTTGTCTGTTTGTGATGTTCTAAGGAAAAAATCCAATGCACTGTCAATAAGATTGAGGGAAGATGTTAAAGAGTTCTCAAATATCTCAATCATTCCTTTTAATCCATTTAATTTCACACGGTAGAATGATATTTGTGAAGCTGATAAAGTGGACTCACATTTAATAGATATATTAGCTGACTACTTTTTTTTTTTTTGCAAGACTACTTATTTGTTATTTATTATAATTTCATGCTTTCATTGGATATTCAATTTTTTAAGTCATTCATTGAATATTAATCTTAGCTACAACATTTGTTTATAAGATATCATTGGAGTATTACGCATAAAATATAAATAAAGAGTCAAATCAAGCACATATATTCATCTTGAGTTATATGATCTTAGCTAAGTATTGTTCAAGTTTTTTCTTTTTAGTTGAATATACTTTCATGGTTTTTAATTCATTTATTTGTAGGGGTGGTGAGAGACTTCGATGTATATTATAGGGAGAATATGCAAATCAACTTCTTCAATATATATGAAAATTCAAATATTCTAATTATTTAATTTTGATATTGTTTGACTAAATTTAAATTACATAAATGTATTTATAAAAAGTCTTACGTATTAACAATTATATTCTATTGCGTATATCAGATAACTGTTTCAAAATGTTTAATTGTATGTTTTAATTAATTGTTGTAATATTTTGGACTTGGAAAATATTTGAGTATCAAACAAACCATATAAAAATTTCAAAATGTTTAATTGTATGTTTTAATTGTTGTAATATTTTGGACTTGGGAAATATTGGAGTATCAAACAAACCCTATGAAAATTCAAAACTAATAATCGATGTTGATATTCCTAAAGTTGTCTAAAAAAATTATTGATATTCCTGAAATACAACAAATCCAAATCAAGTATTCTAATCTATGAATTTATACTAAGATATTTATTCCATTGATATTTTAAATTAATTATTTTAAAATTCAACAAATGCTTTTAAAATTATCTCAACATCAAACTTTAAAACTTTTATTAACAGGTATAAATGTGGGTATCTCTTTCATCGGAGATTCGAACTTCGATTCAGTACATTGTGGGATTCTATCCAATTTCATTAGACCCAACCCCATTGGTATATTAATAATATCATTTATTTGAATTTAAATTATTAAATTATAATATAATATAATTTTTATACATTGGCAGAGTAAATATTTTTTTTTCATATATATCCAATCAAATATCATCGTGTATATATTCGAGAACTTAAATAATAAAGTAATTTTGTGTGTGATTTGATTGATTAGAACTAGAGCTATTAAAATGGGTTGGAATAACGATCCCCATTTTAGTTTGGGTTGGGCTGTAAAAAGCGATTCTAAAACAACTTAGTCTTTTTGGCCCATTTTGAAAACAACCAAAAAAAAATTCTCCCTAAAATAAATTACATTTCTTCATTTTCTTGCTCTCTTTATTGTCAAACATGTTACACGCCTTAATTTCTTTGTTAGCTATTTTTTTTAGGGTAAACTACCATTATCATCCTTAGGGCGTTGTCATTCCTGTCATCGATTCAACAAAAAATCTAGAACAGTCCTGACTCAGCCAAACGTCCATCACTTTTAGTCTTTGATGGTTGAGTGATGTGTCACTCTCTCTTACATGGATTTGATGAATAGGCAGGGACCAAAATGACATTAAGTTTAAAAAAAGTGAAGCTTTAAATGAAAAATTTTGTCTTTTTCTCTCCTTAAGTTACCTTTTCTCCTTTCTTCTCCCTTCAATTAAATTTTCCCAATAAGTTATTACATACAACCATACAGGGACCACTCTAACTATAAGTTATCACTTTCATGGCCTATCATTATAGTAAGTGTTATTTTTGGGGGACCATTTTGATTATATTCGTAACTTTACAACACTAGAACTACATAGCTTGAATTTCTGCATCGCACCGGGAGATACATAGGAGCAAAATCGCACTCTGGTCAAGCATAATAAAAAAAAAACTTTTTTTTTCTCTCTATATTTTAAATATACTTTTATGATTAGATTTTTTTCATAAAAATGATTATATTTTCATTTTAAAAAAGGGAAATAAATACATAAGTTAACATTAACTTTGCACAATTAATTATCGGTAACCGTATTTTAACGGATGTCGTAGGGTGCTAATGTTAAGACAAAATCTCAAATTAATGTTTTGATGATAATTAAACAAAATGTTAATTAAGAAGTCTAATAATGATTCTAAGTGTTTTGGTATTTAACATGTGTATTTGAATGTGTTAAAACAATATAGGTACCAAATATTACAAAGCAGATCTCATTAAAATCAAGAAAGCAAAATCAGTAAAACGAAGAATGTTCTTCACATATTTTTGGTAAACGAAGAACGTTCTTCACATTTGCCATAAACAAGAATGATTAGATTTCTTTGTAAAAGATTGGATCTAGGAAATTTTATTCATCCCATATCTTCATCAAGAATAAACAAGGATCAATCTGAGTCAGAATTATTCCAGAATTCGAAGGCTCAAAGATGTGCTTCATAAAAAGCATAAAGCAAGATCATTCTCTAAGTTAAGCAAATGCGAGTACAATTAACAGGCAGTAAAGTACACTGCTGTTGTACCTTCAAAAATTACCTGCACACGTGACTTAAAGCTAGCAATCATTTCAGACAACTGTCAGGATTACAAATACAAGTCAGCTCGTCTCTAACAAATTCGAAGAACGTTCTTGGATCTCAAGAACATTCCTGGTTTCAGCATGAACACTCTTGCTTTTTGGCTGATCTTATCCATTCACTTTCTCATGACAATTGGCCTTATTCCAACGATTAAATGAGCCGTCATAAGCTCTCTTGAAGCCTATAAATACAGCTTCACGATGAAGAACAAAACACAACTCAAAGTGCCAAGCAAAGCATCAATCATTCAATCATACTCGAGCTTGTCAAAATCATTCTCAAGTTGTAGTTTCATTCTTCGTGTGATTTTTGAATCGGTGATAACTGACTTCTAAAATACAGAATCTATTTCTCAAACAAGAGTTGAGCAATACCCATAGTCTAACATTCTCAAAATCATAATTTTGTAACTCAAGGCTATATTGTTAACATAGCTTGAGTAAGTGTGTAGAAATCATTTTATGATTTAAAAGGTAGTTTGTAAAATCCTTTCTGAAATAGTGTAAGGTAAACCTGTGGAAATCCTTTCTTGGTAGAAAGGTAGAAACTGTGTAATAGATCAAGACTGATATGTGAAAACTGTGTGAAAACCAAGAACGTTCTTGCTTTGAGCACTTAGTAAAAAATCTCACATTTGTGAGGACTGGACGTATCCCGTGTTTGGGTGAACCAGGATATGTGCTTATGTGATCTCTCTGTCTCTATCTCTATTTATTATGTGTTTTAGAATCAGCTTTTATATTGATAAATTGATATTGTTGTTTTTCCACTAACCAAGAACGTTCTTCGTTTGTAACCAAGATCAATCTTGAGTTAAACTTTTAGTTTTTAAACAGGAATTTTTAAAAGGGACAATTATAATTCAATCCCCCCTTCCTTATAATTGACATTGTTACTTCAATTGGCATCAGAGCCAGTTTCTAAGGATTAAACACCCAAAAAGTGTTAGAGCAAAAGATTCAAGAAGATAATGTCAAAAGCTAAATACATTGCTGAAGGAGGGTCATCAAATAGACCACCATACTTTGATGGCTCAGATTATTATTTCTAGAAAAGAAAAATGCAATTGTTCCTAAAGTCACAAGACACTGGTATGTGGAGAATCATCACAGATGGAGACTCATACCAAAAGTACATCAAAACGATTCAACATTTGTTGAAAAGAAAGAAGCAGATTGGACAGCAGATGAAAAATCTAAGGTACTTCTAAACTCAAAAGCTCAATTATTTTTATCATGTGCTTTAACCAGGGAAGAAAGTGAGAGAGTAGATGAATGTGATACGACCAAGAAAGTATGGGACACATTGCAAACTCACCATGAAGGAACAAGCAATGTTAAGGAAACAACGATTGACATTGGCATTCGAAAGTTCGAATTGTTTGAAATGAATGAAAGAGAAACAATCGATGAAATGTACTCAAGATTCACTACCAGAGTGAATGAAATGCGCTCTCTTGGCAAAGCTAATTCAGTACAAGACAGGGTAAGGAAGATCATGAGATGTCTTTCAATCATGTGGAGACCAATGGTGACAGCTATAAGCCAAACCAAGAATCTTGAGGAACTGGGCTTGGAAGAACTTATTGGAACTCTAAGGGCACATGAGTGTTGTTATTGGAAGATAAACCAAGTATCTCAAAGCTCAGGAAAATAATAGCTTTAAAAGCATCTCAAAGCTCACCAAGTATTCAACAAACAAATGAGAAAAGTGATTCAGAAGATGGCTAAAAAGACGTTGATGAAGAGATTGCTCTCCTCACAAGAAAGATACAAAGAATGATGAGAAGAAGAGATCAGATCAAAAAGCGATCTCCAGATAAAAAGGACTTCAAAACTGAAGTAGATAAAAGTAAAATCACTTGCTTTGGATGCAACAAACAAGGACATTATAAAACTGAATGTCCATTGAACAAAAAAGTGCCAAAGAAATTCCCCTTAAAGAAGAAGTCAATGATGGCAACTTGGGATGATTCTGATGAATCAAAAACAGATGAACCTGAAGAAGCCACTCTATGTTTGATGGCAAACACTTAAAATAAAGAGGTAGCAAATTCTGAACCTTGTCTTGTATGTAAACAAATGGAAAAAGAATTTGATAATTTGCTAAATGATTCGAATTTTCTCATTCAAAAGTGTAGTTCTTTTAAAGATAAATTTCACAAGGAAAAAGAAGAGAAAGAGAAAACTCAGGCTATGAATGATAAACTTAAAGAGATCATTTGAAACCTGAAAGAGTCTCAACTCAAAAATTTTGAATCTGAAAGTTCAGAAAGTCAAGAACGATCTTCACCTAAAATGGAGAACGTTCTCCTTAAAGTTGAAGTTGAAATTCTTAAAAATGATATGACAAACTTCATTAAAGCTACTGAAACTTCTCAGAGAATCATGGGATCCCAAGTGGGAATATTTGATAAAGCTGGGCTTGGTTTTGATAAAACTCAAAAAACCAAAATGTATGAAAACTTTTTTGTTCCTGAAAGGAAAAAGGGAAAATGCAAAATCAAATGTTCATATTGCAACAAAATTGGACATTTAGAGTTTGCATGCTATTTTAAAAAACGAGATGAAAAAATCAAGAACAAAAAGATCTTCAGAAAAGAAGAACATTTTAGAACAAAAGCAAAGTTTTCTCAAAATCTGAAAAAGGAGAACGTTCTCCAATTAATGTGACAAACGAAGAACGTTCTGGAGCTTTATCAAAAGCAGTTGTAACTCAGTTTTCTTAACCTTTTTCAAAACAAACCACTCGATCTTCCTCCTGGTCCGGTATTGGCCACTCTGAGACGATATTTAACACTAAAAAGGAATTAGATTTGAAAACTAACTTTTCAAGACCCAAGACCAAGTGGGTACCTAAAGTTGATATAACACATCATGCAGGATGGATTTCAAGATGTCAAGAAAAGGCCATGGTTCTTGGACAATGGCTGTTCAAGGCATATGACGGGTGACAAAAATTGTTTCATGTCATTTATCAAAAAGGATGGAGGATCTGTAACATTTGGGAACAATGATCAAGCAAAAATAAAAGGCAAGGGAACCATTGGTAAAATAAATTCTTCCAAAATCAATGATGTTCAATATGTCGAAGGATTGAAACATAACCTTCTTAGCATTAGCAACTCTGTTATAATGGCTTTGAAGTTATTTTCAAACCAAACATATGTGAAGTGAGAATGGCAAATTTTGGTGAAATCATATTTTCTGCATCCAGAAAGAAAAATCTTTATATTTTATACATTGAAGAACTACCAGTCGAATCTTGCCTCATGTCCATAAATAAAGACAAATGGATATGGCATAAGAGAACTGGACATGTGAGTATGAAAACAATTTCAAATTTGTCAAAATTAGATCTTGTTAGAGGACTTCCTAAAATAAACTTTAAAAAAGATAAAATATGTGAAACTTGTGCAAAGGGAAAACAAGTTAAAAGTAGTTTTCATCCAAAAGAATTTATATCAACGAAAAAACCTCTTGAACTACTTCACATTGATCTTTTTGGTCCCATCAAAACCACCAGTTTAGGAGGTATGAAATATGGATTTGTGATTGTTGATGATTTTTCTAGATAAACATGGGAGCTATTTTTGAAACAAAAGGATGATGCATTTGATGCCTTCAAAAACTTTTGTAAAAAGGTTCAAAATGAAAAGGAATCCAATGTTGAAAACTATTTATGGGCTGAAGTTATAAACACTTCTTGCTATATTTTGAATCGTGTTTCAATTAGAAAAATCATAAACAAAACACTCTATGAAATATGGAAAAATAGAAAACAAAACATTTCATATTTTCACATCTTTGGTTGTTATTGCTACATTTTAAACAACAAAGATAACTTGGGAAATTTTGATGAGAAATCGGACAAAAATTGTTGAAATAAGTATGCACATTTTATTTGATGAGTTTGATGATCTTGAGTTAAAAAAGAAAGATGATAAGGAGGAAGAACAATCTGGGCAAACACAGCAAATCCATCTCCAGGAAAACGAGATTGATAAACAATCTCCGTGTCAAACTCCTCATAGAAGCTGGAAACTAATAGGTGATCATCCTCCAAATCACATCATTGGAGATGATGCAAACAGCAACATGGCAATGATATCTCAAATGGAACCAAAATCCATCAAAGAAGAAATAATTGATCAATCTTGGATTAATGTGGTGAAAGAAGAATTTCTTCAATTTGAGAAAAATGAAGTCTGGACCCTTGTTCTAGATCCACAAGATCAAACAATTATTGGAACACGATGGGTTTTTAGAAACAAGCTAGATGAAGAAGGAAATGTTGTAAGAAATAAACCGAGGTTAGTTGCTCAAGGTTATAATCAACAAGAAGGAATAGACTATGATGAAACCTTTGCTCCAGTTGCCAGGTTAGAAGCCATACGAATCCTTCTTGCATATGCATCATATAAAAATATCAAAGTTTTTCAATTGGATGTTAAAAGTGCTTTTTTAAATGGCTTTTTGAATGAACAAGTTTATGTTCGTCAACCTCCATGTTTTGAAGATCAAAAGAAACCAAATCATGTTTTTAAACTCACCAAAGCCTTATATGGTTTAAAGCAAGCTCCTAGAGCTTGGTATGAAAGATTAAGTTCATTTTTGATCAAAAATAATTTTTCCCGTGGAAACATTGACACAACTCTTTTTAAGAAAACAAGTAAAAATGATTTACTCATTGTTCAAGTGTATGTTAATGATATTATTTTTGGATCAACAAATGAAAAAAAGTATGAGGATTTTTCAAATCTCATGCAAAGTGAATTTGAAATGAGTATGATGGGAGAATTGAGATGTTTTCTTGGGTTACAAATCAAACAACATACAAATGGAATTTTTATTTGTCAATAAAAATATATCAAGGATGTTTTAAAGAAATACAAAATGAGTGAAGCCAAGATTATGACTACTCCCATGCATCCATCATCCTCATTAGATAAAGATGAAAATGGACAATCAATCTCTGAAAAAGAATATAGAGGTATGATTGGCTTATTACTTTATCTAACTGCAAGTAGGCTTGACATTGTTTTCGCAGTAGGCTTATGTGCTAGGTTTCAATCTTTACTAAAAGAGTCTCACTTAACTGCAGTCAAAATAATTTTTCGTTATCTTGTTGGTACTACTGATCTTGGCCTTTTGTAACGCCTCGGATTTTTTTTCCAAAGATAACTTAAAAATATTTGTTTTCTTATAAAAACGACAATGATTTGTTTTTTCCTTAGGAGTAGTTCATTATGTAATAAATTGAAGATGCGTCAAAAAATGACTTGATATATTTATTTTTTTGTAAAAGACTGTAATGCAATTTACTAAAATATTATTTATTTATTTATTTGCAAAGTTAATATTCCTGTTGTTAGATCGGTATTCATTTACGCTCCAACATAAAATAAATTCTCTTTAGGTGAAATTCAAAAGAAAATAGATTGACTGAAATTAATGACGATTCAAATATTTACTAGCGAATGAAAACTCCGCATTTCTATTTAAAGTTAATGATGAAGAGTAAATAACTTTACAATGTACCACAAAAAATTTATTAATACAAAACATTATTTTTAAATAAAAGACTCATTTTTCCACGCGCGTGCACCAAACAAACATCATTCATGTAACTCTTTGAGATCATTAGTACCTAAATGTTGGTGTAAGGGGTCAGTTCATCCCACAACAAAAATTAAACCAAATAATAAGTTAACAGCCACAAAATATGAATATAAAATCTTTTTTGTAATAAAAGATTTAAATAAATTGATTCTTTAATAATTCACAAAGATGTATTAAAATTTATAAAATGCATCTAAATAAATCAAGTAGCAACTCACGTTAGAACAAATAATTAGATAAAACTAAAAATAACAATAAAATGTATGCATGTTATGCATGCTCCTAAAAGTATATGATCCGGATATAACCAGCCACACAGGCGTCCACACAGAAGTCACCCATACCAATGGGGAAAATTAAACCAGCCACACAGGCGTCCACAAAGATGCATATGATATGTCATGAAATGATAATGATGCTCAAAAGGTACATGTCACCATCGACTTAAATAATCACAAAGAGAACAATGTCCAATACACAAATCACTAGCCACTTAGGCAACCACAAAGATAACAATACCAGCCACTTAGGCAACCACAAAGATAACAATATATAAAACACAAATCACCAGCCACTTAGACAACCACAAAGATAACAATACCCGCCATTTATGCAACCACAAAGATAAAATATTCAATGTTAAATTTTTATCACATATGACATCAAGGTTTTATTCTCATGGATGCTTACAATCAAGAATCAGTAATTTTGCTATCCCAAATATATAACACAAAAACACGTGAATGAATGTCTTCAAATCACAACTTTCATTTTATAAACTATAAAATTAGATTAGCGACCTATTATTGATAGACATCAAAACTTCAAATCACGAAGAACACATACAACTACAAACTTTATTTCTTCTACTATAAAATTCCTCCAATTTATTAGTCATATAAGCATACAAATCAATGTTTACCACTAAACACATCACCAAAAATCAACTTAATCATGTTATCACAATTAAAAATTAAAACTTGTCATCAATTTCCCCAAGACTCATATAGTATTCATTAAAATCAAAACTTTAAAATAAAATAGCACAAAAATCGAAATTTTAAATTAAAAATATCCTAACAAACATATTACTCATGAGATCATAATAAAAATCATAACTTTATAATTAAGTACACCTAGACAACATAAAAATCGCAACTTTGCATCAAATATATGACAACAAGCATATTACTCATGTTATAATAATAAAAATCAAAATTTTATAATTAAGTTTAGCAAGACAAACATATTACTCATAAAATCAACATTTTTCTTTTAATACATCCAGACATCATATCAATATCTTACAAACTATTAATTTAACATCCAGCTTAATCTTGCATGGGGAAAAGCCCTTACCTTAGGTGTTTTACTTCCTAGCAACATGTCCTAAGCCCCACGAATCAAAGGACAAGACAAAAGTCCAAACTTTACTTGATATGGTATTTAAAGAAGAAGGAAAATTGTAATTCGACTTGATGATAATGATGGTGTGAGAAAAGTAATGAGATTATGTTTCTCTCTTTTTTTTTTCTTTTTTTTGTTTGTGATGGAAAATTTGGGAATTTAAGAGAAAGCAAAAATACGTATGGGAATAGAATAGGAAGGTGTGTAGACTCCCTTTAAAATTTTTTTTTCTAATAGTTATGACACCAAAGATTGCCTATCATTCTTTTTGTAGATAATTAAAATAAAATTATAATCTTGGTTTAAGAAAGAGTGAGGAGTGTGAGAGTCTTTTTTTTTTATCCTCTCTTAATTGCACAAAAAGATAAGACCTATAATTCAATTTGTAACCATTCTATCAAAAATGAATTAAAGGTGTTAAGAATCAAGGAATCTACATTATCTCCTCTCTTAATTGGTTGAGACAAGGAAATAAAGTTACATTATGTCAAGACAACACCATGAATTGTCATAAAATCTCGTCATGAAGGAGAGTAAAAGAATGAGTCACTATTTTTTTTATACTAAAGATGGATTGACCAAAAATATTCTCAAAACAATTATACATGAGGCTTGAGTTTCACTAACTCTACTATCTCCTAAATTGAATAATTATTTGGTCGAAAATAAACTAACAAACAATATAACTTCTATAAATTATAATTTAATTAAATAATTCAACTAATATTTTATCAACTAAAATGAATCAAGCAAAACAAGATTATCACATGTCACACATAACAAAATAAAACAAACATATCTAACACATCAATCGCATGATTATTGAAACTAAAATCAAATAAAAAAAATACATCATAGTCCATTTACGAAATAATCAGGTCATAAATGGTCCCCATGTAATTGTCACGCCAAAACAATTAAATAAAAATAAAGGTTATAATTATTCCGGTAAAATTGAGTGTAATAAAATTTAATTTAATTTATTTATAATAGAATAATTATTAGTTAAATAATAAATCGTAACAATTATTAAAAAGGCACATATATAATATATATGAAAATATTGGGGTGTTACACCTTTGGTATAACAAAGGTTCTCATTTTGATTTTGTAGCTTATTGTGATGCCGATTATGCTTGTGATAAGACTGAAAGAAAAAGCACAAGTGGTGCATGTCAGTTCCTAGGAGAAGCTTTGATATGCTGGTCATGTAGGAAGGAAAACACGATTGCCCTATCAACCACTGAAGCTGAATATGTCTCAGCAGCAAATTGTTGCTCTCAAGTCTTATGGATCAATAATCAACTTGAAGATTTTTCAGTAAGGTATTCTCACATTCCAATATATTGTGATAATACTAGTGCTATTAATTAATCTAAGAATCCTATTTAGCATTCAAAGTCCAAACATATTGAGATAAAGCACCATTCTATTAGGGATCATGTGAGTAAAAAGGAAATTGAACTAATCTTTGTGGATATACAAAGAATCAGTTAGCTAACATTTTTACAAAGCCTCTTGTTGAAGAAAGCTCCAATTCAATCAAAGAACGATTAAAAATCGTTAAAAATCCATGTCTAGATCGTTAAAATTGAAACCAGGTCATTTTGGTCATAACGGAGAACGTTCTCCGTTTTTAGCTTATTTCATCAGTTAGCTCAAGAACGATCTTCGTTTTTTCATCATCGCCAACTTTCAACTCAAGAACGAACATTCTCGAATTACATGCCTTCATCTCCAGAATCAAGTCCACAACCCATCACACTTGCTTCACTCTCTATTATGCTCCCTCCATTGTATCAATGTCCTCTTCCTTCAAACAGTCAAGCCCCACCCCACCTTCAAAAAACCCTCAATCCTAGTTCCAGCACTTCATCTTCTAGACGAAGATCAATGTGCGTTCTGGCCGGTATTGGTACTTCAAAAACTAAAAATATAGATACAACAATCTATACAATCTCTGATGATGATTCTGAACCCTCACCACCTAAACATATTCCCAAATGACAAGTTGTTCCTACATCACAGCCCTCCAAACCAAAATCCCCAGAAATTTCAAAGTCCTCAAAAATTCAAAAAAACCCCAGAAATTTCAAAATCCCCAAAATCTCATTCAAAATCCCCAAAATCTGCTTCCAAAGTCCTTCCAACCAAAAACACACCCTCTAAATCTAAACCATCGATTCCTAAATCTAAATCACCTTCAACACTCTCACAATTTTTAGCCTCCAAAAACCTCAAAAACCCTAAAAAATCCCAAAAGAATCGTTCATCTCAAGAACGTTCTTCGTCTCAACTCCCACCTCAAGAATGTTCTTCGTCCAAACTACCAACCCAAGAACGTTCTCCTCTTCAAACTCCAACCCCAAAAACCACAAAGACTTCCAAAACAACAACTCTTAAATCCTCCACCAAACCTTCCTCTTCAAAAGTTCTTATTCCACCTTTGATTCCTTCAAAGATTCAAAAACTCAATACTGAGAAGTGGGCTCAACGCCCTATCAGCATTGGTCAAGTTTTTGATTTTGACAACCTTCAAGTGGAAGGAATCTCCATTCAGCATCACACTGATGCACTTGGATGGACTGATTTCCTTAAATTGTCTGATTGTTATTACCCCAAAGTCATTCAAGCATTTTATTGCAAAGCTGAAGCATTTACAGATAAATCCCTTATTGTCTTCACACTGAAAGGTATTGAAATCCGTCTTGATCCTTTGATTTTGGCTGAGATTCTTAAACTACCTTCTGAAGGCCTAACAATTTGATCGGTAAACAGCCTTAAACATCTCAAAAGAAGAGGTGTTTCAAGAACTGTTTATTGATGGATCTACAAAATTTCTTTCAGCTGACCTGAAACCTCTTCCCCAAATTTTCAATAGCATCAGCCAACACAACATTCTATGTCGTTGTGGCAGCCATGAATTTGTCTCTGATAATGATGCTCTAGTCATTTATCACCTTCTTCATTGTAAGAAGATAAATCTGCCCTACCTGATAATCCAACATATGATTGCTGCAATCCATAAAGATTATAAGAGAAACACTGTTCCTTATGGTATGGTCTTCACAAAAAAATTCAAGCATTTTTTGATTCCCTTGTTGATTGAAACTTCAACCATTAAGATGTCAAAATTCTCATCCAAAAACATTTATCATATGAAATAGATTCCCACCATCCCACCCTAATCAAAATCTGTTTTAATCCATCTACCACCAAAAGATAACGATCTGCACGCATCCGTGCTATAAACAAACCCAATGAACCTCAAGAACGTTCTTCACCCCAACAACATGCTGAAGAACGTTCTCCGTTTCCTATTGTTCTCCCAATTTTGAATCCTATCATCAATCAAGTATCCCCTACAGCTTCTACACTTTCACCTTTCATAAATCCATCTTCTCAAGGAGGTCTATGCCCTCCATTTCTTGTTCACCAAAATTCTCAGATGTCACCAGTTTTTGTCTCACCACAAAAAACCACAACTTCATCAATTTTTGGAATAAGTCAATACTTGGCTTTTCCATATTCGGATATAGCTGGCCCTTCTGTGCCCCATCATTCCACTCCCAACTCTATTCCTCACATCAATACTACTTTTGCCACTCTATCCACTTTTTGCACCTCTGGCGCTCCTTCCCAAAGTACTCCTCTTGAAGATCAACAATGTCCCTCTAAAAGGACCAAAATGGAACGGGAAACATCAAGAACATATAAGGAAATTCCCAGAATTTTTGCTGCTCTTCAAACCATCATTGTTAGGCAAGCTCATCAGGATAAAGAGCAAGCAATTATGAGGGACTGGATGGAAAATCAGCTTGCTCCTAAGCTTGGCTTCGAACCTCACATGCCTAATCCTCCTCCCACGTTTCCAGATATACCTCAGCCATCTTTGTCTCCATCGTTTGAAGGGTCTTCACCTTCTTTGTCTTTCTAATTTAGTTTTTAACCTTGCTCTCCTATGCCTTTTTTCCATGACAAAGGGGGAGAAGTTTGTTTCAGATTTTAAGTATGATCTGAAGCTCTTTTTTGTATGACTACTTATGTACTTTTTTTGTTTTGAGCCACCTTGTAATGATCAAGATCTTTTTGTTATATTTAATGAAAAATCATTATTTGGTTCAAATGGTTAGCACATATTGAGGGGGAGTTTTTACTAAAAAACTCTCAGAATTATTATTAGAATCTAAATTAACATGTTTTTTCATCATCAAAAAGGGGGAGATTGTTAAGACAAAATCCCAAATTAATGTTTTGATGATAATTAAACAAAAGGTTAATTAAGAATTCTAATGATGATTCTAAGTGTTTTGGTATTTAACATGTGTATTTGAGTGTGTAAAAAGAAGATAGGTACTTTACAAAGTAGATCTCATTAAAATCAAGAAAGCAAAATCAATAAAACGAAGAACGTTCTTGACATATTTCTCGAAAACGAAGAACGTTCTCCACATTTGCCATAAACAAGAATGATCAGACTTCTATGTAAAAAATTGGATCCAGGAAGTTTTATTCATCCCGTATCTTCATCAAGAATAAACAAGGATCAATCTGAGTTAGAATTATTCCAGAATTTGAAGGCTCGAAGATGTGCTTCACAAAAAGCATAAAGCAAGATCATTATCCAAGTTAAGCAAATGCAAGTACAATTAACAGGCTGCAAAGTACATTGTTGTTGTACCTTCAAACAATGCCTGCACACGTGACTTAAAGCTAGCAATCATTTCAGACAGTTGACAGGATCACAAATACAAGTCAGCTCATCTCCAACCAATTCGAAGAACGTTCTTGGATCTCAAGAACATTCCTGGTTTTAGCATAAACACTCTTGCTTTTTGGCTGATCTTATCCATTCACTTTCCCATGACACCAGGCCTTCTTCCAACAGTTAAATGAGCTGTCATAAGCTCTCTTGAAGCCTATAAATACAGTTTCAGGATGAAGAACAAAATACAACTCAAAGTACCAAGCAAAGCATCAATCATTCAATCATACTCGAGCTTGTCAAAATCATTCTCAAGTTGCAGTTTCATTCTTCGTGTGATTTTAGAATCAGTGATAACTGAACCAGGATATATGCTTGTGTCATCTCTCTATCTCTATCTCTATTTATTATCTATTTTACAATTAGCTTTTATATTGATAAGTTGATATTGTTGTTTTTCCACTAACCAAGAACGTTCTTCGTTTGTAACCAAGATCAATCTTGAGTTAAACTTTCAGTTTTTAAATAGGAATTTTTAAAAGGGGCAATTATAATTCAAACCTTCTTCTTTATAATTGACTTTGTAACTTCAGCTAATACCTTCCTTACACATAATCGACTCTCAAACTCAAAAATTGGTTTTAAAATACCATTTTTTTCGTTTTTTTTAACAGTTTTACAATGTTTTCCCTATTTTAAAATAAATTTTGGTGGCGACTCCATTGAATTTCGAGAAACACTTGAAATTTTAGGCCACGATAGCTGGCGACTCCAATGGGGAATTTTTGAAAGTCAAAGGTATTTTCACTCCAAATAGTTTACCTATTGTTGTTGACAATATTCCAAAATAGGATCATTGGCTCTTAGACCCATAGAGCCACCCTTGTGAGAGTTTCACTACAGAAACCAATAGACCCTTTCATCGTAACAATATCCATATAAGTTACAAAAAAATATCTCATACATTCATTCAAAACTTTATATATATATATATATATATATATATATATATATATATATATATATATATATATATTCACAACAATAATTCTACATAGTTGCATTTATATCTCATGACATTTTTTCTTTTCTCTAAATGAAAAATAAAACATAATAGTATTTTGCATAAATTTTTCAATATTGTAGGGGAATCATAAAGACCTTATTCACGTGTTGAATTAAGTGGATAATGGAATCGGAATAAAGAAAAACTTTACTTTTAAAGTTCAAGCAACCTGATTTGAAAAGTTTAAGGGATATCAACAATCAAATGAAAACCATACAACGTGAGAGTTTCTTTAATAAATATGGGAAAATCCTAAACCTCTTGATAGTAAATGTGCAAATAGGGGCCCTCACGGAATTGGCTCAATATTACAATCCTCTTTAAGATTTTTCACCCTTCAAGACTTTCAGTTGGCCCTGACATTTGAAGAATTCGAACGAATATTGGTTTACTCTTTAGAGAAAGGAAATCCTTATTGATATACTGGAGAACCCCCAAATCTGAGCACAATTTCTAAGGTGTTGAAAATTGACATCAGAGAGTTGGCAAGTAAAAAGGAGAAAACATGAGTAATTCATGGTTTTTCAAGAAAATATCTAGAGCAAAAGGCACAAAATTTAGCCATTAAAAAAGAATGGGGTACTTTTATAGATGTTTTGGCTGTCATTATCTATGTTATTGTTTTATTTCCAAACCGTGATAATTTTGTAGATTTTGTTGCTATCAATGTCTTCCGAGCTTTTAACAAAAATAGATAAAATCTAGTTCCTGTGGTTCTTTCTAATGTATACTACTCTTTGCAAATGCGACACGAGAAAAAAAAGGGGAACAATTTTATGTTGTCTTCTGTGTTGTATACTTGGTTTGTGTCTCACATGTTCGAGAAAGGGTATCATGTTAGAATTAAAAGTAATCGTGAATCAGCTCATAGTATAGCTAACCTTACTAGGGACACAATTTCATGGGAACCAAAGGATGTATTAATTACAATCTGAAGGTAGCTCTGAGGCCTCTTGGCTACACTATGTTGGAAGGATAAGTCGAGCTTTTTTTTTGCACAATACGGTTATAGTAGACCCACCAATGCAACAAAGGATAAGTCGAGCTTGGGAAATGATCATTAGAAAAGGGAAAGTACTCGGATGTAGAAGTTGCAGCACAAAAGAACCCTATCAACAATGGGTGAAGAAAGGGTCCAAGAAATCAAGTTGCCATTCCACAGTACACCCTTAAGTGATCAAGAAATACATGAACCTACCTTTGTTACAAATGAAGAAATAGAAGAACTCAAGGCATCATTGTTAAAGACTTGTTGACACCTAATTTTGTCTGCTTTTTGTTTATTTATTTATCTATTAATTTATTTTTACTTTTTATTAAAAAAGAAATAATAATAATAATAATAATATGTGTATATATAAATGTGAAGAAATATTAAAATAAAATTAAATAATTAGGGCTATAAACTTTAGACAATCACAGGTGTTCCCAGTTCTTGTTTACCTCTAATTCTTGTTCAGACTCTCTTCTAAAAAATAAAAAATAAAATAAAAAATAAATAAAGCTACATAATTGAATGAAAAGAAACCGAAAAGAAATGGATTGATGGTCATAAAAATCGGTATTACGATGATCAATTGGATGAAAAAAAAAACGAAAAGAAATGGATTGATGGTCATAAAAATCGGTATAATGATAATCAATTGATTGAAAGGAAACCAAAAAGAAAGAGTCTAATAGTAATAAAATGGTGATCAATTGGCAATTATTCCCTTGTCTTTTGTAATCTACACCCGAAAGGCCTATAAATACTCGATAGTAAGAATAGAAGAAGGGAGCACTATTGAGAGCACAAAAAAGAAAGAAGAGAAAATAATAGGCAAAAGAGGAGCAGATAATCTGGTCTTGGGAAAATCAGTCCAACAAAAAAATCAATTCAGTAGTAAGGTATCACTTTCTTATTGTTTCTCTAATTTTCTTCTTATTAGTCTTTGTATTGCATGCTTTTAAAAAATGTTCTTTTATCTTTCTCTTTTTGTGTTTGTGCAAAAATAAACTCATATGTTAAGTTTTCATTTTTCTAAAGTTGTCTGTTCCTAAAATTGTTTTCTTTCTAACACAAAATACTAAAAAAAAAATATAACTAATCGATGTTTATAAACCAATCACCAAGAAAACAAATTTCACCCTATTGTAATATAATAGAAAACTCGTATCACGTCTTTATCAAATAACTCAAAAAAAAAAATCATAACAACGAATAAATAGTTTCTGCCTTAGGATTATAATTAATGGTTGTGGCCACCGGATGAAATTCATCATCGCTCGCCGCACCACATCACTCACCCCCAATTGTTGGTGGTCTTTGTGTCGCGACATATCCGACAAAGCACGATCAAATCCTTTAACAGGCTGCTTCACTGTCGCGTCCATCTGTTTCGTTCACATACCGCCACGTCACGTTGTTTTCAAACAAAAATCAATTTTTCTTTACTTGAAAACAAAAATGAAAAGATACAATCCGTGAACAGACATCCCACCTCTTTTTTTTTCTCGTTATTATCATTATTATTATTACATTTTTAATTTTGGATACGTATATAATAAGTATTATAATTAAAATAGAGTAATTATAAAAATCGAACAACACATAAATATTTTCTACACAATAACTACGTGTGCTGGGGACTTTTGAGAGTCAAGTCCAATCTAATTAATTGTATATAATTATTTATTATTTTATTTATATTACCCCTATTGTTTTATTTGTTTTGTTATATTGTGAATATAATTATATGTGTCTTGTTAATTTATTTTCATTGTGATGATTTTTATTTTTTTTATTTTCCTATACACTACCCTAACACGACTCACGCACTTATGAGTGGGCTCTATACCAAGGCTGAGTGCAACCTAAGATAAGTTAGAGATTGTGTAATGATAATCTTTTGGATGTACATCCTGTTTGGTTGTCATGAAAGTCTCACCTAGAGTTGACATTTTCTAGAATATTTCCATTTTAATAGTTTACCTATTAATTGGTTTAAAATTTTAGAATTGACTTGTGTGCTCTAAGAACCAATTTAGAACAATAGAGCCACCCATAGTAAAGGTTCACATTAAAAAAAACCATCAAATAAAAAAGAACCATGTAGGACACATGTATATATAAAAAAAAAACTACCATATATATATCTCATATTCATCATAATGCATTGCATAATCATGTATCTTTCAACTTTTATTTCATTTTACAGCACGTTTTTCTTTTTCTCCTCATTTTTTAAGAAAAATTAATTGCATATCAAGAGGTAGTAAAATGTTTCAGTTAAATGCATAATCATTGCATTCACTTTTTTTTTTTACATTTTCGTAACATTTTCCTTCAACAAAAAATAAAAAAATGGCAAAAAATAAAAAAAAAGAAAGCAAAAAAAGAGTACCATGCCACCCTTACCAAACATGATCTCAGGCTAAAATCATGGATGAATTGAAGCATATAAAGATTATCCAAATCAACTGAAAGACCCTATGGCTAAAAATTTGAAAATCTTGCAACCCCTTGATACTTGAAATCATGGGAGTACTTCATGGAAAAAAGTATATCACAAAGAACTCATGTTTACCCCTTGATTTCATAAGTCTAACAATTTTTACCTTTTAGTCTACTTTTTGGTCTACCTCAAATCACTTGTCCACAAGATTTAAACCTTATACTAATGAGATTCATCTTCATTCTCCACCCCTACTTATGGGTCATGGACATATTTTTTTGGCTTTTCGCCGCAGGTGAACTTCTAGATGTTAGGTCGTCTATGTTGAACTTTCATCACTATCGCTTATTACTTTGATGCCATGAAAAAATTCATCAATCTAAAGAAAAATGTCAAATCTTGCATGATCCTTTAAGGAAAATTGAAAAGAAAAAAAACCTCGACTAGACATTATGTTGAAGACATTGACGATGTTGCATATAGTTTACGAGTTTATCCAAGGGTATAAAGTCTTACGATACTTTATTATATTAACACATTCTTGTTTCCTTAATATTATGAATATCAATAAATACATTTTGTTTTCTCTTCCTTTCTACCCCTCAAATATTTAACCATTTGTTACTCAACATTTTATGCCTTTCTTTTATTCTAACCATGTACCATACATATTTGGAATTAGTTCATTCATAAATAAGTTTGCTAAGATTTCATTACATAATTTTAGTCATGCTATTAATTCCAGTAAAGGAGATAGGAACGATAAGAATAAAATCCCTTATTTGGATGGACCTCAATATGTTGGGACATGTAGTTAACGTCATGTTATCCCCTAGAAAGGTCGTTTTATCTTTATCATTATCTAATTGTGCTTTGAATATACCAATCACGTGGAGGAATTTGAAGTTTGTACCATGACTATTCTAGCCGCCTACAAATCAAAAGTGAAATGTTGAAAGCATATGGGGATTTGGCCTAATCATCAACCATTTGAATCAAGAATGTAAATTTGGGATAAGAAGATAATCATTTATATGTACATATTAGACAAATGTCTAAAAATTTGAAGTCATTTTCTATGATGTCCCTCAACAATATAATCAATTTGTTGGTATTCTAGCTGCTTTATCTTCAATGTTCAAAGTACGTCGTGATGAAGAATAGTCACTCACAAGAATGAAAGTCACGGCTATCCTACTTATTATCAAATGTATAAGAAAAGCTAGATGAAAAGTTCTCGTACCAAATATTACCTCGTAACTGTGGAATACCCTCCCTGAGTATCAAACTATAATTGGGGCACCCCTTTGCACCTTATTATATAGAATAAAGGCAGTGGAACCCATTGAAACAAAAATCCCCCCTATCAAGAGTAATGATCTGTGTTGACCGAATGAATTCAATTCAAGAAAAATGTTGATTGTGTCATGTCAAGGACAATTATTTCAAAAGATCTTAAAAGAAGAACATATGAACTTCAGAGCTTCAAAAGAAAAAATTAGCGCTCAAGAAGATTTCACATATCTAAAAGGATTAGCATGACAAGTGGGCTCCCAACTATATGATCCCCAATACCATAAAAAAAAATACATTCAAGTGTGGCTCTAATCCACCCCAATATGGATCGAGAAGACTTATCACTACTTGCACACATTGATGCTTCAAAAAGTATTACATCTAAATGAAGACCCGCTAGGTTGAAAATCCAAAAGCACAACCTAGGCAAAAATTAGAGTATAAAAAATAAAATAATAATAATAAATACCCGCTAGGTTGAAAACTTGAAAGGGCAACCTAGGCAAAAATTAGGGTACAAAAAATAATAATAAATACCTGCTAGGTTGAAAACCTGAAAGGGCAACCTAGGAAAAAATTAGGGTACAAAAATGAGTAAAGACCCACTAGGTTGAAAATCCAAAAGGACAGCCTAGGAAAAAGTTAGGATACAAAATTGAATAAATACCTGCTAGGTCAAAAACTCGAAGAGGCGGCCTAGGCGAAAATGAATGAAGACTTGTTAGGTCAAAAACCCAAAAGGGCGACCTAGGCAAAAATTATGGCCACAAAAAAAAGTAGAATGAAGAAGTTATAAGGGAAAATGAGCAAATAATATGGCTTACACATATCAAAGTCGAAGCAATATATTTCAAAAGGTTGTGAAGATAAATTGGGGCAAATCATATCTTCCAAAGTAGGTTAATAATGCGATTGAAATTATGGTATGATTTATTAGCATACTTTTATGAAATACTACTAATAAATCAGGTTATTTACCCATATGAGATCACCTTATCTTCTTCTCTTCCTATGAATTGTTCTTTTTTTTGTACCATAGATTCTGTCATTAAATATCATCGTCTAAACTAATTTCTTGAGTTATGAATCTTTTTGTCAAAATGCATTTTTATGATAATCATATGTTGGGGCACAAGATATGTGAATGTCAAAAGGCCAAAACTAGTATGATGTCTTTACACATAAGGTAGTAGCAATTAGAGATCAAGTCGAAGATCTAACAAAAATCTCTTTAAAGATCAAAAGGACAATCTCCGCTATTCATTCGAAGTTATGCATATTTTTCATCCAGGAATCCAAGGATCATGTTCGTAAGGAGGTGAAAGAAATAAAAAAAAAATTGTAAAAAAATTGATTGAAAAAAATTGAAAAAGAAAGATGAATATGAAGGAAAATGTTCATTTATCAAATGCATTCATGACATTTCATATTTTCAATAGTATATAAATTTAAAGTCGGGATGACTAACCTGCACCCTCTGATTTAAAACCCAAGATGATTCCCCGTTACCTCACATAAATATTCTGGTTGACAATGTGGCCTGCAATTCGCTCTTCTCTTTTATGAATGGTTTTTCTGGGTATAATCAAATTAAGATGGCAGCTGAAGATATGGAAAAAACGACTTTCATCTCCCCTTGGGGAACATTTTGTTACAAAGAAATGCCTTTTGGTCTGAAGAATGCTGGGGAGACCTACCAAAGAGTTATGGTAACCCTGTTCCATGACATGATATATAAAGAGGTAGAAGTTTATGAAGACGACATGATTGCGAAGTCACAAACAGAAGAAAAACATGTTATTGATCTAAAGAAACTCTTCGAAAGACTTAGAAAGCTTAAGCTAAAGCTTAATCCTTCCAAGTGCACTTTCGGCGTGAGGTCGGGAAAATTATTAGGATTCGTGGTTACTCAGAAAGGAATAGAGGTTGACCCTGATAAGATTCGGGCTATTTCAGAAAAAATCCGACAATATTTGCAAAAGCCTCCAATTCTAGTCCCCCAGTTCTAGGCTGACCCTTGATTATGTATCTTACAGTTCTCGACGGGGCCATAGGATGCGTGCTAGGGTAACACGATGAAACAAGAAAAAAGGAGCATGCCATTTACTATCTAAGTAAAAAATTTACAGAGGTTGAAACAAGATATACAATGGTAGAACGTACTTGTTGTGCCTTATCCTAGGCGACCCATTGCTTAAGGCAATACATGCTTTGCCACACGACTTACTTGATATCCAAAATGGATCCAATCAAGTACATATTTGAAAAGCCTGCTCTCACAGGGCGAATTGCTCGCTGGCAGGTGATGTTATCAGAATATGATATTACCTATGTTACTCAGTAAGCCATCAAAGGGAGTGCCTTAGCAGATTATCTAGCTAATCAACCTTTGGATGATTATAAGTCAATGCAATGCGAATTCCCAGACGAAAGCATCATGGTTATGTTTGAAGAATGCGATAATGGAAAATGGACCTTGTTGTTCGACGGGGCCTCAAACATAATGAGGCATGGGATTAAGGTTGTCTTAATATCTCCCAAAAAACAGTTCATACCTATCACAGCGCGCTTGTGTTTTGATTGTACCAATAATGTGGCAGAATATGAAGCTTGCCATGGGAATTTTGGCGGCTTTGGAATCAAAAGTGAAAGTACTGGAAGTGTATAGAGATTCAGCTCTGGTCATTAATCAGCTTAACCAAGAATGGGAAACTCGAGATAAGAAGTTAATACCTAGTTTTACCTACATAAAAGAATTGTCTTTACAATTTGAAAAAATCACCTTTCACCACGTCCCTCGAGAAAACAATCAATTGGCTGATGCTTTGGCTACTTTATCCTCGATGTTCCAAATAAGTCGAAACGATGAAATCTCATCCATTAAATTGGAGAGTCGAGATCATCCTGCCTACTGCCACTTAATGGAAGAAGAAACTGACGGGAAATCGTGGTATCACGACATCAAACATTATCATATAAACTGAGAATATCCTCCCGGAATATCGGAGAATGAGAAAAGAACTCTGAGACGGTTAGCCGCAAGCTTTTTCGTGAACAAAAATATTTTGTATAAGAGGAATCATAATATGGTACTCCTTAGACGCATTGATGTCAATGAGGCGAAAGAAATTCTACAAGATGTCCACGATGGCTCTTATGGGATCCATATGAACGGACACGCCATGTCTAGAAAGATCCTTCGGATCGGGTATTACTGGTTCATCGTAGAAAAAGATTGTTTTAATTATGTAAAGAAATGCCATATGTGTCACGTATATGCTGATAATATCCACACCCCACCAATGCCCCTGAACACCCTTTCAGCTCCCTGGCCATTCTCAATGTGGGGCATAGACGTCATCAGAATGATTGAACCAAAAGCATCAAATGGACATCGCTTCATCTTGGTGGCAATCAATTACTTTACCAAATGGGTAGAGGTCTCTTCGTACGCCAATGTAACCAGAAATGTGGTAGTCAAATTCATAAAAAGGGAGTTAATATGTTGTTATGGCCTACCAAGCAAGATCATTACCGACAATGCTACAAATCTAAATAACAAAATGATGGATGAATTGTGTGCCACTTTTAAAATTCAACACCACAACTCGTCCCTATACAGACAAAAAATGAATGGTGCAGTTGAAGCAGCAAATAAAAACATCAAAAAAATTATTCAGAAAATGGTTGTAACATACAAAGATTGGCATGAGATGTTACCGTTTGCACTACACGGTTATCACACTTCAATACGCACTTCAACTGAGGCAACCTAGTATATGGGATGGAGGTTGTGCTATCCATTGAAGTAGAAATCCCATCGCTAATATTATTAATGGAAGCCAAACTAGAGGAGTCGGAATGGGTACAAACCCGTTTTGATCAATCAAATTTAATTGAAGAAAAAAGGTTGGCGGCCTTATGCCATGGGCAATTATATCAGAAAAGATTGAAAAGAGCGTATGAGAAAAAAGTACGTCCTCGGGAATTCCGGGAGGGAGACTTGGTGCTAAAAAAGATTTTACCCATTCAAAAGGATTATCGTGGGAAATGGACCCCTAACTATGAGGGCCCATACGTCGTGAAGAAATCTTTCTCAAGTGAAGCTTTGATTCTCACGAATATGGATGGAAAAGATTTAGTCCTCCTTGTAAACTCATATGCCGTAAAAAAGTATCATACTTAAATAATGAGTACCCGCTAGGTTGAAAACCTGAAAGGGAGACCTAGGCAAAAATTAGGGTACAAAAAGAATACTCGCTAGGTTGAAAACCTGAAAGGGCAACCTAGGCAAAAATTAGGGTACAAAAAAGAATACCCGCTAGGTTGAAAACCTGAAAAGGAAACCTAGGAAAAAATTAGGGTAATAATAATAATAATAATAATAATAATAATAATAATAATAATAATGAATACTCGCTAGGTTGAAAACCTGAAAGGGCGACCTAGGCAAAAATTAGGGTACAAAAAATACAGGCTGGGTCGAAAATCTGAAAGGGCGACCTATGCAAAAATTAGGGAACAAAAAAAATATAATAAATACCTACTGGGTTGAAAACCTGAAAGGGCCACTTAGGAGAAGAAAAAAACAACAACAACAAAAACAAAGAATATATACTCAAAAGGACAGGACCAACAGTATCGATCGAACTATGGCACGATAAGTTAGTACAATCTACCTTTGAATTACTAGTAACCAAGTCGGGTCTTCCACCCATTTCTTTTGTTTTATCTTATGTATATTCTTTTTTTTACGACGAATATTGAACCTCAATATATTGATATATAGTTTTATCATCTTTATAATTCAACCTTCTTTCCTGAATGCATTTTATGATTATCATATACTAGAAAGTAAAACATATATCATACCTCGATATAATGAATTGCGATAAAGTCGGATATAGTAGAGGTTGTTTAGAGTACAAGGCAGACGACAATATGGGATCCAGCTTAAGATTACAACAATAATTCTTCTTCAAAAAAAAACGGGGAGGAAAAAGAGAAAAGGACAAAAGAGAGATCAAAGATATCAAGTTCAAAAAAAAATGTATAAGTGTCATTTTCATCCATGATTTTAATGGTTGTGTCCAATAAAAATATTAATAAAAACCAACATATTCATTCATTCATTGATTCATGACATTACATAAATTTAAAGCCGAGAAAACGACCCGTATGTTGAAGCCGGGAAAATGACTCGCACCTAAAGCTGAGAAAACGGCTCGCATGTTGAAGCTGGGAAAACGACTCCCACCTAAAGCCGAGAAAACGACCCGAATGTTGAAGTCGGGAAAACGACTCGCACCCAAAGCTGAGAAAACGACCCGTTTGTTGAAGCCGGGAAAACGACTCGCACCCGAAGCCGAGAAAACAACCCGCATGTTGAAGCCGGGAAAATGACTCGCACCCGAAGCCGAGAAAACGACCCGCATGTTGAAGCCGGGAAAACGATTCACACCCAAAGCTAAGAAAACGACCTGCAAGT
>JBBPBP010009777.1:32144199-32164283 GCA_037974735.1 Cicer chorassanicum | reverse complement strand
CACATGAAGCCGAGACAACGACCCGAACGACCAGCATGTTGATGCCGGGAAAACAACTCGCACCCGAAGCCGAGAAAACGACCTGCATGTTGAAGTTGGGAAAACGACTCGCACTCGAAGCCGGGAAAACGACCCGCATGTTAAAGTCGGGAAAACGACTCGCACCCGAAGCCGAGAAAACGACCCGCATGTTGAAGCCGGGAAAACGACTCGCACCCGAAGTCGAGAAAAAGACCCGCATGTTGAAGTCGGGAAAACGAATCGCACCCAAAGCCAAGAAAATGACCCGCATGTTGAAGCCGTGAAAACGACTCGCACCCAAAGCCGACAAAACGACCCGCATCTTGAAGCCGAGAAAACGACTCACACCCTTATAAAAAGTTCTTTTCGGACAAAATTAGAGTTGTCATCTTTACTTATCTCTTACTTTGATTCTTAAGTAAATTCTAAGTAAAGAGGGGCAGCTGTTGACACCTACTTTTGTCTGCTTTTTATTTATTTATTTATCTATTAATTTATTTTTACGTTTTATTAAAAAAGAAATAATAATAATAATAATAATAATAAAAATAATAAATGTATATATAAATGTGAACAAATATAAAAATAAAATTAAAAAATTAGGGCTATAAACTTTAGACAATCACAGGTGTTCCCAGTTCTTGTTTGCCTCTAATTCCTGTTCAGACTCTGTTCTAAAAAATAAAAAATAAAAAATAAAGGTACATCATTGAATGAAAAGAAACCGAAAAGAAATGGATTGAAGGTCATAAAAATCAGTATAATGATGATCAATTGGATGAAAAAAAAAACAAAAAGAAATGGATTGATGGTCATAAAAATCAGTATAATGATAATCAATTGAATGAAAGGAAACCGAAAAGAAAGAGATTAATAGTAATAAAATGGTGATCAATTGGGAATTATTCATTTGTCTTTTGTAACCTACACCCGAAAGGCCTATAAATAATCGATAGTAAGAATGGAAGAAGGGAACACTATTGAGAGTACAAAAGAAGAAAGAATAATAGGCAAAAGAGGAGCAGAGAATCTGGTCTTGGGAAAACCAGTCCAACAAAAAAACCAATTCAGTAGTAAGGTATCACTGTCTTATTGTTTCTCTAATTTTCTTCTTATTAGTCTTTGTATTGCATCTTTTAAAAAATGTTCTTTTATCTTTCTCTTTTTCTGTTTATGCAAAAATAAACTCATATGTTAAGTTTTCATTTTTCTAAAGTTGTCTGTTCCTAAAATTATTTTCTTTGCAACACAAAATACTAAAAAAAATATAACTAATCGATGTTTATAAACCAATCACCAAGAAAACAAATTTCACCCTATTGTAATATAACAGAAAACTCATATCACGTCTTTATCAAATAACTCAAAAAAAAAATTTAACAACGAATAAATAGTTTTTCTCTTAGGATTAGAATTAATGGTCGCGGCCAACGGATGAAATTCATCCTCGCTCGTCGTGCCACATCACTCACCCCCAATTGTTGGTGGCCTTTGTGTCACGATAGATCCGACAACGCACGAGCAAATCTTTCAACAGGTTGCTTCACTATCGCGTCCATCTGTTTCGTTCACATACCGCTGCGTCACGTTGTTTTCCTAACCTCTTTTTTTCTCGTTATTATCATTATTATTATTACATTTTTCTTTTTGGATACGTATATGATAATTATTATAGTAAAAAAAATAATAAAAATAGAGTAATAATAAAAATCGGACAACACATAAATATTTTCTACCTTAGAACTACGTGTATTTTGTTTTCTCTATTGCCCCTGGGGATACGTAGTAGCAAGGTTTTCCCTTGTCAAACCAAATTAATAAAATAAAAATTCCTTCTTTTTAAATCTTTTAGGGGATAAAATAAATAATTAAATAAATAAATAATTTGTATACAATTAGTTATAGGGTAACCGTTTTAACGGACGATGTAGGGTAATATTACTTTCCCTATTCGTAATCGACTCCCGAATCCGTTTTCCGGTTCAAGAACTTTATTTTAGGTTTTATCTAATTTTCCCTTTTATGAAAATAAAGTTAGTGGCGACTCTATTTTCGCGGACAAACTGGACGCGACAAATCTAAAGAGGAGAAAAAAGATCTACAAGCAAAATTAGAAAAAGTATCCTAAGAGAACGAGAACTTACGATCATAAAACACTTGTAAGAATCGTTTTATTGAGAGAAGTTACAAGAGGTTGAAAATTGAAGAGGAAAATAAACTTGACATACTTGATTATTTGAGAAGTGCAAATGAAGAATTAGATGTGCGAAAGCAAGAAAGGAATGAAGCTATTGAAGAGGCCTATATGTGGAAACAATTGTGGACAAAATCAGCAAGCTTTGAGAGGAATGTAAAAAAGGAGTATGAAGATTTAAAGAAGCAACTTAAAGAGATGGTAGCTGAGTACGAGAGTCAAGTAAAAAATGAGAAGCAACACAAGGAAGACATGGAAGAACTACTCAAAATATCAAGATGCACTAAGAACAAAGATAGAGACTTCTAATGAGTTGAAGAATTACATTGATTACCAAGATAAGATCTATAATGACTTAAAGGATGAAACCATATATTGGGAGGATCATTTTATGATGTTGCTTGGTCAATTGAAGAATCAAGATATGAGGATAATGGCAAGCATTGGAAAGCCTGCTTTTCAATGTTGGGAATGCTAGCTATTCAAGCAATCATAAAAATTCCAAAACATCTAAGTGAGATTGATGTAGTAATGCATCCGCTCAATACTTCGGTCAAAGTCTACAAGTTCGTTGAATATTGCAAAAATTTGGTAGAAGAATTGGAGGAAAAGATTGATTGTCCTATTAAAAGAGAAGATTGAAATATCATAGTCAATGTAGTTATTAATTTAAATTTGATGTACTCTTTTTCTTATCAACGAAGGATTTTCTGTTTTTATTTATCGATCCCCATATTTTCTTCACTAATAATTTGTTTTTGTTAAGTATGTTCACGTAAGGCTTATGATTCCCCAACATCCAACTAGTAAAAAAGAGATAATTAATTAAATGATTTCATCTTCATTCCATTCATGTTCTATACATACTCATAGAAACTTTTTATGTAAAAACAGAAAATCAATAAAGTTGGTTCCCCGACACCCTTATCAGACTCGCGCAAACTCCAAAATCATGGATGAACTTGAGCTAAACCAAGAAGTGATGAGAGCGGATGTTAGCCAATTGAAGGATGAGGTTGATCGAATCCAAGAGGCCATACAAGCTTTGACAAGGAAGGAGAATACATATTGGAATCCTCCAACTGCAAATGAAGAACACCAAACATCCCATTCTCATCCATTAGGCTTTACCTTGACTACCCAACAGTTTTGTACGACAGCTATGCAATTTCCTATCTATGGTCTCCCACCTAGTTATACTCTACCCTTAGTCATCAACCCCATGGACAACAACTCAAACCACTCAACTATCAACTCCCAAAGCCTAAACCAACCACAAATCCCATCTCCTTTGGGCTATGTGCCACCCCAAAACATTATACCCTCAAAAAATGTTCTATTCAGTGCACCCCATTTTAATGCTAACGAAAACTGGCAACAACCACAATTTATTAGTGATGATACACAATTGAAAGAAAAATTCCATGTTTTAGAAGAACGAATAAAAGCAATTGAGGGGAATAGTGTTTATTGTCTTCAAACTTTTGATATGTGTTTGATTCCCGATGTGGCGATCCCTTCAAAATTCAAGGTACCTGAGTTTGAAAAATATAAAGGTACCACATGTCCTAAAAATCATCTGACCATGTATTGTAGAAAAATGGCTTCTCATGCTCATAATGTCAAAATTCTTATTCATTTTTTTCAAGACAGTTTGAGTGGGGCATCATTAAGTTGATATATACATCTCGAGTGAAATCGACTTCGTTCATGGAAATATTTGGCTGATGCCTTCTTGAAACAATACAGCTACAACATTGATTGACCGCTGATAGGATGCAATTGCAAAATTCATTGAAAAAAGACAATTAAACATTCAAAGAATATGTGCAACGGTGGAGAAAAGTGGCTTTGCAAGTAGATCATCCCTTATTTGAAAGAGAAATGGTTGGTATGTTTATGGATACTCTCCAGTCGCCCTTTTATGATAAGATGATTAGGAGTATGTCATCAAACTTCTCTAACATGGTCATGATAGGAGAAATAGTAGAAAGTGGGATGAGGAGTGGCAAGATAGTATGTGGAGCAAGTGGTGTGAAGAAACCCCATATGGGATTCATAAAAAAGAAAGAAAGGGATGTTAACGCTATAATGGTAAACCCGAGGGTCTCTTATTCTTCATCTATGAATTCTTATCGACCTTCAAATTTTTATCCCTCGATACCCCAAATTCCTAAAATTCCCTGTCCATATGTGGTTGCGACCTCACAAGCTCCATACCCTTAATATCACCCTTTCAAAGCCACCTTATTATCAACCACCTCTGGTCCAACCCCCACTTGTCATGTTTTCCCAACAAAACCAATGGAACCAAAATCCAAGCCCAAATAAACACATACCACCAGCCAATCAAGAAAAGAAGCTAACCCATTTTGACCCGATTCCCGTGACATACAGCCAATTGTTACCTCACCTACTCCAGAATTCAATGGTAGTCCTAAGACCAATGAAACCTTTAGAACCACCATTCCCAAATGGTACAACCCAAATGCCAAATGTGAATACCATGCAGGAGCCGTAGGGCATTCTGTCGAAGATTGTCAAGCTCTAAAATCTAAAGTGCAAGAACTGATTAATGCAAAATGGCTTACCTTTAATGAAGACAGTCCCAATGTAGGGAGCAATCCTTTGCCGAGCCACGGGAATCCCTCTATCAATGTCATTGAAGATGGGGTAGACCAACGTGAAATTTAGAAGATAGAACATGTGAAAACCCCTATGAAAGTGATTTTTGTTGAGCTATGCAAGTTAAGCGTGATTAAGACAATTAACAAGGAGGTTAATATTTGTGGCGTTCACCCAAATGATTCACGCTCCATAAAAAACTATGAAGAGCTCAAGGAATTCCTTCATTAATTAATGGACATGAATTTCATATAGGTAAATTGTGTAAAAGACGATCATGTATTGACCATAGAGTCGTGCATGAAAAATAATAGATCTTTCCCAAGACCATTGGAAATCCTCTATAGAAAAGAGAATCTTAAGCCAACTCCAAATGGTCCAAATCCAATAATTGTCCAAGCACCAACCCCTTTTCCTTATGAAAATACCAAGGCGGTACCATGGAATTATGAAGTCGCATCCCATTTGGCCAATCATCAATCAAATGATAGCTTTGGACCGATAGGTGTAACACCCCAAATTTCTAATTAATATATAATGGTAATATTATAATAAATCATAGCATATGTATATTGTTGTGGTTTGATAATTTCCTACACATTTTTTTTTTATAATTTATTTATTTAATTATGTTAAATATATTTATTTAAATTGATTTTGGGCAAACCACAAAAGAAAAAAAAAACTAGAGCCGCACTACTACATATGTGCTAGTAGCCTACAATTCTAGTAAATACTTAGCCGATGCCTTAAGATTGATAAGCTACACAATATGTATATAAATACTTAGGCGAATGTGGTCTGTCTCTATCTAAACCCTCGCTGCCGCCATTCAAACAAGCATTTTGCTTTCTACCCATAGTTAGCCAATATCTCCCAGGATCACAAGTACCGTAAGCCCCCATATCTAATCTTTTTTTAATTTTAATTTCAATCTCTCCCTACATATTAACAAATCAGCCACAATTGCAGAATTATATTTTAAGTCTATTATACACGGATCGTTGTTCTCAGTCGTGATTTTGTCGGCTACTACTATCGGATTAAAGAGTCAAGCATATATTAGTGTTTATAGGATCTTTGATTTCGTCTGGTTAGTCTCTCATTATTTTTAAATTATTGTCAAAACATACCGTTTGGGTTACTATTAGTTGAGTTTTCTTCCAATGATTTAGTTAACGTCCTTTCCATATTTTATTTGATAATTTAGGTTCATGATTAAAATAAAATACTGACTATATTTTATTTATTAATTATATTCTGTTTGAATACCGATTATTTATAGAATAAATTTTGTTAATAAAAATAGTGTTTTCAATAGAATCAATAAAATTGGTTTGCAAAGGTATCATAGCACAATATGGTCCAAATAAATAAATATTGTTGATTTCAAAATCAAAGAACTTGCACATATCACTTTATTTAATTGAACTAATTTATTTTTTTGACATGTTTTATTTTGTTATTTCATAGTTCATGTTATTAGTATTCCTTAATACTACATATACTATTATTATTAGCATACTACGTTGAGTTTAAATAAATAAATAATTTAAATTTGTTTAACATCCAAAGAATTTAGTTATTCTTATTATAATTTAAAATTGTTTATAATTTAAATTTGTAAGTTTTTAAGATAGCATATACTGCATTTATATATACGTGCCTACAGTTTAAAGTTTATATCTTAAAGAGTCTAATTCTATTTTTGCAGCCAATAGCTTTGTTACTTTTCTTTCGATACGTACCATATATTGTTAGAATATTGCAATATCAAAATCATACACACACTATATTTACTTAGTAATATATAATTCTGTTATTTTTCATTTATTTTAAATAAGATGTCTGTTTATATTAATATAATCATAAGCATGCGTACTATTAAATATTTTTGGATGATATTGCAAATAGTAAACCATTTATTTATCTATTGGAGCAAGTAATTAATATGTATTTGGTCGTTGCGTTGCGTTGATTTATTTATTTTTTGCGGATTATTAGAGACGAGGGTCGACGAAGACGCGAGAAGTTAGCAGATCAAATTCGTTGGGCGAAATCTTCAATTGAGGTAAGGGGTGAGAGGAGGTTCAATTTTATGAGTATAGAGTAATGTGGGATGAACGGGAATGTCGTAATTCCTAGAGATTCATCTGGGGCTTACTACGTACGGTTGAGCCCTATTGAGTAATAATAATTAATTTAACAATATATGAATGGTAATAGTGAGGACTAAAATATAATTTAGCAACCTATAGAATTGTTGTGAATTTATTTATATCAAGATTGCATGTTGAATGATTTTATGAGATCTTATGTTGATTGTTATTGTCTGAATGATATGTACTTGAGTGCTCTTGTCACTTGATTGAAATTGTGATATTACTTGAATGTGCCACCTAATTGATTCCTTCTTATGTGATTGATGAAACTGGATTGTGTATTGTGAGTAGTGTAAACCAAATATTGGGATTTTATTGTGATTGACTGATATACATATATAATGATGAATATTGTGAAGTCAAACTGAAACTTATTGAGTTGTGATGATCGAGTAAGTCTGAGATATGTGTCGTAGATTTTGGAGTTAGGATTATTATGTCATCATATAGGGAGGGTCTGACAAACCTAGTGATTCGGGGAAGTACAACTGAATGAGCCTGATCGTGGAGGGCTACAGTCGAACTGTAAGGTAAGACTGATAGACCTTGGGGGTACATCTAGTGGGGAATTCCTAAGTGGATTAGTGGGTAATTCCGTAAGGTCGGGAGCTACCATGCAACACAAGAGTACCCCGACCGTCGCGTATATGTGTCTCGGGTTGAGTTAAGGGGATCAATGAGGACTTGGCCATTCATGAATTGTCCGTCCACTCTTGTAGTGGCATAGTATCAGGCCTCCTAACCAAGTACTTCAGAGTAGAATGGCACCAAATGATGAAGTATAGAGTATAGGACATGAATAGCATTTCATCCTTGTAACTGTTTTATTGTGATTGAATTAGAATAACCTTTGATATTATGTTCTTGCATGTTCTCTTTATTTGTGTTGTTTTGACTAATTGCGTGTTCTCCTCGTGTATTTTATACTGTTACATAATTTCGAAACTCACCCATCGTTGCTTGTGTTTGGCGCTTGCGAAAGCGCATTTATTTCAGGTTATCGATTGATGATCCATGCTCTGATAAGTGATACTGGGTGGGAGTAATTCGTTGTGTTTTATCGAGTTACGAACTAATTTTTGTTTTGTAAACTATATTGATCAATTGTGTTATATTCGATCTCTTATTCGAAGATAAAAATTAATTGTCCCTAAGTTTTAGACATGTTTTTATGTCAGTAATATTTGTTTAATGAAACTCAGCTATATTTGATGTTAAATGATTTTTTATTAAGAAATTTTATGCAAAGGTCTTGTGCATGTGTGAGTGTGACGTCCTAATCGTTATATTTAAAAGAAATTTTTTTATACTCTACTTTTGGACCGCTGCGAATGTCTTTCAAAACTAGTGCATTTACTTTTTATATCAATTTGGGTTTAGGGTGTCATAAAAGGAACTGATGTCTCCAATATATCAGGGATTGGTGGGATGACTCGAAGTGGTCGAGTATACGCCCTTGAACAACCTAGGAAAAAGGAGGGTCATGGAGTAAAAAGGGAAAGAAGCTATGTATCATGATATAAAAGGACTAGAGACTAGCAAAAAGACGGTGCCTAAAGAAGAAGCTAACAAATTTTTGATGTTTATCAAGCAAAGTGAATATAAGGTAGTGGATCAGCTAAATCAAACCCCTTCCAAGATATCTTTTTTTTCCTTGTTATTGAACTCTAAAGCACATAGAAGGGCACTGATGAAAGTTTTAAACGAGGCTCAGGTTACTCATGATATCATTATCGACTAGTTTGATTGAGTTGTCAGTAACATCACCGCTAATAGTTTTTTGAGTTTTAGCGATGGTGAGTTACCAACTGAAGGGATAAGGCATAATAAAGCACTACACATATCCATGAAGTGTCATGATCATATTCTCGCACAGATGCTAGTTGATAATGGTTCGTCATTGAATGTCATGCCAAAATCAACACTCTCAAAACTATTTGTCGATGGAGCCTGTATGAATCCTAGTGTTATGGTGGGGAAAGCATTTGATGGATCAAGGAGACAAGTTGTTGGTGAGATTGATCTGCTGGATATTAAATCGGCGTATAGTTGTCTTTTAGGGAGACCATGGATTCATGTTGTTGGAGCGGTGACATCCACTATCCATCAAAAGCTAAAGTTTATAGTGAACAATAAGCTGGTAATAATATATGGGGAATAGAGGAAGCCATAGAAACATCCTTTCAAGCATTAGAAATTGAAAATGTTGTCTTCATGGATGAAGGGTCTCGCTTAAAGGAATCAAAACCGTTTATCACATCATTGAAGTCTACCAAAGCCATGTTGGAAAAATATATTTTTGTTAAATTGGGGAAATTGTTAGAAATACCATAAAAGAACGATAGGTACGGGTTATGATATGTACCTACCAAAGCTGATAAGGAAATGGTTGTGAGAGAAAAAAGGGAAAGCGGGACGACTTGTTTGGAAAACCTGGCACATAATTCACAAAATATTCCTATTTGTGATATTTGCCAAACCTTTCAAAGTGCCGGAATAATATATGTTGATCAGATGGCTGTTGCGGAAGAAGATCGCGTTGGTGATGATACCCTCAAGCTACTGTACCCTTGTCCTCCAAATACAAGTCTTAACAATTGGAAGATCATCGAGTTTCTTGTGTTTGTGAATTCATGTTCAAAGTAATTATGTATTTCAACTCATTTTGCTCTGCCCAAGGCTATAAGGATAACTAATTAGGGCGCATGTATTTCAATTTGGTACTTATTATCAATAAAGGCATTTTTTAATTCTCCAACTATTTTTTTTCTTTTCTTTTTCTTGAAATGGCAATCTTTATTCATATTTTCTTTATTTTTCCTTCTTCTTCTTAATTTAAACAATGCAGAGTCGAAAATGAGCCTGTTGAAAATAGCAGTGCTAGAACCCATTCTTATAGTTTTGAAACCTAATTAATCCTGCTGATGAGGACTGTTAAGACAATTATGAACTTCCCCCATAACTAGAAAGGCTAATGGAACAGGAAACTAAGATAATCCAACCCTATCAAGAACCTGTTGAGGTGATGAATTTGGGAACTGAATATGATAAGAAAGAAATTAAAATTGGTACGTCTATGAAAGAAAGTGAACGAGAAAAGTTGATTAAACTTTTATTTGACTATGTGGACGTCTTTGCATGGTCATATCAAGATATGCCTGGGCTAGATACTAACATAGTTGAACACAAGCTACCGCTCAAGCCTGAATGTGCTCCAATTAAACAAAAACTGAGGAGGATGAGGCCTTATATGTCACTTAAAATTAAAGAGGTCAAGAAGCAACTTGATGCTGGTTTCCTAGTAGTGGAAAAATATTCTCAATGGGTTGCCAATATTGACCCAGTTCCAAAAAAAAAAGATGGAAAGGTTCGAATGTGTGTTGATTATCAGGATTTAAATAAAGCTAGTCCTAAAGACAATTTCCCTTTACCTCATATTGATGTCCTAGTAGATAACACTGCTCAATATTCTCTTTTCTCGTTCATGGATGGTTTCTTAGGGTACAATCAAATCAAGATGGCTCCCAAGGATATGAAGAAAACTACATTCATCCCATAATGGGGAACTTTCCGCTATAAAGTGATGCCATTTGGATTAAAGAATGATGGGGAAACCTATCAAATAGCAATGGTAACTTTGTTTCATGACATGATGCATAAGGAGATAGAGGTTTACGTGGACGATATGATTGCAAAGTCTCATACTGAAGAAGACCATGTTGTTAACCTTCAAAAATTATTTGTGCGATTAAGAAAGTTCAAACTCCGTTTAAAACCTGCTAACTGCACTTATGGTGTGAGATCAAGCAAGTTACTTGGGTTTATCGTTAGTCAAAAAGGGATAGAGGTGGATCCAGATAAAGTGATAGCAATACAAGAAATGTCGGCTCCACACACAGAAAAAGAAGTTTGTGGCTTTTTGGGTAGATTGAATTACATTGTTAGGTTCATATCGCATTTCACCGCTACATGCGAGCCAATTTTCAAGTTGTTGTGCAAAGACCAAAAGGTTGAATGGAATGAGAATTGTCAAAAAGATTTCGATAAGATTAAACAATGCTTGTCAAAACCTCAAATCTTAGTGCCTCATGTTCCTAGGAAACCACTTATTATATACTTAACAGTACTTGACGAGTCAATGGGTTGTGTATTGGGGCAACATGATGAATTTGGTAAGAAAGAACATGTTATTTATTATTTGAGCAAAAAGTTCACCAACTGTGAAACAAGGTATTCACTGCTTGAACGAACATGTTGCACATTAGCATGGGTTGCTCGTCGGTTGAGGCAATACATGTTATGTCATATAACTTGGTTGGTGTCTAAATTGGACTCAATTAAGTATATCTTTGAGAAACTTGCTCTTACTAGAAGGATTTCCCGTTGAAAGATGTTGTTATCAGAATACGACATGGTGTATGTTACACAGAAGGCTATCAAAAGAAGCGCACTAGCAAAGTATTTGGCCCAACAACCTGTAGAAGATTATCAATCAATGCAGTGTGAATTCTCCGATGAAGACATAATAACTTTATTTGAAGAGACTGAATTATCTGATAAAGAAAAATGGATGTTGGTGTTTGATGGTGCTTCTAATGCATTAGGGCATGGAATTGGGGCCATTTTGATTTCCCCAGAGAACCAATTCACTCCTTTTATGGCAAGATTGTGTTTTGATTGCACAAACAATATTGCAGAATATGAGGCATGTGTTATGGGCATTAAAGCAACTATAGTATTAAAGGTAAAAGTTCTTGAGGTATATGGAGACTCATTGTTGGTCATCCATTAGACGAAAGGAGAGTGTGAAACACGAGATTCCAAATTGATTCCGTATCATACGCATATCAAAGAATTGACAAACACTTCGAGAAGATTACTTTTCACCATATTCCTCGAGAAGGAAACCAATTGGCCGACGCCCTGGCCACATTATCATCAATATTCAAAATAAGCATCCATCAAGATGTGTCGATCTTAAAAATTCAACAAAAGGATAAGCCAACATATTGCTTATCAATAGAAAAAGAGCTTTACAGCAAGCCATGGTTCTATGATATCAAATCCTATGTTAAGAATAAGGAATATCCATTGGGTGTTTTAGAGAACGACAAAAGGGTTTTGAGGAGGTTGTCAATGAACTTCTTCTTAAATGGTGATGTGCTTTATAAGAGAAATCATGATATGGTTCTCCTCAAATGTGTGGATGAAACGGAAGCAGAGAAAATCATTCAAGAGATTCGCGAAGGTTCTTTAGGAACTCATGCAAATGGGCACACAATGGTAAGAAAAATCTTAAGGGTTGGCTACTATTGGTTGACCATGGAGTCTGATTACTTTAGTTACATAAAGAAATCTCATAAATGTCAAATTTATGCTGATAAAGTAGATGTACTACCAACCTCTTAAACTGTCTTAACATCACCATGGCCATTTTCAATGTGGGGGATAAATGTTATTGGACTCATCGAGCCTAAGGCTTCAAATGGGCAGCGGTTTATACTAGTAGCTATTGATTATTTCACAAAATGGGTTGAAGCTACTTCTTATGCCAATGTTACGAGGAGCGTGGTTGTCAGATTCATCAAAAGAGAATTGATTTGTCGATATGGCTTGCCAAATAAGATTATCATTGATAACGCAACCAATCTAAATAACAAAATGATGAAAGAGTTGTGTGATAGTTTCAAAATTAAGCACTATAATGCATCACCATATCGTCCGAAAATGAATGGGGTTGTAGAAGCAGCAAATAAAATATCAAGAAAATCATACAAAAGATGGTAGAGACATATAAGGATTGGCATGAAATGCCTCCCTTTGCATTACATGGCTATAGAGCCTCTGTTCGCACCTTAATAGGGGCAACTTCTTTCTCATTGGTGTATGGAATGGAATCAGTACTTCCCATTGAAGTTGAAATTCCCTCGGTCAGAGTCTTGATAGAAACAAAACTAGAAGAAGCTGAATGGGTTCAATCACAATTTGACCATTTGAATCTCATAGAAGAAAAAAGGATGATAGCTTTGTGTCATGGTTAGCTCTATCAAAAAAGACTTAAAAAAACCTACGAGAAAAAGGTTCGTCCTCAAGAGTTTCATGAAGGAGACTTAGTGTTAAAGAAAATATTGCCCATAAAAAAGGATTCTCGTGTTAAATGGACCACGAACTACGAGGGATCATATGTTGTGAAAAAGGCTTTCTCTGGGGGGGGAGCTCTAATACTCGCAAAAATGGATGGAGAGAAGTTTCCACTTCTAGTAAATTCAGATTCAGTTAAAAAATATAATGCTTAAAAATAATGATTGAAATAATGGGATCGTTAGGCTAAAAAACTAAAAAAGGAGACCTAGGCAAAAGTTAGAGAATCTCGATGGATTGAAAACTTGAAAGAGCAGTCCATGCAAAAGTTAGAGATAAAAAAAATTTAAAAAAACGAATCAAGTGGTTCAAAATGAGGCAATTATTATTCTTGGAAGCTGAACAAAAGAAGTCCTATATTATAAGAATGACTAGCGTTTGTTGTCCCTCCAACTAAAGTTAAACACACTTATCCATACATTGTAACTTCATTGCTTTGTTCTCAATGTAATAAATGTACTTTTTCCAATGGTGTTGTACGTTATTACTCTCTTTCTAAATTAATTCAGTTTCATGGTGGATTGTTTTAGCATTTTAAAATGTTTTATGATAATAAATGTTGGAATTTGAAATGTCTGGAAATATAAAAAAATATTTTAAATATTTTGACACTTGATATAAGATCATATAAGGATCGAAGAAAAAAAAATATAACAAGAATTTATCTATATTGCATAACACATGATCCATCCATTTGACATTCATATTTTTCATATACTCACACTTGATCCATGCATCTACATTCATATTTTACATATACTCAACAACCTTATGCAATGCATAATGAATGAATCATGCATACCTTATATTTATATTTTATTTATACTCAACAATGTTATATTGTCCATTATATGTTTGCGTTGCAATTATCATAAACATATTTTCCTTTTAAAAAAACATATCTCCCTTCTTTATTTATTTTTATTATTATTTTTTTCTTTTCTTTTTCATCCCTGTCGATCTATGCATTGATAACCAGTTCAAAAACGATCAATATTTATTCATTTTGATCTACACATCGGTAACCAATCCGGACGACCATCATTTATATTTTTTGTCGATCTACGCATTGGTAACCAATCCGAAGAAGATCATTTATATTTTTTGTCGATCTATGCATCAGTAACCAATTTGAAGACAATCATTTACATTCTTGTTTGATCTACACATCTCTAATAGATATCAAGACGGTCGTTTTTATTCATGTTAATCTACGCACCAGTAACCAATCAGAAGACAATCATTTTAAATCTTTATCGATAATTCGTTTAGTTTTACATTACATATCACATCATTTACTGCTTTAATATTAAATTTGCATTACACCAGCTTTTGCGGTAAGAATTAATCTACTTTCATAATATAGGTAGACAAAATTTAGGTCGTTATATTTAATTATCTTTTACCACGATAATATTCATATTTATATTTTCGAGACCAATTAAAAATAATTACAAAAAAAAAATAATACAGAAAAATCAATCAAGAAAAGAAGAAGGAGAAAAACAAACAGAAATAGTTAAGGTATATATATATATATATATGTAACCGTATTTTATGGTGCTAATATCTTTCTTACACATAATTGAAACTCAAAAGTTAGTTTCAAATACCATTTTTCCTTTTTTTTAAGGGTTTCCATTGTTTTTCCTATTTTAAAATGAACCTTGTTGGCGACTCCATTGAATTCGAGAAACATTCGAAATTTTAAACTACGACAGTAGTCCTGTTACAAAGCTGAGTTGGACCAAATATGTCCATTTATATGATTGAATCATTCAAACTAGAGAGGATCGGATGAGATCGACCCATTTGACAACTCTATTTAGAATATAACAAATAAAGCATAACAATTAATCTATTTAAATTATTTTATGACTTTCTTCATCATATTAATTTCTTTTTTATTTAGCTCAAATAATTATTTTATTATTATTTAAATTTTAAATATTACAAATTGAACAAATCATAATATTTAAATATATAATCTCGACAACGCAGGGTGAATACAATAATTAGAGTAAAAACAACCAACAAAAATATTTCAGTTTGTTTTTTATATGGTAAAAAGTATTCGAGTTTTATAATATTGAAAAAAAAGTAAAGAAATAAAAATAAAGTGAACACCTTTGTCAAAAAGTACAGTGACCATGTATAAAGTTTTCTTTGAATTGGATACCATTGGATATGGATTCTTTTATTTAAATATTTCTCTCAATCATTTATTTTTATTTTATTTTTATTTTATTTTTTAATTTTTTTAGTTTAAAAGTTTATACTTTATAAATTATACATATAAATTTTAAATAAATTTAAAATTATTTAATATTTGTTAAAATATATCAAAATAAATATTTTATGTAGTTAGATAAAACATAGTTAATCTTCACAGTGCTCATTGATATATCAAATAATTTTATATTCATATAAAATTTTATATGGATGATAAATATAATATAAACTTTGAATTTAATAAAAAATTAAAAAATAAAATGTAATATAAAAAATATAGAAAATTGATAGAATTCTAGAAAATTTTGAATCGAGGTGATTAAAACTCTCATCTTTTACCTTAGATTTCCGTTATAAAAAAATAATAATAAAGTGAACACGTTATTGTAACAAATTGCGCGTAAAGAAAAATTCTGAATAGAATTCCGATTCGCTATCGTTACCGACATTGAATTAATTTTTCATTTTTCATTTCATTCTAAATTAAAGGCTAAATTAAATTTAATAAACTGCATAAAAGGAGGTGGTACATGGCACTCTCTCCCCCAACAACATAACGTGTAAGAGAGAAAGTTTATCATCGAAAGAAGAAAGAATAATATAATGGCAACGCTTGGGGGAGTTCGCGATGTACCAGCAAACCAGAACAGCCTTGAGATCGATAGTCTCGCCCGCTATGCTGTTGAGGAACACAACAAAAAAGAGGTTTATTTCTGTTGTTTGTTTGTTTGTTTTTCCTTAATAAGTTAGTTATTTCGTTTGTTTTTCGACGAATTCCTTTTGTTTTATGTCAATTTCTTATTGGATGAGGCCGATTATCGATTTTTGGCCTGGTTTACATTTGTTCCTAATTAGCGCATGTTGTTGATTTCGATCCTCTAGCTTGCAAATTACTTCCTTTCCTTTATTATAAAACTCACTCTTGAGCCATGTACCGGCACATCTGGTTCCAGTGTCACGGATACCTTGATTACATTCGATTAATTCATTTTCTCAAATTATTATCGATTGTCAGTGTCGTACTCTTGAGATTTTCGTGTTCCTTAATATATAAGATTATGTTAGGGTAGTAATTAGCCTTGTTAGAGTAGGCTACACGAAAATAAGAAGGAAAATCAGAGCATAAGAGGAAAGGAAGTTTGGATAAATTTCTTCATGTTTATCTATGAAACACCGAATTAGACACAAACACCGGACACCATATCGACACCGGTAAAATTAAAATGAAGTAATTGAAGATAGTCAGTCACATGTGTCGGTGTTTGTCAGTGCTATAGAAATGTTTATTCATCATTTATAGAATTGGTTTTATATATTCAATTCGGTTCTTACATTTATGGAATGTAGTTAGGAAAAGGGATTTCATTACAAACTTTTTAGAAGCAATCTATTCTATGATGACTCAACAATAGTGACCACATTTCCTAACTTGAGCTTATTGGTAATCAGACCACCAGATTGGGTGTTTTTTTTATGTTGAGGCTTCTCCTCAATTCCCGCATTTGCTTGACTTGGGCCCAATTCGTTTTTAAGGGTTTGACCTGTATCATTGCTCATTCCTTTAAAGACAGACTTATCATCAAGTTGTAGTTTGGGAAGTCATCCACAAAAACTTCTTCATCTTCCTATGGCTTCAAGCATGGGATGCCCTCCAAGAAGCTGCTTGCATAACCCCTTTGTGTCTTGCAACGTGCGCCTTCCCAAAATGTGAGCCGAAGTGATTGTGATCCTCGTCCCTATAACTATCAGAGGAATTTCAGATGCTAGCGCGCCAACATAGGGTTTGAACGTAAATACGTTTTAAACTATTTTGGGATCCTTTGCCACGAATTGAGCTCTGGTGGTAGGGTTGAAGGCGTAACCACACCCAATTTTGGGATCGTGTCTATGTGCATTTGCCTGTGTTCTCATTTAGATTCTGGCGTTCGAACTCGGTGGGCATGGTGCTGCACTCATGCTCAGAGCTACATATCGTGCATTTGGGCCAGGCATTGTTACATCAATTCATTAATCAATTACCTTAATTAAAGCTCCAATGCATGGTGGTACTTAGCTTGTTACACTAGGCTACACTCTTGAAATTAAGAAGGAAAATCGAAGAATAATCAGTTTCTACAAGGATTATAGTTATAAAAAGGGAATCTAAAAACAGATTTTGTAAAAAAAACTACATTTAGTGAGGCTCAACATTAATTAATTACTACATTTCCTATCTTGGGCCTATTGGTAATCAGACTACCAGATTGGGAGCTTGGTTTTAAGTTTGGGCTTCTCATTGTCAGCATTTGCTTGACTCGGGCCCAATTCGTTTGAACGAGTTTGACCCAGCATCTGATTTTTTTCAAAATTTCAATGCATTAATAATTTCTTTATAAAAATGCCCTATTTAATTTACAATTGAAAAACTTAAATTCATTTTGTCTCTCTTATGATATCGATAATTATATAAATAATTATTGAAAAATAACATATTTGTTACCTTGTTTAATACACGTGAATTATGTAAGTGTGTCTTATGATAATGGAGTATTGATTGTTGAAATTATAGTATTTTTGGAGCAAACAACCATTAAGCTCCTTGAGTATGATGGTGTCACTATAGTCACTAAATGTATCAAAATTACAAAAGTATCTTTGAATGTTTCTTTTACTATGTCTTCTTTGGTCTTCGAATATGTATTTTGTTTGTTAGTTAAGTTTATTAAATTACTAATAGAAGACACACTCAATGATGTTTTGGATGTTCCGATACATTCAAAGACTATAATACCACTGCGTCACATTTAGGGACTAAAATAACTGTTTGCGATTTTTTTAGTATAAATCGAATAACTCTACATGCAGCTGTTGAACTTTAGAACTTGAAAGCACCCATTAAGCCAGAACATTGAGGTTCCTACATATTTATTTCTGCTGTCAACTTAGTCCTCCCATCATAAACTTCATACACATGATACATCAAATTTGACTTCTGTATCCATACTAAGTTACCTTGAATGTAACTTAATTCTTTCGGTATTAAATGACTTGGACTGTATCTTAGTAAGAGTAGCGCGACTATTTACTCAATTTGTAATTCTAATTACAAAAAAAATTGTCTACTTTTCCTTTTTGTAGTATGATGATTTCAATGCAATTCTTTTTAGTTTTGTTTTTGGTGTTTTTAATCCTTTTTATTGAATTGGTAATGGTCATGCAGAATTCTCTTCTGGAATTTGAAAGGGTGATAAGTGCAAAACAGCAAACGGTTTCTGGAACCTTGCACCACATCACTCTTGAGGCAAAGGATGGGGTGAATAAAAAGGTTTATGAAGTCAAGGTTTGGGAAAAGTCTTGGATGAACTTCAAGGAGGTGCAGGAGTTCAAGCTTGTCGAAGATGCATCTGCGGAGTCAAGTGCTTAACTAGGTATTTCATTACACTGAACGATTGCTCCTGTCTGATTTATAAAGTGCTTGTGAAATTATGATGAAAGTTTTCTTGGCCATACTAAACATTAATGAAAATATGAGTTTAGAATGAATATGGGGAGAAATGCAGTAAAAAGAACTAGAACTTGATGTCTTAGATCAGTTTCTGGTTTAGTAATGACCTTATTTGTTATCAGTTAGTGCGCCTATGAGTTTAATGAGTGACAATGTTCTTCCCTTTGGTTGTTGCTTAGTAAAAACCTGAACAAGATTGCGTTTTACTGGTGTGCTATTAGTTATTATTTGGTGATTAGGCTGCCTATTTATAAGTGAAGAATAAGTGGTTGCTACAAAATGTATGGGAAATTAGAAAATTTCAAATTCATTTTTTGTAAGTGAAGAATAAGTGAGAGGGCATTAGTTTGAGCCTTCTTTTACTACCATCCTTATAAGGTATTTCTTTCTGTTAAAAACTAGTTAGAAATACAAAACATTTTTTAGGCCTAGTTAAAGCCTAGCTTTGGTGGCTAAAGTCTTGGGCCAGCCCTATATGTGAATAATACCATAGAACTTTCAGAAAGAGATTGTAGTTGTGTTAATTCAAAATGCATTTTCCATTTCGAAAACATTTTCTATTTTCCTTTTTTAAAATTTTTGTTTCTTAAAATTTTTATTAGTAAGGAGGTAAGATACTTTTTGAGTTATTTCTCATTTTTCGTGTTCTAATATTAACAATTCATCTAGTGAACTTGGGTTTACTGATCAGTAGAGATGTCTTCCTTGATTTTTCAGGTTATTAATAATTAATAAAAGTCATGTTCCTAGCTTGGCTCGAAGGTGAGACGCCTAAGGATATTTTAAAACCATGATATGTATGAAATACATCTAACTATTGCTTTCAGGATTTGGTACTTGTAATAATGATGGAATTTTAGTTTCATAATAAATCATCTTACTATCAAATTAAAAAAACAAAACACTAATAAAAAAATACATTATTGTCCTTATTAGTTTTATCATTAGATCATTAAGAAAGGATAATCCAACTTCCACAACTTCTAAGTAATAGCCGTTGTCCGGAAAAGATAATAACATAACACTTCTCAATATTAAAATAATAGCCATTGTTCGTAATTAAAATAATAAAACTCTAATTTTATTAAATAATATCCTCTTTTGCACAATAATTAAAATAATAATTTTTTAAAAAGTTATTTTAAAATGAATGACTATTTCAATTAATCGAAATAGAAATAAATAATAATAATAATAAAAAATGAAAAAGTAGTTTATGAAAAAT